>CM042157.1:55403581-55457789 GCA_023376005.1 Doryteuthis pealeii | reverse complement strand
GGATAAGTGAATTATGATAATAAGAGTTAACTACTTTAATAAAAGAAACTTTTAACAAATTGGATAGGGACTGTAGTTGAAATCCATAAGGATTGTCCATCCAACAGGCTTCACTGGGTTGAGTCAACTGACCAAAGATTCAGCGTTATTATGTTTCTCTCCTTTCAAAAACACATTCAATATTTCTAATTTCATTATCCAATAAAGCAGCCTAAGATTTGTTCTATAAAACAAACATTTTATCGAATAGTCATAATGACATTAAAACCTGATATTGTGAATCTTGTGACAGAAAAAAACATAATTCATTGCTTTACAATTATAGGAAAAACATGTCATAGATCTATTACTATAAATTATCACCCATAGTTAGAGGTATGTGTTCTGTAATGGTTAGAGTCGGGAAATGACTTGTTGACCAGAGTTCAATCCTGAAGAAGCTTACAGTTACATAGCCGACTAATAACCTGGGGAAAGATATGAATCCAACTACTCACTTTCCAGCGTATGGGTAAAATAGATAGAGTAGAACTGGGCTCTTTAACCTTGGTTAGCAAACCAGTCTAGAGAAGGAAAACTCCTGAATTTCAACCTGTTAAACCACTTGAGGGTGGTCACTACTAGATAGGCTCAACCTAATGAATCTATTACCCCCCCCCCAAAAAAGATGCGTGTAGTCCCTGTTGTATAGTGCCTTTAATAGTGCTGGACTGCAACATCCTGTTAAATAAGTTCAACTCCAGTTGTTCTAGTATTACATAACTTTTGGGACTAATACCCTTGGAAAGTATGAACTCTCTTCTATTCCCTCTACTTATGCGGTTAAATAGTCCCACTAATTACTAGGATTCTTTGGCATTGGAATAAACCATGGAAGATTGATATCCATTTAACAAAGAAACTAATAACTAAACAGAAATAATACAAACCATGCCAATATTTTGTATAAAAAGTTAATTTCTTCAAAAATCAAAAACATCAGGATTTTATTTTTAGTAAAAAATTATTAAACAATGGATATCATTTGGTATTATTTATTTACAGTATGAAACTTGGAGGTAATAAAAAAATCAAGTTAGATGTGAGGATATACTTCCTATATAGAAATTATCATAGGTATTCAACTTTTTTTGCACACTACATATTCATATTTTTTCTCTGAATTTTTGAGATGTGAGGCTTGTTTGTATTATTTAAATTTATTTGAACTATTGTCCTCATCCTTATAGTTCTCTTACACAATGTTCAGACGATGTTGCAATCAGCCTTCTTCAGGTATTTCTTGTTGGATTGAGAAACCTTCTTGAACTCGGAACAATCTCTTCGAACTCGGGAACCTTCTTTCGAGACCTGGAGGAGCCTTCATCGAACTTCAAACCTAACCCTTTATTCAAATCCACGGGGGGTTGAGAATTGTTCTTTCCATTTAACCATAACCGGGTTGCAAGTGTTAAACTGTGTTAATTATTCTATGTTACTGTTACCTTTGTCAGGGATTTAAAAAACCTTGCAGCCTAGAGATAACTGTCACTTATAACTGTTATAAACAATGCCTATATCCACTATGCTATGTGTTCAATTGGAATTTCATTAAAAAGATTTAAAATCAGTAAAAGACTATTAAGATATTAAACTTTTAACAGTTTCTGCACATCTGTAATAAGAACATGCTTAATTCATTCTTAGCATGTTTTCAAGCAAAAATATTTCATGTAATATTTAGAATTTCAAACTAGCACTTGTTATTAAAAATTAAAAAAACTTTTTCTATGCTAGGTATGGCATTTTATTTCCTGAATATTTTCTCTATAAAAGGGAATCTGCCAATTTCAAAGTTTCCAAACAACTGCACTAGATAATAAAACTATACCAGTGTTTCCAAAGTTGCGTTTTGAGAAACTCCAGAATCAATAGAAAAATTCTGTGTTGACATGATAAAATGTTTTTTTTTAATTTTTATTTTTTAGATGAAGCTTATTATTAATTATTTTGGTGAGCATATCCTTTCATCGCCGTAATTCTCTTAGTTGTTTTTTTTAGATCACAATTCAGATGTCACTTTATATGACAGTAAGGAATAGTGCATATTAAAATAAAGAATAAGCTCTCAGCGAGACTTGAAACTATGTCTCTTTTACCCATCAGGAAGGCCTAGTTCTATGTATCAGCTGCTTTATCACTCAGCTACAAGAGCATAGATAGTATCAAAGAAGTTAAATAATTCCTAAAAAGCACCTCAGTATTCCTCCTGTCTCTGATTGGTTAAGTATCATTATTGTTATTAATTGTTTTTACATAGGGTCTGCAACCCAACAGACTTGGGCCACATGCAAACCCCCGAGGTCCATCCAGTGATCCCTTTCCCCACAGCTGTCTTTCTTTTAAGATTATGAAACCTGGCTCTCCTGAGTTAACCTTTGTGGTTATTCTGCCTTCTCACTTGCTGCAAAGAATTTGGGCGTAGTTATTACCAAATAGCAATGAAAGAACAAAAACAATGAAATAAGAATAATAAAAAACAAACTACAGACAGTAAATATAACATAAAGTTGGTATTATTAGAAAATACATACATTTAAGGAAAAAATAGCAGAAAAGATAGAAGAAAAGTTCAACGATCTCTGCCAGCCTCAGGTAAAAAACAAAAAAGATTTAAGGGAATGTGGAATGTTTCTTCAGAGAGTTTGCTACAGGTGTCTGGATCTAGCGGGTAAACTTGAGGGAAATGCAAAATGTTGCAAATTAAGCATCAAAGTCTGATGATATAGTTGGCTCCGAATTGACAGTCTAAGGATTGTCTTGGTATGTATGTCTGTTGCTAAGGGGGTTTCGACCCATGACTCAGGGGTCATGACCTTTGATTGACAGGGATAGGCTAAATGGAGGAGAGATGTATGTGGTGGAGAAGGGTTGCCTTTGATGAAGGCAGAATAGTGATCCTCAAGCTGAAAATCATATAAGGTCAGCAACAAAAGTTGGCAACCATTTTAACATCATTAGAATGCAAATGATTCTATTACCAAAAATTAATCATTTGCATTCTGATAACATTAGACCTCTACATAGACTGCACCCCTGCAGGGGGGGGTAAGACACCCCTTCAAATGGGTGACCCAGCTAATGCCTAAAGATAAGATTGTGGTGGCTGAGCAGGCTGTGATCCTAGTACTAAGTGGTCCTGTGACATGCAATGTTTTTTTTATTCAAGGCGAGAACAAGAAGGTGGCACCAATGTTAATAGGCTGTTCAATGGCAGTCACTCTAATGGTGGACAATCATTGTATATGTAGTCTGTTGCCAACTAACTTTCTAACTCTTTTGCTAAAGAGTTCCTTCAACTGAAAACGTCCAAGGAAGATAACTCATAATCTACATGCAACACTCCACTTCAGCCCTTACACAAGCTAGAGAGATGGTCAGAGAGGCCAGATCTGATCAATTGGCTGGTCATGTCAAGCCCTAGCAACTATACGATGTCCTGACTGTATTCTTCAAATTGGCAAATACCTACCCATTTTTTATCATATGGGTGCTAGAAGGCGGTGGCTGAGAGTCAGCTACCAATATTTATTAATACATATGAAGTTAACAAAAATTATTTCTCTCAATGAATTAACACACATGAAGTTAATAAAAAGTATTTATTAAACAAATCATATATATATAAAAAAAAAAAATTTGGCATTAAATAAGCCACAAAGGTTGATATGCCATTAAACCAAACTAAACTTGACCTCTGGCCAAACATGTCAATCGGATTTTTCAAACTTTTTTTTTTCATGTGATTGGATTTTATTCTAAACTTTTTAGCCTAAGGGTCATAAAGCTTAACTCAGGAGGGCACAGGGTTGTGATCTTAAAAGGTTAGAAAATAAACCCCCCAAACCCTAGCTAAATTTACAAGGTAAAAATCATTTATTTATTAATGAGACATCCATTGTTTGCAATCACAAGATGTAATATCAGGATTAAATGAAAAGGTTGACAGAAGGAGCACATCAGACAAGATTTAACAGTTGTAAATGCAGCATACTCATGTCATGCTGCATTTTGGAGAACAACTATTCACAATGGTATTTAGATCCAAACATGATCATTACTTGTTGGGGGGGGTTCTCCATGGCACAATGGCTAACATGCTGGGCTGTAACATTGTAGTATGCAAGATGAAACTCTAATCATGTTATTACATTCACTTTTGGACTAATACTTTGGGGAAATGTATAAACCCTTCATCCCCTCAACTATGGGTTAAATAGTACCATACTGTTTTTCTACAAGGATAGCTTTGGAATTAAATAACCCATGAAGGTTGATATGCCATTAAACAAAGAAACCAAACCAAACCAAACTACCTGCTGCTTATGAGTAATAAGGTTGAGGAAAAAGTCCAGATGGAAGCATGTGGTTCTTATAGAAATTGAGGACATGTGACAGACAAGAAACTTGGACATCAAATCTTCTGAATACTGAAGATCAATGAGTTTCATCTGCAGTTGTAATGGTTCTTCTTTACAGTCAATACAAAAGGTGAAGACAAAATTTGGATGAAAGGCTGCTCATATGGACCTTGAGGGCTGCATGTGGGCTGTGGGTTGGGGATCCTTGTTCTAAACTTTACTCTGTTATAAAATAAGGAAGTATAAGGTTCTCTTTGAGTGTTAGAATTTTCAGGTAATTGAAAATAAATATAAACAATATATAGCTTTGTTTTCCTCTGAGCATTTTGATGCCTTCTTGACTGGAATATGCAATGCTTGTAATTATTTATTTACAATATTTTTTTTAATCATATGTGTAATACATACCACGTGTGATACACTGTCCTCATCAGCTGCCAATTCTTTGTATTTTGTACAATTCATAAATATCTAAATTTCCGGTTTTTCCAAGGTATCACATTTTTTTTCTGAAGAATCATCTTACTTTCCAGAGAGTATTCAATTTTTATAAAGTGCATAATAAATATCATGTGTAATACCCTGTCCTCATCAGCTACCAACCAGGGGCAGTAGGTAACATAGTTTTGGTGGCCATAAGTGGGACTGCCAACCCTAGCGCCACCAGCAGCCTTTTGGTCAAAGAACAGGGTATTAAAAAAACAAAAGAAAAAATAATGTCTGTTCATCTTAGTTTTTTTCATTATAAATGTAGTTTGTGATATTCTTAACAAAACACATTTACTTTCAATTATTTACAATATTAATAGAATAAGACATGAATATATGTATACAAATTTTACAACGTGTAATATGCTACATATCATGGGTACTACTAGTTATTATTACTAGCAAAAATATGTGCCCTTCATGTGCAAGTATTTAAGTTTTAATGTAAGAAAATATAGTAAATCGGAAAGACTAATAAAACAAAATAAGAATGCATATAAAAAGATTACACTTATTTCAATTTTATTTTAATTGATTTCTATAAAAAATTATACTTAGATTGTTTTAATACATTTGAAAATAAAACAATAATTTTAGAAACCAATAACACCAAGTAATTATTTACTAAACCCGGTTCTTTAAAACCAGTATGCAAATTAACCATACCATATACTATGTAGAGACAGACATTTCAGGATTTTAAACACATTAATAACGTGGGATGGTTTGAGACAAATCTTACTGAGCTAGACTTTAATATAAACATTGTTAATAGATAAAATAATAATTTATATCAAGTAATGATTATTTAATAATCATTGAGAATATAACATAAATAACTATGATCTCAATTATGATAAGTTATAATCATTATATCACTCTTTGCAAGTTTTTCACACCAGTTTTAATTGGTGGACTTTCACCGGAATCTGAGTGACAGCAAGTTTCCTAAGGTCTTGGGACTCATCTGAGTATTCTTGCTGATCTTCCTTTGATTTCTAATTCCTCCAGTCTTCTTCTTCTTCTTACTACTACTACTACTACTACTACTACTACTAGCAGGACCTGTGGATATACCACAGTATGATAATTTAAGTATTATAACGTTTGATATGTATACTTAAGAGCTATTACAAATAGTTCAATATGTAAAAAGTATAATAATCTCTCTCTCTCTCTCTCTCTCACACACACCCTTTCTTTTTTCCTTCTTTTCATCTTTTCATTCGATTCCATTGAAATAGTGTTATTGCTTCTGCACTCTTGCTTCCTCTCACTATAGCTTTCCCCCAATCGCTTTTCTCTTTCTTTCTTATTATATATTTTCTGATATGTAGCATGTCTCTTTTCTTACCTTTATTTACAGTAAAAACAGAATAGTCCATTATTTAGCCGAGGTGATAACACCCGTACCTCTACTAACTTCTTAACTACAAAGCTTCTCCGGATCAGTGTGACACAAGTAATTAGGTACGAGCGTTTTAATACATAAAAGTTGTTGGCAGAGTGGCCTATTGTCAGTATCAGCCGGACAGCAAGGGGATCTACCCCTTTTCGCTAATGCTTAACCAGAGAGATTATTTTTGCTGAGGTGGAGCGCTACACCTACTATCAACTTCCCACTTTTCCGTACAGATCAGATTACCCAATCTGACCAACTCATACGCTGAATTGGTGGGTGCCTTGCAAACCTTGTGCTCCTTAGGCAGGTGCTCTACCAACTGAGCTAAACCGGCTGCATAGATTATTATTATTATTTGTAATAGTAGTAGTAGTAGTAGTATTAGTATCATATCATCATCGTCAAAGGTTAATAAAGTAGAGCACAAGACTTCCACTGTGAATCATGATGTGAAATATGAACTTGTGATCAGGCGTATCTATTGATAAATTGCAGCAAGTATCGTTTCTATAGTAGGGGAGGTAACTCCTAATCATCTCATCGCAGGAGAATGATTTTGTAGTTTGTTTTTAATCTGCTATGTAAGGCCGGTTAAAAATGTTCAAGTATATTGTATAGTAATATATCGATTTATTAAATTTGCATTAAAGGGAGTATAACTTCTTCAATTATAAATCTGTTGAAATTTGTTACCAATACGATATTTGACGCTTAAAACAAGTAAAACGTGTGGGGCACATGACTGTCTTTAAGAGTTTTAAAAATATTTGAATTAATGTTTCAGTTTATATTGAATAATTCGGTTTCCTTTTCATTATATATAGTTTATAATTATTATAATTAAAAACGAATTATCTTTATACAAAAGCCGTGAAGTACATACTAAAGAATAAATTGAATTTCTGTGCAATTTCTTACAAAATATACGAAAATATGATCGAAGGGAGATAACTCTAAAAGCTTCGAACTTTCGAATAACTTGAAATAGAAAAACGGACAGCTCAAGTAGAGATAGATATTGATTACAAACTTGTCCTTTAGGTTAGTTAAAAGTGAAATTAGTTGGATACTTACTGAGTACCTCATTACTGCTACAATGACTCATTATAGCGAGAGGTGAAGTGAATTACATCGCGTAGCTACAGATTGAATTCACAATCTCTAGATTGTGAGTGGTGACTCTTAGTAAGCCTCTTGTCACCCCCTCTCCCCTGTTGGTTGGCGTGGTTCGCCGGTGAGGATGCATAAAAGCCGAGTCAGTCGTTTGTTTTGGTCACCGTAAATCTACACTGAAAATACGAATTTGTTCGAATCAATACTACTGCATGTTTTAACACGAAAATATAATAAAATGTGTTCTTAATAACAAATAAGTTCATTTCAAATAATGCACAAGCAAAATTAAGAACACATTTTATGATTTCGTGTTAAAACATGCAGTTGTATTGATTCAAACAAATTCGTATTTTAAGTGTAGATTTACGGTGAAATGAAAATGGCCGACCAAAACAAATGGTTTCCTCAAAATGAAACATAGAAGGGAGGTTACTCTCATTTATGTAGCTAATGTTCAGATTACCCTCTTTACAACATATGTACAATTGGGATTAGTTTAGCTACTCATAGATTGATCTTATTTCAACTCGGCTCGGGCTATTTTTATCGAGAGGTTAGAGAATCGTATTCATTGTATGATCCTATATAGATTTTTTGTGTAGTTGTTTCTTAAGATTTTTTTTAGTCCTATCGAATACACATACTTCTAAACAGATCTATTTGACCCATAGATGAGATGCTAACAGGTATAGCCATTCTGGGTTTGAGAGGACTTGGGAGTAAATCTGATACTCATAGTGTCTGGTATGTTTTGGTGATTGTAGTGTGAAATATTTCCAGAATTAATGCAAAATTAAGGAATAATATAATATGTCAGTAAATAGAAATAGTTAATTCAAAGATAGAATTGTGAAGACTAGCACCCACTAGTTTCATGCCACATTCATATTTATGTATTTAAATATTGTAAATTAGGTATACCCAATTCATAAAAAAATCCGTTTTTCCAATACCTTTTTGCCCATTTGAAATTTTTTAACCAAAAATCAAGGAATTATCCGATTTTAATGAAATTTTCAGTGTTGATTTATCAATGAATGAATTTTATAATGTATCGGTTATCTTATTTCAAAAGTTTCTGATTTTTTTCAGGTCACTTAACTTTGACCCCTCCCTACTTTTGGGGCGCAAAATATCGGTGTGGTATATATGTGATTGATACTATTTTCTGCATAAATAAAAAGTCAAAAATCTGAAGGTGTGAATAGAAGAAATTTTTTTAAAAAGAATCTGATCTGATAAGTACCGAAAATTGAAAAATAAAATGAAAATAAAAACTAAAAAAATAATTTTTGGAGATTTTTTTTATACTCATTTTGATAATTATTTAATTGGCTATTATTCTATAAAAGAAAAAATATACATCAATATTTGTTCCGTTTGAAAGCGGGGGTGCTAAATTTCTAATACAGTTTTCGACCAAAAAATATGGGTGATTGATGCTAAAGTAAAGTAGTTATTAGAAATTATTTTTTTAGAATCTAATAATATGACATTTAAACTTAAAATTTTGCTGCTCATATTTTAAATGAATTTTATTGATTCATCATAGCAGAAATACTTAATTAAAGTTTTGAAATAAAATAACTGATGCATTATAAACTTCATTGATTTAATTGATAAATCAATACTGAAAATTTCATTAAAATCGGATAATTCCCTGATTTTTGGTAAATTATTTTGCAACCGCGAATGTTACAATTTATTTTGTAAATATGGATTTTAAGCAAAAAAAGGCCATCTTGATCGAAATCGACCAAAAAATCGTTTTAAATGTATTAAAAATAAATTAGATGTGTAATATTATTTTTATTTTTTTGCTTATGTTACTACTTTTCGACTCAGACAAAAATTTGACCTTTAAATAATCGATTTAATTAATTTTAATTCGTTTTTAAAATTCGTAGCAGCCGAATTTTTGGGTATACCTATTGTAAATATCCTATATTGTAGTTTTGTTTAATTTATCACCACCAGTGGTCGACTAAGTTTTTGTAAATAAATGTCATTATATTTTATTTATTTAAACGACAATGCTGATTTTCATGTTTTGGCAGGACTTGTCTACTAGGAAGAATGGCGCAATAAACTCTTTTTAGAATGATTCTCTACCATTGGGTTTTATGTCGTAAAGCTAAATTAACCGACAAAAAGTAAAAAACAAAATACAAAAAACAAACAAAAACAAAAAACTTTTGAAATTAAACAATTTCTATTGGCGCATGCGGAAAGCGTGTCATAGTTTAAAAATAAACGCGGCTTTTATGTTTTCTTTACCTTTTTATCCGTGTTTATTTGAATCGGAAAATTGAAAAAAAGGTACGTTGCTACATATATAATTATTAAAATTATGGTTGTATCAAAAAAGTTTTAATGTATTCTTGTTCATAAAGTAGTATAACAATTCATAAAAAAAAGGTAAAAAATATTTTTTATTAATAAAATTTAAAACATTTCAAGTTTGAATTTGAATGTATAACGCAGAAAAATAAACTAAAATTCCATATTTAATTTTGAAAAGTAATTTGTCTTATGCTTTAAAATAAAAAAAAAACGTAAAACTGCATTTTCATTTTTTTTTTCTATATAAAACAAGGAAACTGGAAGAAAAGATTGAAAATAAGACTTGTCCAAGGTAGGTGATATTTTTTTACAGTCTTATTTAGTTATTTAAAGGGATAATTTATTGACTAAATTAAACGAAAAGTTGTTTTTTTTAATAATTGACCAGTACTATTTTGAAGGTATTGGATTAATCTGATGTTGACAGTTTTATTTGCGTCCCAAGTGAGGTAAAAGCCGGCAAAATAAGTTGGAATTATTTTCTTAATGAATTCTACTTGAGAAATAAAAGATAATTGATTTTAAATAAACCAAACAATCCGCTCATCTAAATAAATAAAATAATTAAAATAAAAATAAAAATAAAAATAACGAACAATATTTTATTTAACAAACATTTCTTTTCTATCCATTTTGTTATTAATTTTTAAACATTTTAAAAAGTTTACATATGCGAAGGAGGAGTAACTTAGTTTATTTATTTAAATATTTTATGGTCAGACTATTCTGTCAAAGTACCAGCCATCTAAGATAAATTTATATTTATTTTCTATTCTATCAAAGCACCTAATAAAGATGAATTCTTATTTAAAAAATACCTTTAAAATATGGGCTAAGAACTTAAGACTAAGGAGAATTAATTTAGATTTAGATAGTTATTTAGATTTTCGGACTGTTTTTCTCATCTTTATTGTTACACAACGTTTCGGTCGATCAATGTGCCCTCCGACCTTCTTCATGGAGGTTTCCTATTACAACAAGAAATACCCAAATAAGGCCATTGGGCACAAATGTTGTGTATGGAGACAACAGTCCGAAAAATCTAAAATTATCAAGCCTCATCTAAAAAATTCAGACAAATGACAAATAAGAATTTCATTTAAGGTCCCTTCAAAAGAGCAACAAAGAAATCCAAACTAAGACAAGTTATTTATTTACTAACCCTTGCTTAGTTGTGACACAAGGCCAGAAATGTGGGGCACCAATTGAGAATCGAACTCGCTAACAATGATCTGCTAGTTTCCTCTTAACCCATTACAGCACGTGAAATCCAAACTAAGACAATCAATATCCGAACCAAGGAATCCAATGTTCCATGAGAAGTATCTACACTGAGAGCATCATAAAAAGACAAGACCAAGGGAACTAAGTAATGTTTGCCTTTATCCACATGTATGTGTGGGATCCCACATTAAACCTGGCCTTGTGTCAGATTTTACTCTCGTCGTGAATGTGAATGACAACATCTTGTGTATCATTAAAAAACAAACATGAATCACATTTTTTATTACTTGGCCTTACTGATCACATGAAATACAAAAATTGTGGCCATTAATACGGAGAATTTATAAATAAAAATAAAAATTCGTACATTTTGTCAATTCCATTGACATATTGATTAAATGTTGCTGGATTTCCGCAAATATCACTAAGTGCCATGTTGCGCAAAACTCATCTTTTGGCAAACCATAATTTAATTGACTTTCAAAATGTATGTGTGGCTATTTTAAGGAATGAGCATCGGTAAAGTCGATTTTTCCGTCTCTTATTTGAGGAAATGTTTGGTCTCTTGAGCAAAGCGTCTCCAGACTTTGGACAACCAATTTTAAATCCGATGCAAGATATTAAATGTTGGAATCGAGATATGTTTTTCCAAATTCTCATTATGACTTGTTGCCAAACTTAAGGGTGAGGCGGAGGTGGATGTGTAATCACTGATTACAATCAGATATGAAGAAAGGTTTAAAACTGAAAAGAAGCCCCCAAAAACCTAAGTCTTAAAGGAAACTCTAATGCTAATGGTAAATTAAAATGAAAAAAGCCTTGTAAAGAAAGGGTTCCAAATATAGTAGGTAGTAACGAATAATGTGTTAATGAAATTCATTTTATTTACCAAAATAAAGATAAATAGCTTTATATAGGAATTTCTAAAAATATTAACTACATAAAACATAGGTAGCATTTAAGGATTCAAATATCCAGGGTAGCAGCGAATATGTTAATTTAATAAAATCATTTTTATTTATTTTAAGGTTTAGAATATAAGGGAGATAATTCGGTGTTTGAACGTGAAATTAATTTTGGTCGCCAGAAACGAAGATATCTAATATCTTTTTGCTATAAAATCAAATAAAAATAAAATTTAGTTGCGTGTTGTAGAACTTAGTAAACAATTATTGACTAAAATAATAAATTACATGTAGTAGCATCAGCATTGGAATGTCTAACCTTCGGATTGATTATATTTTAGGGTCTGCCAATTTTTTTGTCATAGGCGTATTTATTTTACAAAATAAATTTAGCAATCCACCCGATTGAAAATTTTTTAGCAAAGATCGGGGAATTACCCGATTTTAGTGTTGATTTATCAATGAATGAATTTTATAATGCATATTATTTTATTTCAAGATTTCTGATTTTTTTTCAGGTCATTTAACTTTGACCCCTCCTTATTTTTGGGGCGCAAAATATCAGTGGGGTTATGATAATGAAATTTATTCTGTAGTGTACAGTGCTCAGGTGCACCACAACTCATCAAAGTCTCATGTCAAGTACAAAGAATAATGTATTAGTGTCAGGAACATGAACAGTTTACAGTAGTAATATGCATGTATGTGTGCGCGTGTGTGCATATGTATGTGGAGGGTGGCATTAGGTATAGTGTTGGCGGACTACAGGAAGCATGGAGGCTTTGAAAGTTTCAGTGCTTCGGCAGCCTACAACAGACGCGGGCAGTTTATTCCATGTCTCCGCAATTCTGAGCGTGAAAAAATGTTTCCGAAAATCACGTGAGCAGTGCTGTTTTCTGACTTTGTAGGCATGCCCACGTGTGTTAGAAAGATGCATTAGGTATAGTGTTGGCGGACTACAGGAAGCATGGAGGCTTTGAAAGTTTCAGTGCTTCGCAGCCTACAACAGACGCGGGCAGTTTATTCCATGTCTCCGCAATTCTGAGCGTGAAAAAATGTTTCCGAAAATCACGTGAGCAGTGCTGTTTTCTGACTTTGTAGGCATGCCCACGTGTGTTAGAAAGATGGAGATCAAAAAGGTGCTCAAGGTTGCTGTTGATGATTATTGACCTTATGAGCATTTACCAGGTCAGTTGCCAGACACCAAAGTTTCAGCGAATCCATTCCCAGGGCAGCAAGACATTCAGAGTATGGTAGATGCCTGATGGAGGGTATTCGTTTGGTTGCACGTCTGTACAGTTTCTAGGAGGTTAATATTCTGAGCAAGATAGGGGTTCCAGACCGGTGATGCAAACTCCAAGTGTGGCCGCACCATAGCTTTGTACAGCTTCAAATAGATAGCCGGTGAGCGGCTGACAAAGATTGAGAAAAAATCTTTTCCCTATTTCTAAAGCAGATGCTTTTGCATATGGTTGAGATACCTTCAATAAAAAAAATTACCTTGAATTTTCTTAGTAGTGTGTCCAGTCTGATGATGAACCATATCTCATGTGGCCTATTTCTCAAAAAAGGTTAAAGTGCTAGAGATACCCTTTATCCCACTTTTAAAAATTAAAGCCTCTTACATTCTTATTTATTATTCCGTAATATAAATTTTAAAATGTTTAACCCACTTTATTTTTCAAAGAATTTCATACTATATTTTGATCATTTTTAATTGTTTCCCAAGAATCCCTGGGTGGGTGGGGGTATCATTTTCTTTTACATTAAAAAACAACAACAATATCCTTCACATGGCCACAAGAATTGGGCACCCAGTGTGAATCAAACTCACTATGCAATGCATAATGATCTTTTATTTCAACTTGTTCACCATTACTTCCTAATGAGGTCCCCACATTTCAGATATTTGAATAATTTGGATATTGACAATGAACATTTATCAGTACAAAAATTTTCATATTGGCATAAAATGTTAACATGTATAATTTATAAACAAATTTAAAACTTCAACTCTTAACATCCTGTTGAGAAAATTCCAGAGCCCCAATCCGATAAGGATTTATCAATAAATGGATAAAAATGGTCTTTTCATTTAAAGTTACCTGTTATTTCCCATAAATCAAAGACTGCTAATTATGTTCAATATTACATTTAAACAAAAGCTATCGTTTGGGGTGGATTAGAAAAACAAATGTGACTCCCGGCCAGGTGGTATGAGGCGGTATAGGAAAATAAGAGTTAATTATGATAACAGTAAAGTTTATTTCCCTTCCTTCATTCAGTTTTAAGATATTGGTTTGTTTGGTGGTAGGGAGGATATTTAGTCATATTGGTAAGGACCAATATTAACAATAGTAAATTCATGATATACTAATACTGAATGGCTGGAAGGAAGGATAAGATTAATTCATTTACAAATACAGAAACATTTAATATCTACATAATAAGCATACATGTAGTATAGAAAAGAATATATAAATATCTCCCAACGGATAAAATATGCTCATATTGTTCTATGAACTGTAGAATAATCAAACTAAGTTCCAATTACCGTCAAATTGGTAAGACACAGCAGCAAGACAGGTTCGTATTCAGTTACGACTGCTTGTTGCCGTGTCTTACCAATCAATAGAAACTGGCTAAGCACAACTGAAGCAGTGTCCAAGACAGTTGGTATTTATGGTCCATTCATGTATTTGGGTGATTCCATTCCTTGAGTTCTGATTGGCTGCTTGGTTTCTATGATGTTGTGGAGTTTCATAAATACCCTGTCATTCTGCAGTAGGGTTGCAACAAGACAGGTTTGTATTCAGTTACAACTGCTTGTTGCTGTGTCTTACCAATTCGATGGTAATTGGAACTTAGTTTGATTATTCTACATGAACAAGTAGTATATAAAAGGGGTCCAAAGACAGAAAAAATCTTACTTGATAATGATGGACAGTAAAATGGTCACAGCCATCCTGGCTTTATCTTTTAATGATGGGGCAAGAGACAACATCTGTACTGTTCAAAGAACAGAGGCAAAAGAGATTGAGCATGGGTTTCTCAAATTATGGACTGTCCATAACAATTATTTGAAATAAATCAGAATGAAACTAAAACAAAAAAAACCCCAAAAAACTAGCAATTGCAAAAGTCTATTTTTTCTTTTCTTTTCTTTTATCATAACTTTAACTAAAAAATCTTTGTAATTTCATAGGATTCTCTGCTCAAACAGGATGTGACACAAGGTCAATTTTTTAAGCAGAGTTTAACAGGTTTGTATTCAGAGTTTTCCTTCCCCTAGACTGGTTGCCATACCGAGGTTAAAAAGCCCAGTCTGCCCTAATATGTACCTGTAGCTGGAAGGATTCATACCTTTTCCAAGGGTATTAGCACTTTGTGAAATGCAAACAGCATTTCCTACAATCATAACCATTATATCACCACTGCCTCCTTTTTTGTATTTTATTAGTTTTATTCTTTATTTGTGTATTCTATTAATTAGTTCATAGGTAAAATTTGGTATCTGTCCTGGTAAAAACGAAAGAAATAAGAAACAAAGAAAGCTGTGATGAATATAAGAATATGATAAACTATGTTCAGCATTCAGCTTCTTGATTTGATTTTGAATGTGAGAACTTGATTAGTTGGTTAATTGGTTGGTTAGTTGGGTTTTATGGCATGTCAACCCCTGTTGGGTCATTTTATGCTGAAGACATTTTTATTTTATTCATTCTTGATGAGTACTCAATTTTTTTCAAGTGAAGTGGTGGATCCATGTTTCATCCATTGTTACATATTCATGCATAAACTCCTTTTTGTTGTGTTGAAACAGTTGCAAACAACGCTCTGAATCGTCGACCTGTTGTTGTTGTTTTTTATCGACTGTGAGCAAATGCGGCACTCACTTTGAACACAGCTTTCTCATTGACAAAAGTTCATGCAAAATGGTGAATACACTGCCTTCTGATATCTTCAACTCCTCTGCTATCTCACGCAACTTCAATTTACGATCGGCCAAAACGAGTTTGTAGGGTTTTTGGTGTTTTCCGGGACAACTGCCGAATTTGACCACGTTTAAAGTCAGCATACCACCTCTTAACCATTGTTTCTGATGGAGCAGAGTCTGAATAACACTTATCAAGCCATTGCTTTGCTTGAACAGTATTTTTTCCCATTAGAACGCAATGCATTATCAACATATGAAATTCAGATTTTTCCATTGTTTTGAAAATTTGCGACAGTAGCTTCAATCAAATGACTGTAATTTGTAAACTAATAATCTGATTGTGCTAAAATGTTTACACATTCCATTTGAAGGTTATTTATAAAAATTACATGGATTTTTATTAGTGACACCATCTATGTGTCAGGCCTGGGATTTAATGAGTAATGTGTTACTTGAAATTAATATAATTGCTTGCAAAAAAAGAATACTTTGGTTTAACGGCATATCAACCACTTTGTAGATTATTTAAAACTAGGATCATCTAATGATGTGATTTGGAAAAATATATTTTAGACAATTTTGTCTGGATTTTTTAGATAGTGTATGAATGTGAGTATAAATAGTTATGGTATTTGTGATGTTGGGGTTATATTTTTGTGTAAAGTCTGATTTCTTTTAGGAATTAAATTATGACTTTGGCTTTAAATAACCCAACAATTGTTGACATGCTGTAAAAACAACCAACCATTCAGAAAGAAGAAACTGAGAGGATATACAGGGTGTTCGGGATAAATTTGACATATTTATATTTGGTTATTTTTCTCCATAGGTTGGAGCTATAGATGCACACTATGAATAATTGAAAAGCCTGGACCCTACTTCATTCATATACGTGATGACAGAAAGAATGGATGACTGGAACCCACCTGAATCATAGAAAAGAAAACTTGTATCATGATGATCTGCGCCAGCCATCAAAATAAGGGGATTATGGTTGCTGCCCAATTCTCCCTGAACACTATAAAAACAATCAGGCATGATCTGGAGAATGGCAATGGAGACTACAAGGCTGTGGCTAGAAGAAAGCAACATAACAGATGATTTGATTGCGTTAGTACAGCAGAATTCCTCGAAAATCTGCAAAAAAAAGTGTTGGAGGACCCTCAGATGCTTACATGGAGTTGCTAAACACTAGTCAAGCCCTGGATAACAAGGGTAGTCAATGGTAGGGCATATGTATGGCAGCAGGATTTGGCCTCTTGCCACACCTCAAAAATGGTTGTTGGAGAATTTTTATGACTACACCAGTCCTAATATTTGGCCCCTGAGCTCCCCAGATCTTAACCCCATGGATTATTATGTATGTGGCACTGTTGAGAAAGACACCAAGCGCCGTGCCAGTATTACAAAAGCCCAGTTAATTGACAGAATTAAGGTGGATTTTGAGACCCTTCCCAGGGAAACTGTAACATCAGCTTGCTCCAGGTTCTGGAGCAGGATTGAGGCTGTGATCGATGCTAATGGCAGTTATTTTGAGTGAAACTTGTTGACAGTAGTGTAATTTCCGTGCCTGTTGAATTTCTTTACAATCCATTAATATTTGTAGTTACCAAGCACTTTTTCTTTTTCCTTATGAAACTGTCAGATTTCTCCCGAACACCCTGTATATATTTCTAATAATAGATAAAGAAGGATGATAAATGAAATAATGAATATATTAGGAGCTATTAATAAATATATCATAATGATATTATGATATAAAACTTTAAAAACTAAATCTATTTTGACTAATTTGTTTACTATAAAGTGAAGATAAGAACTAAAAGTGAAAAAGAATCTGGTACAAATACTAAAAAAGTGAAATTGTGAGACGCCATTTAGAATTGACAAATTCCTTGACTGTCTTGTAAGTTTTTCTCAATTAGTTGAGAAGATTTTAAAGAAAAGAACTTTATGAAATCTAATCATAATTATCTACTTTTATCTGTTCATTGCATAACTGAAGGACAGAAAATTTGTCTGTAATTACTAATGGAACCCCAGAGTATATTATCAGGACATTAGTTTTTAAAAATTCTAAAACTTTTTAATTCAAGTTCAATTTCCAATCTAATTATAATGCTAAATTAGATCCTTACTTAGTGTGTATAATGTTAATTAAACCAGATCTTTATTTTTTGTTTAACTGTATAAAGTTTATTTTTTTATTTTCTTAGAATTCCTAAGAAAGCAAACATTAATGAAATAAAGATATTGATTTTTGGGACTTAAGAAAGGTGCTTGTGGCATAACGGTTATCGTTGTAGAAAGTGGACTTGAGGTGGTTTGCCTTTCTCATAGTGCTAATACCCTTGGGAAAGGTATGCATCAAATATTCTCCCTCCGGCTATAGGTAAATAGTAGGGTAGGCTGAGATCTTTAACCTTGGTATGGCAACCAGTCTAGGAGAAGGAAAACTGAATTCAAACCAATTGTATACCTGGAGAGAGTTGGGCTTTGCCTGGTAATTCCTGCTCAAGACATACTACATGAGTAGTATCTCTATGGCTAACCTAGGTTACATGACCAATGGCTATATAATGTAGTTATCTAGCTGAAAGGTCCTTAGTCAAAAAACTAAAGCTATAACCCATGACTTTCTTTTTGTTCACTAGAAAAACAGCACTTAAAAACAATCATGTGTTGACATTTAACATCAGGAGTTTATAGATATTAACCTTTCAACAATGTTTATCAACTAATGCATCCTCACAAAAATTTACTTCAGTCTATGCTTGTGTTTATTACTACAAATTATGGTTGGTTTATGTTGCTTAAAATCCTGCTGTAGGGCTTGTTTGTGTCAGTATTGCCCATGGCTTGCACAGTTTCATCTCCTAAATGACTCAATCCATGTTGTGTTGTTAACAGTCCATGACACTTTTGAGGCCTTTTTTAACACAATGCTTTGGTGTTATTGGGAGATGAATATAGTTTTGATGAGTGGAGTGAGAGAAAAATACATTTTATGTGCAAAAGAAAGATTTCAACAAGCTCTATTCAGTGATATAATGGGTTTAAACTAGCAATAAAAATTTACTGAGTAAAACAGAAAATAGGCCTTAGTGATGTCGCAGACTGTAAGTAATTAGTCAGCCATAGTTTCTGCTCAAAACCATATAAGGCATGGGTCAACTCCAAAAAGAAACAAAAATAAATTTGAGAAAACACATATTGTTTTTATTGATGACAATTTCTCTCAATCCATCCATGGGGTGGGGCATATATAACATTTAGCTCTCTAACCTGAGTCAAGCAAATCCTAACTATATTGGACAGATGGCAGATGAAGACCTGGTCAGTTGTCTCTCTCATTCTATGTATAAAAGCCGATTTGTAACTCTGCTATGTTCTTGTTGTAACCAACTATAGTGGATGATGGGCAGAAGAGGGACACAAACTGGTAGCAAAACCATCATTAGACTGCATTGAATATATGAGGGCCTGACTCCTGGAAAAGAAAACCGTTTTTCCCACATGCTCCCCACCTTAGAAAATGAATCTTTGTTTACTGATCTGACTGTACTAGCACCAAAGTCTTCTGTTTATTATAGACAGTAAAAAACTAACCCTTTCATCCCCATCAAGAAAATCCTCTTTCTATTTTATTATCTATTAAAACCTGTTGACATCCTAAACTTGTTTACCTATCCTTTTGATACTACTATACACACACATTCATGTACATACATATACACTACCTATGTATGTTGGAGGTGTGTGGTGTAATGGTTAGAGTCGTAGGAAATGGACTTGTTGACCTAAGTTCAAATCCTAGATAATGCTGTTTGCATTTCACATAGTGCTAATGCCCTTGGGAAAGGTATGCATCCAACAACTCTCCCTCCAGCTATAAGTAAATAGTACGACAGACTAGGTTCTTTAACCTTGATTAGGTAACCAGTCTAGGAGAGGAAAAACTCTGAATTCAAACCTGTTAAACTCCGCTTAAGAAATTTACCTTGTGTCATATCCTGCTCATGCAGAGGGATTGGTAAATATATATATACACTACCTATGTCTACACACACTCCTGCAGATATGCTTGCAGTCACATGAATATACATTCATATATGCTATGCCTAGACACATGCATACTGTTATATATTGTACAAAGGGAAATATGAATTCCCGGTTTTATTAAACAAAGAAGTTTTTAACACCTGCCTGTTATCAGATCAAGAGATAAAAATACGTGGGTGTAGCTATGAAGATAAAAGAACCGAGAGGGCTTCAGACAGGGCAGTCGTCAGAGTCCCGGGAGGAGAGAGTGAGGGATCGGAGTCAGGAGTCGGCCGAGCGGGACCTCGTGTAGTTGGTGTCGGAAAAGCTAGCGTTAATATTTACCAACTGAAAAAGCTTGTCGCCCAGAAATTTAATTGAAGGACCGAAAGTGTAAAGACTGAATATATTGATTAAACTGACCCTCTCTCTCGAAGTTAAGAAGCTTGAATTTATTTCAATAAACTTCTGGAGGATAACTTTGGTGTTATTGTCATCCCTTACAACGAAGATAAAACTATTGCAATTTAGTACAGTGACGACGCGCTATGCAACATATATCGATTTGGTGCCGTGACCAGGATGGTTCATCAAGGACCCATAAAAACCTGCTGGTTACCACAAAAAACAAAAAAAAACACAACGTGAAGAACGACTCAATTCGGCCGGAATTTTGCGGAAAATAAACGTACAAGTGACAAACAGAAGAAAGAAAAAAACACCCAACGAAAATCAACGTAAACTTGGACTCCCCGGAAAAGACATATATCGATTTGGTGCACGTGAACCACGAGGGTTCATCAAGGACCCATAAAAACCTGCTGGTTACCACAAAAAAAAAAAAAAAAAAAAAAAAAAAACACAACGTGAAGAACGACTCAATTCGGCCGGAATTTTGCGGAAAATAAACGTACAAGTGACAAACAGAAGAAGAAAAAAAACACCCAACGAAAATCAACGTAAACTTGGACTCCCCGGAAAAGAAAAAAAAAAACAAAAAAAAAAAACAAAGAAAGAACGAGAAAGGACTCACTATATATAGACTTGAAAAACAACAAAAAAAACAAACTTCCTATAGACTTTGAAAACGAAAAAAAAAATTATTACGGACATATTTTAAACAAAAGAAGACAGAATTATAACAAAGGACATTTAAAAAAGAAAAAAAAGAAGAAAAATTGAACTTTCTATCAGACGACTATACGTAAGTACAACTTCCACATACTTTTTGGCCATTTTCTTTTCTTTTCGCTCTCTTGTTTTATGTTGTATTGTTTTGATATATAATGATGGAATCACAAATTAAGG
Source organism: Doryteuthis pealeii (assembly GCA_023376005.1). Classification (NCBI taxonomy): domain Eukaryota; kingdom Metazoa; phylum Mollusca; class Cephalopoda; order Myopsida; family Loliginidae; genus Doryteuthis; species Doryteuthis pealeii. Next base: position 55,436,624 of record CM042157.1, on the reverse strand, counting down.
ACTTATTTCAGGCACTCACAGCCGAGTTAATTAACACAGCAAAATCACTAACAAAATATATTAAAGAGTGACTTCTACTTGCAGCAGATTACACCGTTAAGTAGTAAGGATGAAAGTAAATTTGAGGTGTGGGTCCAAAGTATGGAAAAATATTTTGCCTCAATAGAAGCTAAAGAAGCTGATAAATGTAGGGTAGCAATTATAACCACGAGAGGAAATATAGGAGATTTTGTATATAAAATTATAGAAGGTAATAAGGATATCTCGTGGTTAGGCTTAAAACAAGTCATTAGAGAATACATTGGGATCACTCACCATGCACATTATTACTTAAGGCAATTAGTTAACATTAAACAGGACACACAGGAAAATGTGCATGATTATATGAATAAAATAACGGATTTAGCTAATAATGCATACGGTGAAATTGACAAAAATTTAGCGATAGTGCAACAGCAGATTAAGTGCTGTTTTATAGAAGGATTAGCGGATCCCGAAGTTAAGGTATTCGTACTAAGAAGTGATCCCCAACAGTTGAGAGCGCCTATCAACTAGCACTCTCAGAGGATAAATTAAGGGCTAGAATTAGGATTCCTCCCAATATTGATCCTGCACCGATGGAGATTTGCCACGCTAGAAGACGCGCGGTGCACATCAATGCAGTAGGGCACAATAAAAGATCCCACGATAGGTGTGATAATAGGATAAATCACCGAACAGTACGTCAGCCTAGGTACTATAGGAATAGGGATCGATTATGCTGGATATGCAGGTCGAACAAGCATCTGAGGTGGAATTGCCCCCAGAGAAATGCTGCAAAATGGCGAGTACCAGTTAATAAAAAGCCCCCCGAACGGAATAAGAGACAGACGTACACTGTCAGTGCGATAGACTCATCGAATAGGATAGGTAATCGAAATTATTTTAGAGGTGAATGTATAAACACGAGGGATAAACCATATAATAGAGGTTTTATAAATAATGTTACGTATGGAAAGAATGATAAGACAATCCAACGGGTTAATCAAACTAGCGTTGGCAATGTTAAAAATAGTAGTGAAATTAAAAAAAAGCCCGATAAGATAGACACACCGAGCATAGAGCCGAGGGTGTTAAACCCGTAGTGGAGGTTGCTCCAAAAATAATAAAGCCGGTAATTAAAAATGCACCCTCAGAAAATTTTGATACCGAGGAGAGTCCAGGTAACTCTGATAGCGATGATGTTTACGTGCCCCTCAGAACGCGAAAGATAGCTATGTACAAAGAAATATTAGAAAAGAATAGGAATACGCGTCAGGAGGAGGCAATGTTAGAATCTGTGAGTTCGCGTGATAAGGTTAGTAGACAGGCCGAAAAAAAGTTAAGAGAAATAGGAAAAGTAGCAACAGTTAAACCCGAAGAAAATGTTCGAATTGACAATGAAGAGAAGGATAGATGTCGGGAAATGAAAAGAAAGGAATTAAAAGACGCCATCAGTGATATTTTTGCCCAGCTTGTTTAAATTTATTTTTTTTTCCTTTTGAAAGAACAGTATTCGATTCAAAAGAATTGTCGACACTGCTTTGTCGCTAGTGAGAATTTTCACTAGGTAGGTACTGTCATAATTTTTTTTTTTATTGTTATTGCCTTTATTGTTATTATTGGTAATAATAATTTGTGCCCAAAAGGACGAGATTTGTAAAGATTTTTTTTCTATGTTAAAGAGAAATGACCATCAAGTTGGAAAGTAGAAAAAATAGTTGAAAGATAAAGTAATGAAGAATAAAAGAAGTTGATTATATATGAATATAAAAAGAGCGAGAAAGAAATGGTTCGGGAAGTTGTACAAAAAAAAAAAAAAAAAATTGTTTGCTCATTGTTAATTTGCTGTATGAGATTTTAACTCTGCATTTGCTTTGTGTTGTATTGTTTTGTTTTTACTTTTATTTCATATTTTGTAAACATGTAGAAAGAGAGAGAGAGAGGTCAGATAGACTAGTTTAGAAAAATCAAAAGCAAAAGCAAAAGAAAAGAAAAATGAATGATAGGGGGCGTTAGAAAAATGTCCACGTGAACATTTTTGAAAAATGAGATAAGGAGGAGTGTTATATATTGTACAAAGGGAAATATGAATTCCCGGTTTTATTAAACAAAGAAGTTTTTAACACCTGCCTGTTATCAGATCAAGAGATAAAAATACGTGGGTGTAGCTATGAAGATAAAAGAACCGAGAGGGCTTCAGACAGGGCAGTCGTCAGAGTCCCGGGAGGAGAGAGTGAGGGATCGGAGTCAGGAGTCGGCCGAGCGGGACCTCGTGTAGTTGGTGTCGGAAAAGCTAGCGTTAATATTTACCAACTGAAAAAGCTTGTCGCCCAGAAATTTAATTGAAGGACCGAAAGTGTAAAGACTGAATATATTGATTAAACTGACCCTCTCTCTCGAAGTTAAGAAGCTTGAATTTATTTCAATAAACTTCTGGAGGATAACTTTGGTGTTATTGTCATCCCTTACAACGAAGATAAAACTATTGCAATTTAGTACAGTGACGACGCGCTATGCAACAATACTAATATAGACACACTTACATTATTGCACCTAAATATGTACACTCAATAAGTATTAATAGCCTAATTTTTTTCATTCTTTATATTTTAAATTGTTTGATTGTTCCTGAGGCATTGAATTATATTGACTGCATTTTTAATAATTTTTGTCTTGTTAAATATTTCTTACTCTATTTAACATAAAATTCTATAGGAATTGTTATGGTGCCATAGAACATCCCATATTTGCAAAATGAGTGTGAACAACCAAAAATCCCTTGATCCACGGTATGATGCTTGTACATCTGATGAATTTTGGAATGCCAAGGCCCTCAGCAAGCATAACCATTACCCTTTGGATCGAAATTTACTGCGTTCAAATTTCATTTATTCATCAAAATACCAGCCAAAGCAAGCATTCACATACCTCCAACCTCTACCAGAACCATTGGTAAGTAATTTTCTCTATTTCATTTAAATGATAAGATCATTTGAAAATTTAATGCAAACTAAAATCCAATGCTTAAGCATAACATTAGAAAAAAAACAAAAAAACTTATTGTTAGTAAATAGAATTGTAATATCATCACTGACAACTGCTGTGGCAGTGATGGCTAATTTTTGGATGGGAAGGTAAAAACACAAAAACAACTAATTTTTAGTGTTATGACCTCATTACTTTATTCTCTCCATTCAGTCTCTGATATCATGGAAGCAGGAAGAAATGGACAACAGACACCATGTGTGAGCTGGTTTCTTCATTCTTCTAGGAGCAGAACTCTTCTTGTATCTTTGGTTTTTTTCTTCATTCTTCATTCTTCATTCAGGTGAATGTTTGTTTCGTTGCATCTCGGCCACCAAAAGAGAAAAGGAGACCAATTCATGATTATATTTATGTTGGGGTTCACAGAACTTCTGCATTGGTTAAGTAACATGGCCAGCCCCAACACTACTTAGATGGTATCTGGGGTGCTAGATCAAGCATATCTACACCTAAAACACTGGAAAAGATGTTGAACTCTCTCAACTTGTCTTTCTTTGGGCTGCTGGCTTTTTTGATAACTTATCTATTCACACTCTGGTACCATTTGCTTACAATGCTGCAAAATACATTATTAAAAAGAGAATGATTGAATGAGATTTTAAGTTTTTTTTTTTTTTCAACTGATGTATTTTGTCCTTGCTGATATCCAATACTAACTAAACATTTACTGTAGGTTTTATGCTTTCTTTCAATGTTAACTAGACAACTTCAACATTTACCTATTGTTGCTAGAGTCTGGATGTGACTTAACATGTAAATAATTATGGAAATAATAAAGAAAATTTAACCCTGCTAGTCTGAAAAGAAAACTGCATGTGTCTACTTTTTTGTCTATGCACTTAATTCAATACTGAATAAAGCTGAGATTTTCACCTTTTAATGTCTAAAGGCTTTTTTCCTGGTTAGCTTAATAACACAAAATTTATACTAAATCATTCTTCAGTTTTAGGATTACTTAATGTTTGAAAAAAATTCCATTTAAATTGGTTCTAATTAGTCGTAATTTGCAATTAAGTCAAAAACTGACCCATCCCTGTTTTTACATTCTGCATAACTCTTTTCTTCTCTATATGCTAGTGAAGGGGAGATGGGATAATGATTAACAGAGACACTTTTAACAATTCACCCGCACGTAATAGAATTCCAATGTCCATTTCAAATTAATTTAGGTCAAACTAGATATACCCAATTCGTTGAAAAATTCGTGTTTTTTTTTAATACAATTCTGACCCCCACGTTTGAAAAAAATTTACCAAAAATCAGGGAATTATCCAATTTTTATGAAATTTTCAGTGTTGATTTAGCAATGAATTAATTTTATAATGCATCAGTTATTTTACTTCAAAACTTTCTGATTTTTTTCAGGTCACTTAACCTTGACCCCCCCTGTTTTTGGGGTGCAAAATATCGGTGTAGTATATATGTGATTGATACTATTTTCTGTATAAATAAAAAGACTAAAGACAGAAGGAGTGAATAGAAGAAAAAAGTTTTTTAAAGAATCTGTTTGGGTAGTAAATAAGTACTGAAAATAAAAGCTAAAAAGATAATTTTTGGAGTATTATTTGTATTATTCAGACTATTGTCCTCATCTTCATTGTTATCTGTACAATGTTTCAGCCGATGTGCCCTCCGGCCTTCTTCAGGTATTTCTTGTCGGACTCGGGAACCTTCTTGTAATCAGGAACCATCACGGAACTTTGAATCTAACCCTTTATTCAGTCCATGGGTGTATCCTGTTCTCATTCCACTAACCATAGCTGGGGTACAGGTGTTAAGCTGTGTTAATTATTATTCTATATTACTGCTGCTCCTGACCAGGATTGAACCTGCAGTCTAGAGATAACTGTCATTTAGAACTGTCTTAACCTAACTCCTTTATCTACTAGGCTATGTGTCCAATTGGACAATCCAGTGTGAATTTTTTTCAATTGCAAAAGTTACAATTTATTTTGTAAAAATGGATTTTAAGTAGCGTCTTGGCAGGCATCTTGATTGAAATTGAAATTGACCGAAAAAATCATTTTAAATGTATCAAAAATAAATTACATGTGTAATATTATTTTGTTTTTTACCTGATGCTCATTATGTTACTACTTTTCAACAAAAATTTGAGCTTAAATAATTGGTTTAATAAATTTTAATTTGTTTTTAAAATGAAAAGCAGACAATATTTTGGCATATCCTACTCTTTTCCCTAATCCAAATTATCTAGCGAGAGCTTAATGGGTGACCCAACAGGTCACGTTTTGTCTAGTATATATATATATATATATATATATATATATATATAATATGCAATATAGAATGAATGGAGAATAGTTGAGATGTTGAAGGCTGTTTTGGATTCTTATAATCAATCTAGTTTTCATTGCTTATGGCTATCTTATTCAAAAATTTACTTTTTTATGTGTCAATCAAAAAGAGATAAAATGTTTAAATCCTGAGCAATTCCTGAAGTTCATGTGGAAATAGTTTTCTTAGCTTTTGATTTTTCCCCTAACTCTTGTTAACAGAATACTAAATGTGACTGAATGCTCAAGCAAGAGCTGATTAACCTTCAAAGACATCTCTAAGATTTCTTTCACATTTTGTAAAAAGATATTCACTGTGAACTTTCACATAAACTTAATATATACTATCAAATTGATACTTCTTAGTACTGACATACATTTTATAAAGTTTTTCTATAAAAAAAAAGGTAATTTTCACCTTTAGTTGTCAAAATTCCTAGCATAAAATTGTGCATGCGCATTATCTGAAATGAACTTAATTGTTATTAAGAACACGTTTTATGATATTTTTGTCTTAAAGCATGCAGTTGTATTGTTTTTGAAAAGTTTCTAAGATTTGTGTATTTAGCACGAAGACTTTCAAAATGGCTACCGGCTTGTTTCAAAGTGAAAGTCAGTTGGCTAAATTCCTAGCATAAAATTATCTGAAATGAACTTAATTGTTATTAAGAACACATTTTATGATATTTTTGTGTTAAAGCATGCAGTTGTATTTTTTTTCGAAAAAGTTTCTGGTTGGCAGCCTTCCGTCTAGGATAGACAATGGAGTAGTGTCAAAGTTTGTTTTTGTTTTTTTCCTTTTTGAACTACATAACCTGGGCGGGTTCATATGGAAGATAAGCTGTTTCTAAGATTTGTTTATTTCACACGGAGACTTTCAAAATAGCTACCAGCTTGGTTCAAAGTGAAAGTCAAGGGAGGTTACTCTAATTGCCTTATTTGCTTGGAATTTTGACAACCAAAGGTGAAAATTACCAAAAAAAAAATATATATATATATATATATATATATATAAGTTTCCTTAAAACATTTTTATATTTGTCGATAGAATCTGAAGTTAAAATCTATTGATAACTTAATATGATACTTGCTGAAGTACCTGTTTATACAGGGTAAGAGATTAAGACTTGGAACTTAGCTGGTTATTTTACAGTTACAAATGGTAATTGTTATTATAAAAGATAAATCCACATAACAGAAAAAAAAATTACCAATTATTTATTTTATTTTATGGAAGTAATATTGTTCTGTGAAACAACTGAGTTTTGTAGAGAAATTTTTTAATTAATACCTTAGAGATTTATTGATATCACCAGCTTGAAGAAATAAAAACCTAATTAGTTATGTTTAATCAATTATGAATAATTATATTTTAGTAAGATAATTTTTTTTTTTCTGTTTGTATGAAGTTTTGAAATTTAAGTTCTGTACAATTAATTGCATCTTGCAGCAACATAGCTTTTTACTGATTATGTTTTTTAAAAACCTCCACACCCATTAATAAGTGACCTACTTTATCTTTGAGGAACAATTTTTTTAATGTTTAAAACTTCCACTGGATCTAGTAAGTATATATACAAAATATGAAATGTTACATAAGGACCTGGATAACTACTAGATTATAACATAGGGGTTGAAAGAATGATGGCTACTATATTTATCACACAAGGAGACAAAAGTTTATGGAGCATGATGAGGGTGATGATGATGGCAGTCTCAGTTTTTGGGGAATGCATGTCATAAAAATGACAATGATTTTAACCTTCTTAAACATAGGATTTTTTGTTTTTTATTCTTTTTGTATTCATTTGTTAAATGGTCATTGAAAGATGAAAGTTTCCTTGTCATTTGTTATAAAACTAGAGACTTGTCATTTTTACTCAGGTAAATTTCATTGAAGGCAAATTGTTCTATCACTGTGGTTCTTTTCTTACGATTGTGAGTTTCAGGTTTCCTATGTAGTGACTGACCATCTTTTATCATTTCACATTTGATTCATATTTACTTCTTGTTAATCTGAACATGTAACAGTTGTCATTGTAGAAAATAGAATCTGCAACTAGAATTTAAATCCTGGATGAGGCTGTTTGAATTTCATTTTGCACTGATGCCCTTGAGAAAGGCATGACTTCATCTGTTCTTTCAGCTAGGGGTAAATAATAGGGCAGACTGGGTTCTTAAGCCTTGGTTAGGTGATCAATCTAGGAAAAGGAAAACTTGTTATGTTGGGGTATGGCTTTGAAATTTCCCGTAGCATCACCTGGAATTTGTGCTGGCTAAAGTATTAGAATAAATCAGCTCATCTTCAAAAAGCCTACTTCTGCCCTAGACAATATCTGCTCTCTGGTCTAAATAGATAAGGGGCTGAGTTTATTGCCTGGACTACAAAAGGGAAATATTGATGGAGCTGAGCTACTCCCCCCACCCCGGAAGCTTGCCTCTTTCAGAGACCTCACATCCCAACACCATGGAGGTGGGGTTTAGATAAATACCACCTGTCATTGCACAAGGTCTGGCACTAAGTATTTCCTATGTCACCAATGATACACATTAATCTCAAGACCATCTGAAGGCTTTCTATAAACATATTGGATTGGTCTAAGCACATTAAACATCAGATCCACTTGCCTATCAGATGATCATCACAACATAAAATATAGAGAAGACAAACTCTTCTCAATTATTAGTATAGATTTGTTCTCATTAGATGCTTCTCATTTGGAAGTAGAACTCAAACATTTTTCAAATCCTATAACAAATAAACAAAGCAGTTGTAAATGTATAGTTATTGAGATAGTCAGTATTAAGTAAAGTCAAAAGATTCCAGTAGCCATCATTTTTTTCTTTGAATACTGTACTGAATACACAGTAGAAAACATTTATCTTTTAAATAAAAAAAGCACTAGAGACATACACATACCAAATATTTGAGATAAATATATTTTCATGTGAATAATTAATTTGATTCTACTTTATTAAATGTTGTCCAGATGTTTTTTTAAAAGTCATTTATTTATTAGTCAGTAAATAATTGATAAGATCAAATAAATACATTCCGTTAGATAGTAACTTGAAATAAAAATGTGATACCATGTTTTGATATCAAATTTAATCCAAAGAAATTTTACATTTCATTTGCAATTTTGTTTGGATCTTTTTAATCAACTATTTGAGAATTTTTTTCCATGTTTAATTTTTAGGTAGCTTAATTAGGAAAATGTTTTGAGGTTCACATTATAAAAAAGATAAAAATGAAACTTGGACATTCTACGTGGTCTCTCTTTTTCTCATAATAATGTTTCTTATATCACAGTTGTTTGCTAAATAAGGTCTCCAATCTTAAAAAAACAAAAAAAACCGTCTTAGACCAGATAATATAATGAGACATATCAAAATAAAATATAAGGCTGAATGATAAATAAAGTCTCCAATCTTAGAAAATAAGTTTAAGATCAGGTAGAATAATAAAACTGGTATCAAAATGAATTACAAGGGTTGATTAATAAATAAGGTGTCCAATTTTGTAAACAATATTTTAGATGAGATCAAATAATGAAACTTGGGTTATTTCCTAGTTGAGTAACATGAGTGACCCAGAAAAAACAGAACCCAAATGATCTATTTTCCCATTAAACTAATGATAAACCCCAACCCCAACCCTAACCCTAACCTTAACCCTTGTTGGACTTAAACTAAAAAAAATTAAAATTAAAATCAACAGTTTTATTACAAAATTTGTGGGTTCTGTTTTTTCTGGGTCACCCTGTAATATTATGTTACTCAACTAGGAGGATTTAGGGTTAGGGTTGGGGTTTAGGATTAGTTTAATGGGAAAATAAATAATTTGGGTTCTGTTTTTTCTGGGTCACCCTGTAATATCATGTTACTCAACTAGGAAATAACTAAAACTTGTATCAAAATGAAATTTATTTCTTTTCAAAATCACAAGTATATTTTTCAACACAGTTATCATTTAGTGCTACACATTTTCCAAACATTCTATTCACTTTTTGCATAGCTATTTCATTGTGATCATTGATTAAAAAAATGTTGACTTTTCTATTCGTTTTTGGGGATCAAATCTTTAGCTTCAGAGCAATGTCTCTTTGTTTAATTTGCTAATTGTCTTGAATCATAATATTCACTTTTTGATCCTCTTTGTGAATTACTGAAATTAATCATATTGATCTTTGCCCATAAAACCACACTCATCTTGTCTCTATTGTAACTTTTGGCATTTTGAACTCAACTTTGAATGTTTTTCACAACTAAAAGCATTACCATAAACTGTTTTCCTACATCTGAATTTCAATTGGTACACAAGTTTCTATTGTCAAAAATTCTGTCATTGATTAGATGTAGTATTCATGACTAACAAACACTATTACTCACTCCAACCATGTATTGAACTACTGCTAATGTTTGAACAAGATTTTATGTACTATTGAATACATATTCAAATATTTTTATATTGACTATTAGCTGATCCATGTGGTAGGAGACCTTATTTATCAATCTGCTCTCATAATTGATTCTAGCAATAGAAACCTATATGATAACATTAATGTATTAATATCATGTTATCCATCAACTTGCTTATGAGTGCCCCTCTATTGGTGGGGCTTAGAATACGCTGACTGTATCCATTGCAGAAGGGTAAGACCCCCCTCCAAAAACAAAATAGGGTGTCCTGGGGACGACACTAAACTGCATCTGGTAATGAAGCTCTAGTTCATTGCCATTACTCCCAGGTCCACACTGAACCAGAGTGGTAGTACTTGTTAGGGTCCCATGTATGGGTCAAATAGATCTGTTTGCAAATTATTTTATTAGTTAAGAATACTTGATATCATATAACCATGTGCAAAACTCATTAGTAATTACACAAAAAATATAAATATAAACATGCAATGTATGCAATTCCCTAATGTCTAGGCATAAAATAACCCCAGATGAGTTGACATGCCATTACAATCAATCAATAAGTATGAGTGTAAGCTGTCCATAAGGAGAAAAGAGCAAATTATATTTACTTGTACAAAATAAAAAAACACCCTCCGGGCGATGTAAAAAGAGATTTTTGAAACCCTGAGGGGTGGGAGTAAAAAATTCAATGTCAGCAAGTTTGTACCCTAAGTAAGTAAAATCATCAAATTCATTAAAGGATTAAAAAATAAAACAATTTGAAATGTAAACTTTAAATCTGTATTGAAATAAAACAAACTATATATAGATATATAATACCAGTCATGTATTTATTAAAACTTATTTTAAAAAACAATGAGGGCTGTCTAATGTTGCATGTTCAAATTTTGAGTGTATTTATTCTATGTTATGACGATTTTGGGTAATGTGACATAAGCAGTGACGTAATTTTTGTTACAGACAAAAACCAGAAGCGAATCTCCATTATTGATAGATATACACATAAAAAAGAAGTGAAAAAAGTCTAATTACACATTTACCATCGCTACCGGATATTCTACTCTTTGTAAAACAACTTTACTGCCATTACACAAAATGTTCAGTTTGGACATAATGTAAAAAAAAATCAAATTTTTTCCTAACACCTTGAACCAAATTTTCTTTCATAACATTTCCTGGGTATATTTTATTGAATTTTTTACACAAATAATTAGAATGAAGTTAGCATGTTTTGTATGAAAGACAGTTGATTGTAAATGAACATTTAATGTACTAATTTGCAAATAGTAATATGTAAAACATTTATCAAGAAACTTGAATACACCATAATATTAAAGTTATGCAATCCAACAATGAAGAAAGATGAGGCATTAAATAAAGGAATTACTTTGATAAAAAATAACATTTATCATGAATTATGAATAAAATATACTTATGTGTTTAAATTGTATATATAAATAATGTGTTTGAATGAATATATAAGTTAGGATAGTAAAGACATAAAGTCAACGGTGCTTGGTAACTGTCAGTTCACTTGGTTTGAAAACCATATTGGTAAGAAACTGAATCATCAAATGGCATTAGTTTTGTCTTCACTACCCTTAGATATATATGATCTATCAATGATATTGAGGACTCTTTACTTATGAATATACCAAACTATATATATATAGAGAGAGATTTTGTGAAAAAACAAGAAAATATGTCAAACATTGACATTATTGAAGCCGTCACTATAGTGTTTCGGTTTTATTTAAAACATCAACAGGACTAATAGTCATTAATCATATGAAAAAAGCTTGTGAGCCTTTGTTTACAATGTTTAAAGGTCTTTGTATTCTCATTCCTATTTTCACCTTCATCCCCTCTCTCTCTCTCTAGCCATTCTTCAGATTCCTCTATCTCTTCTTTCCACCTACACTTGCTCTCTCTTTTTCTCTGAGCATTTTTCCTTGTACCCTTTCTTTCCAGAAACATCTTCCTCTCTGTTCCACACTCTCTAAGTATTCTCCTTCTCTTCTACTCTCTCTGTAAACATTCTCTCAGCCCCCCTCCCCCATTCAACTGCCCATCTCACTCAGCATTAGAAGTAGCAAAATGTTGAAGAAGAAAAAGCAAAGTCTAAGAATAATGAAAAATAAAAGCTAAATTTCAATTTGTTCATTTCAAATTTTCATTAATGATAAATATAGATATTGAATGTGATGCATTCTATAAATATCACAATTAGATGAAGAAATGAAAGTTGGAATTATCAATAAAATGAGAATTATTTAGAAAATAGAATAATTCTTCATAATTCAATTAAAGATTTATAATTGTCTTTAAGAAAAGATCAACAGATGAAAATTTGAAATGACAAAATTAAAATAATTTTCAAACTTGGCTTTGTTTTTCTTCTACCTACTACTATGTTAAATTCTTTATCATTAATATTTCACTGTGTTTAAAATACTGGGCTTACTGTGTATGATAAAATAGCACTCGATCTGAAATATCAGGCTTATGGCTTTTTAAAAATAAATTTAGTAGTAAATATGTAACACTCTGAAAATGCTGAATGATTTGATTAAGTTACATTATTTAAATAGTATAAAGTTAGATGGTATTTCTTGAAACTTATTTAAATAAAAAATATTTGATTAAGTTTATTATAAAGTAAATATTTACTAAAATATGATAGAAGATTACAACTATTCAACCAGGCTATTCTAAGTTGAGAGTAAAGCCAAATTTCATCTTAAAAAGAAGATTTTTTTTATCTGTTCATTGCCTTACTGTTGACAAAATTCTTCTTGTTTTACACTCTCTACATGAATAGATTAAAATAATTCCTCCTATTTCAATATTTCTAATCTTAATTTGAATTCTGAGTTAATATCACAATTTTTAATGAAGGGAAATTACTAACTATATATTAAACTGTCCTATCTACCTACTAGGCATGTAACAATATGGTCAGGTCATGTATTGTGTTGTGATATTAAGCTCACATCTAATAAGGAGCAGCTAGATGCATAACTTGATTTTGAAGTGAGTGAAAATATAACAGATGCAGATTTAAAATCTATAATTTTAGAAAGACCACATGGAATCTATTATAAATTGGATTTTAGATTGGAAGTACAACAGGGAAATAGAAACAGGAAATTGACACTCATTAGATATGTACAAATATGCACACCTGCTAAAGCACTGAGTTTTTTTTCTTTATCTTTTTTTTTTACAATTCCCCAAAAATAAGCTAATTGGATTTTTTGGTATTTAAAGCAATAAAAGATGTGGTTTCTTTTAAGTTATGTTTTACCCAAAATTCTGGATTTTTGTTGTGATCAACAATCATTTTGTTAATTTGATTCACTTAATGAACATGTGAATGATTTTTACATGTTTGAAAGATAATTCCATGGAGAATTAGATTTTGTTGACATCTTTTATAATGGTTTGTCTATTTATTTGTATGGATACCTTATTCTTGAAGTAAAAAAAAGTAAAATGAGGTACAATAATGCTCTTTGAGGCATTTTTATTATTTGATTCTTGTTGCTTAATCATCTAAGGATGTACTTAATAAAAGAGAAAATGATTTTTAAGGGGTTTAAAATTGACATCCATTAGATTAAAAAAAATGTTTTTAAACAATCCTGGAGACAAAAATATCTTTAACATAACTCAAATTACAGTTCTGAGTACTGAAACCTGTTTTTTTTTTCTTCTTTTTTTTTTCTTTTACATAGAAATCTGGGATCTATTCAAGGTATAAAATAGTGTAAATAGCATGGTTTTCAAAAGAACCCTTAATGTAATTTTGGTAAGAAAATTTAAATGTTTTGAGAATCATTTAAGACATTATAGAATGGATACATTAAAATAGACCAGGACTTCACCTCAAATAGGATATATCACAAGGTTGCAAGTATGGGATATCCATTGAAGATTGAACTCTTTATTTGGTAGTAATGGATCTGTGAGACTAGCTTGCTAACCATTACACCATGAGAGGATGCCCAACAGGGACCTGAAGTATCATCTATTCATTGCAAAAAATTGTTTTATTTTCTTTCATATTTTCATATACAGTCGGCATACAGAGATGTTTCATTTTATGTATTTTTATTTATGTTTTTGCTATGATGAAGATATTTTGTATTAATAGATCAGTTTGTGTATTTTCTATTATGAGTATAGTGATATGTGTCATATCATGAGCAGTTTATTGTGATAGTATTGTATTGTGAACACTGTATCATAATACGTATTGTTACATGCCTGCTACCTACCCTTGTCTTTGGGTTTTGGCATATATCACACTAAGGTTAGATGAAATTCTTAGCACACCAGTTCTCCCTGTGACAACTTTACTGCGATACCTGTTACCTCAAATGCTCTGCATTATATTCTTTAGATCTCACTGAAATATTAGAATTGTAACTAACAACTGATTTATTTAAAAAAATTCTATAATAGAACTTAAAAAGCAAACATATACCAACCATCAATATATTGATGCAGTTAAAGATGATGGAATGCAGTAGTGACTGTCTATAAATATCAATACCATAGTTAAAGATGATGGAAGACAGTAGTGACTGTCTATAAATATCAATATCATATTGATGCAGTTAAAGATGATGGAATGCAGTAGTGTCAGTCTATAAATATCAACATTTATTTACAAGTCCACAAGATTTTATTTGATTTAAATTCTAAAACATATTTTCTGATATTATTAATATTAAAGTAAACTTGTGCAATCTAACATTGAAAACCAAAGCTCTAAAACTGATAAAAATATTGTTTATCATAAAGTTTTAGTTGAGGAAAATATTATTTTTAGTTGTTTAGTTTATCTTTTTAATTCATTCATATATAAGTACACTCTTAACCATTTTTATCAAAAACTTAATTTTCTTCTGAACCAAAGATACCAGGATTTTATTATTTCTAGTGAAATATTGTATGGTGAAAATGGATATTTTTAGGTATTATTTATTACCAAACTACAGTTTATTATTTGTTTGTTATGCCTCCTTGCACATCTCCCCTTTTTTCTATCTTCTCACAACCTTTAATAAAAGAAAGAATCTTTTCACTGTTAATATAGAATCTTTATACAGATCAAATTTTGTTAAGTAATTCATTTGATAGTTCCAAAAAATGCTTTCCTAAATTCTTCTTATCATTTTTTTCTGAAATCATGCAAGTTGATCTTAAAATTTAAACATTTTTCCTGCTATGGCTGTTTTTGATCTGATTAGGTAATTTCTTCAAAAAATGTTATTCCATTAGCCAAAAAAATCCAATGGATTAATAGACTTAGTTTTTGAAATCTGACTTGACAGTAAATTTTCAGTTTGAAGAAAATATTAAAGTGTCTACCATAATTGATAATTCCATTTATTATTTTGAAAGTTTCAATTAGATCACTTCTCATCTTTCTTTCTAGTCAAGTAGTTAATCCTAATTTCTTTAATCTCCCTGTAACTGTAATCTTTTATTGTTTTTATTATTTTTGTCACTTTTCTTGGTATACCCTTCTATCTTAATATTACTCTCTGTAATGGCTGCCCCGGTCTGGATAAAGGGAAGGCATGACAATTCTTACTGATGTAATTAATTTTATTCAATTAACACCGTGAAACTGTAAGAAAACAAATAGCATTTAATAACAGAATACAACAAAGAAGAACAATTTAAAAAAATCTCAAGAGATAGAAACTCACAGCTTGTTGCTTCATTCTGACCAGCCTGGCAGCGATAATCTAACTAAAGGCCTCTTTCCACTTCTTGGTTAGGGTTCATAAACCACAGAAACTTGTGCTCTGCACCAAATGATGTTAACTCTTAAACTACCCTAAATTTAATACTCTTGGTGGTAGTTAATTTATACAAACAAAAATATTCATATAAAAATAAAACATAATTAAACTGGTCAGTTTTTAGTGGCAGTTTTACACTCTCTATTTGCATGTCTAGATACTGTATTCCAGGCCTGAGTACAATATTCTATATGTGTTCTTATTACAGTCTATGTCAGTCTAAAAATAAGTACATGCCTTATATGTATTTATGCAATTTTTGGTTACAGAATTTCAATTTGAATATAAATATCTTGAATGTTTTTTTTCAATAAATTTTTGAAACCTTTTATTTTGTAGTGATCCTATATATAAATTCACATTCTGTTTTTATATATAAATAGATGTATATCTTATGTATTAAGGGTGTAGTTGTCTGGTAGAATTTATTCTGAATATATTTTAAAATGTATTTTTGTTTATACTTTTACTGTTATCAAAAAATAAATTTGATTAAAAGTAAGATATATCGATTAAACAATTAGAATAGTGAATGACTCAAAATAGACTAAATTTCACAAATAAATTGTTTTAATACAAGCTTTATTAATTTATTTTCATAGCCAGCCTTAAAGAAATACCAGGAAAAGCAGCGAGCCTCTCGTTTCCAACAAATTGTGTTGGATACAGATGTTAAAAAACCTGAATTGAAAACCAAATTTTCTGCCCCATTACCTCCAATTGCTGTAACTCCATCTGAGAAACAAACTCCTACCAGTATACCAAGCTATCAATCCTCCGTAAGCAAAAAGTATATTGTTCAGATTCCTGTTTTACAAAATAAATCTTTTAAAAAATATTATTATTGTTGTTGTTATTGTTATGGTAGTAGAAGAATCTGTAAAATTTTCTGTGCCTTTTTTAGGTTCCAATAAATTATCCAGTCCATATCAGAAGACTATTTCTAGTTATTGTAAAGAAGAAAATTTATTGTGGATTTTGCCATTTCAATTGTGCCTATCATTGTTGGTGCAGCGCTAAAGAACCATGTAAAAAAAGGTTGAAAGACTTGAAAATCCAAAGAAGAATCAAGACCATTCAGATGACAGCTAGAATACTATGGAGAGTGCTGGAATATCAAAACTTGCTAACATTTAATTTCTAGTGTAATGAATCAGTATTTGTATGAATGCTCACTGAGTGAAATAATAAATTAATATAAAAATGGAGCATCCTATCCAGACCAGAAGACCCAAATTTGTTATAAGAAAAGAACTTATATTGACATATTGTGATCATATTGTGAAAGTAAATTAAAAAGTTAGATAAATTCCTGGACCTTGCCAGAGAATTGAACAAATTATAGAACATGAAGGTGACAGTGATACCAATCATTTGGAGTGCTTGGAACAATCCTGAAAAAACTAGAAAAGAGACCGCAGGAAATCCTTGGAAGGATTGAGACTATCCAGACCTATGAGATCAACAAGAACTGTGAAAAGAGCTGAAGAGACTTGCTATCACTTGAACTTTGGAGAAGGCCACCAGTTAAAAATAGTGTAAAAACTTACATTGAGTATAAAAAAGTCATAAAGTCATAAAAAAACATCTTTAATGATCTTTATTTACATTTCTTTAAGGTTCTTATATCATTAAGATTCATGAGTATTTTTTTTTTGACAAATGGCACATTTTAAAGAAAATTTTGTTTATTTTATTTACTTTTTGTTAAATATAATTAGCTATCTTTGATTATTTTTGAGTGATTCAATGTGGTATTACTCACTCATTTGCACTAACTGTATTATGTTGAATTTACAAATACTTTACTGATAAGTGAGCTTATTTCCAATGACTTTCAAAATAAGCACTCTAACCATTGTTCTACAGCAAGCCTACTAATATCCATTGGAAGGAATGGATAGATCAGACTATGAATAAAATACATATATGCCTATTCTTTATTTTCTCATTTAATTATACATGTGACACTCTGAAAGTGCCACCTCTTATTTATTGTCACAGAAACTACAGCAGATACAGGAAGCACAGTAATACCATTAGATAGAGCAAGTCTTCAGTTACAACAGACTATTTTTCCACATAGTACCATTGATGTTTAGCATGATGGTTATTATAATAGAAAATGGAATTGGTGACCAGAGTCCAAATCCTGGATGATGCTGTTAGCATTTCACTTTGCAATAATGACCCCCCCCCCAGTATAGGTAAATAGAAAGGCAGACTGGGCTTTTTAACCTTGGTAAAGCAACTAGTCTAGGAGAAGGAAAACTGTGAATCCAAACCAGCTTTGCTCTGCTTAAAAATTGACCTTGTGTCACATTTTGCTTGTGGCAGAGGGGTTAGGTAGATACAACCATTGACTATGCATTTTTGTCAGCATCTGTAGAGTGTCCTTGTAAAGTCTGCAACAGGTGGAAGTAGCACTTTTTCAGAGCAGTAACAATGGCATTGTTAGGAATATGTTATCCTTGTAACTATCTGATTTGCATAGATGAGCTGATTAAAGGTGCTCATCATTTTGACAGTTATATTGAGCGGGAATTGTGATTCACATTACTATTGCCACTGCTGAAATGAATTACCCACTGCCTAACTGTGCTCACATCCATTATTTGGTTTTCATAAACATTTAGCAAGTGTCAATGAATATCAGTGGGTACAATATTTTTCTAATGGTAGAATACAATAGGACATCTGTTTTCATGTCAGATGGCTTTTTGCCAGACAGCTGCTCAGCTTCTAATTGTAACAAGGCAAGAGTCAAGTTATTGGTTTGGAGTGTTCAACTACTACTGCCATATGACCAACATCCACTTCTGATGTGGGATGTGGGATAATATTAAATAGGAGGCATTACTTTTTAGAATGATCTTGAAAAATACATGACCAATCATGGTGACTGGATGAATAATTGTTTTGTAACTGAAAACTTGCTCTATCTAACAGTGCTATTGTGCTCTCTGTTTCTGTTGAAATAAGGAGATTTTACTTTTAAAGTGTCACTTGTGTATTCTGGTAAGATTATGTTATCAGCTCTATGATAATGGTATTTTTACTTGTAAATTTGTTTTTTTGGTTGTTTGTACAGAAATTGGATGTGATAAAATTGTAAACAAATACATATGCTTGCCTAGCTAAATCTAACTAGTCGATCTGGAAAGGGTTACATTCTTATCACCAATGAAATGAATAAAAAAGAAATTGGAGGCTTTATTTTTGGAGCATCTTTATAGATAAGGAAGACCTGTTAATAGCAAAAACTCCTTATTATTGTGGAGTCATTGTTAATAAAAGAATTGCTGTTGAAGAAGTAAACACTTTGAAATGAAAAATATCTGTTTCTGTCATTTACATATATTCCATAGAAACGTATTTGTATTTCCTGCTGTAGGAGACAATAAATAATTGTCTACCTCAGAGAGTGGGTGTGTCTGTTGGGCACCTTATGGAATGCTGTGGTAATCTCAGAAATCCATTCTCATTCTCTTTTTGTCTCTGTTCATTGAACAGTAGAGACATTGTCTTTTGCCTGGCCTTTTAACAGTAAAGCCAATATGGATATGGACATTTTACTCTACATCAATCTCAAGTAAGCCTTTTTCTATCTTTATACCCCTTTCACATACTGCTTGTTCATAGAACAATGTGCATATTTCATCTGTTCTGTATTCTTTTCAGTACATCTTTTATGTATATTATGTATTAAATGTTTCTGGATGTATAAATCAGCTTATCTTGTCTTTCCTTCTATTTATTCAGTTTTAGGTTATCATTTAGATATATTAATGCTAATATTCTTCCTTGGTGAGTGAGGGCTAGACTAAATATCTTCGCTACGTCCAAGCAACCCCATACTCCTTTTATCTTAAATGCTTTTTTTTCTTTGTTTTTATAGTCAATGTACTAGAAATCAATTTTTATCTTTTCATTTCATTTTATCAAGGAATTCAAGGAACCTGTAGCCAAAAAAATGCATTTACAAGAAGAAAAATACAAACAAAAAAAGTCAGTGAAAGGCCAGGACAAAAAAAGTGAACTTTCTTTAATAGGTAAGTATTGAAATATTTACCAATTAATAATCAGCTGTTGATTCTAGTCATTTATTTTGTATCTTGTGTATCTGATGAAGAGATTCCTGTTCTGGAACGCTAAGGAGTGTGGAATTGCCTCTTCATTACCATCACTCCCAGGTCAACTCTGATCTGAAGTGGTCGTGGTTGTTGGAATCTCATCTATGGGTCAAATAGATCTATTATTAGGACTAGCTTAAAAGCCGCCCTATTTGTTGGCAATTAAGCAAGTTGCTGTGGAGAGCTCTTGATTGGGACTTCAGTCCAAAAATTATGTTATGCATAGGTCCTTATTTTTCATACAAACAATTATTTCTATTTGATGGGTGACTTTCACAATTAATTTTGATTATGCCTAAATTTATTTCCAAATTATAGAAATTGTTATCATACAAAAATTTTGTCACAAAAAAATCACATAAAAATAGCCCAAATCAATCGCAGTAATTATAATTTGGGAATCCAAAATTTCAGGATTGCAGGCCTGGATTTATCCTGGAATGTTTTTAATTTGCTTATGGAGTCGGCCTGATTCAAAAAATGGTATGATATATTGGGCTTCAGTCTCGGAGTAAAGTTGAAAAAATGTGACACAGTGATATTCATATTTATTAGATTAGATAGAAATACTTGAACTGCACAAATAGTTTGTATGAGGAATGGTTACTTGAAGCTGAAATTGTTTAGAAAGGATTATCATTAGTTACTTGAAATCATTTAGTTGTGGACAAATTATTAGTATTAGGAATATTTGATGTCATATAAAAAAGGATGATTATAAAATAGAAATAGTTACTTTTGTGAAAATTGTGTGCAACATTTATTTAACACAATGCTTTGATGTTATTGGGAGATAGATATAACTTTGATGAGTGGAGAGGGAGAAAGAAAAATATATTTTATGTATAAAAGAAAGATTTCAATGAACTGTATTGAATGATAAACTAGCTGTAAAAACAGAAAATAGGCCTTTTTTTATAGAATTAAGCCGGCTACAGTAGAAAAATGTCCGTGGTTAGGTGATATAAGTGAGAGATTTTCTAGGCAAATTTCCCGGTGTGTACAATATTGTTACCCTTCTTCTAATCTGCGTGTTGTTTTTAAAACAAAACCAATGTTGGTACCCAATGGCAAGGATGTTCTCCCCCCCCCACCATAATAACTCTTTAATTTATGCATACAAATGTATTTGCGGTTTGCAATACATAGGAAGAACAAACCAGCGATTGGATGCCCGAATTAAGCAACATGTCCCCACGAAGATTAGAAATGGAATCGTCGGTCCGAACGATGTACTGAGGATATATATGATTCCTCTATAGGCGAGCACCTCATAAATAACCCCAATTGTGCCAACTCATTTAGTGTTGACTGGTTCTCAGTTGAGAGCAAGTCACACTCTTTTTACCACCTCAAAATTTTGGAAACATTGTATATTCTAACCAGTAAGCCTGCTCTTTGTAAACAAAGAGAGGGCTTACTTGGTTTGAATATTATCAATCTTTAGATCTTCTTTCCCTTCCCCTTTTGAGGTAAAGAAAAGAAATTGTTCTTTTCTTCTTTTTATTTTCTTACTCGTCCCATTTACCGGTTATTCTATTATCCTCGATATTTAGCTCTGTTGAGCGAGGATTGAAACTAGTCAGCATGCAACTTGTTTTTATTTTCCCATTACCTATTTTTCTATTGTAAAAAAACCCCCAAAAAAACAATATTTTTTTTTTTATTTCCATACAATGAATCTTTCAGGTCTTTTTAAGGCATTAATATATATATATATATATAAAGTAATCCACAGACACGTGTTTCGAGGTATCACCTCTCATCAGTGTGGTTATACCGTTTTAACAGCTACGTCTGGCCGGGTTCGAGACCTGAATGAACTTTCATTTGCCAATCCTCTTACCCGTACGGCCACAGGCAGCTGTCAAATATAGGAGACTATTTAATCGCTACATTTCTAAGCGGAAATGAAATTCACTAGAGGCCTCAAACTTTATGTAAACAGAAATTAAAAAATGAAGCGCAAAAGAGAAAAAAAAGAATAACAATACAAAAAGCAAATCTAACTCAGATTTTCATAGAGACCTTGTTAATGAATTAGATTTATTCTATATATTAATGATTTTGAGTATAAATTAAATACTAATTGATAAACTTACACCATTTCTGAGAGTATTGTAATGTAAGCAGAGACATAGTTACAGATAGACAGACTTCGAATCTCCATTATAATAAGATATATATATAATATATATATATTATATATATCTTATTATAATGGAGATTCGATGTCTGTCTGTCTGTAACTATGTCTCTGCTTACATTACAATACTCTCAGAAATGGTGTAAGTTTATCAATTAGTATTTAATTTATACTCAAAATCATTAATATATAGAATAAATCTAATTTATTAACAAGGCCTCTATGAAACTCTGAGTTAGATTTGCTTTTTGTATTGTTATTCTTTTTTTCTCTTTTGCGCTTCATTTTTTAATTTCTTTTTCTACTTTCATCCCCTTTCTCTTCTGTTTTCTTTTCATATTTCCTTCTGTCTCTTTCCTCATCATGTGTTAATAATAGTACACCCTGTTCAAATAAGATTCAATTTTTAATTCTCATATTTTTCTTTACTTTTTGTTTGAAAAACTGTCAAACCATTTCATAGAATTGTTATAATATAGCTTTGAATTTATTTTTAGTTAAAAAAAATAAGAGAGATTTCTTTTTCCTTTTTTGATGAAGTTTTACATAAAAAAAAGTGATATCAGCAAGGTGTTAAGTTGCATACCAACAGAATAAGTTGAATAAAGTCTTCTATTCAGTCTTATCACAGGATTTTAATTATTTGATTTATTCCATTGAATTGTTCACTTAAACTGGAATTAAATTTCATTTCATTTTTTTTTGTAGGTTTAAGTGACATCAGCCAAGTCATCAATATAATCCGGAGAAACAAATCATATAATCTTGACTTTCTCTACTTAACACCAATGTATTCAAAAACCTCACCATATCATCATTTCTATAAATTGAAGTAAGTGAAAAATAAACTTGAATTTTAAAAACCTCAAAATGCTTTATATTCAAGCATGTATAATTTTAGCTGAAAATAAGGAAGTTATTTAGCCTTAGTTTATTAGGAATTATTGTTTTTTGAGCAAATATAGCATGCTTGATGCTAAGAAAGATATTTAGTTGAGTTGAATCCCCACTCACCAAGGACCAATATGAGCATTAGTATATTGATGATATATACTAACACTAAATACAATGGAAGTAAAACAATATTAATTAATTTGTGCATACAAAAAACATTTAACCTTTTATATACATAAATATACCAACCCATGGTATTAAGAAAGAATATACAAACATGTCCTAACAGTTAGAAATATACATATATTGTTCCATAATGAGCAGGCGTGTAAAGAGACATGGAGAAAACTTACTTGACGAGGAAAAGTAAAATAGTCATGTGACTTTACCATTCCCTGGCAGGGTCCAAAACATGTCTCTCCTGTTCAAATAACATAGGCAAAAAGAAGTTGAGAATGAGTTTCTGGACTGTCCTGTGATACCCTATGAGGCACCCAATGGACAATTGTTTGTCTCCCTATAATAGCATATTTTGTAATGGGCAATTCCATCTTTCTAGCTGTTGTTAAAACTTGCCATTTCATGAATGATAAGTATTTTTCTCTTTGTTATTTTTATCACATTTTAGCAGATAGGTTTTTTTAATCCTTTTCATGTGTAATTGGACTAATAATTCTAGAGTATTGTCCAATTTGCATGTGTGTTTCTCTTCATCGAATTCACATGCATTTGATATTCCAGACAGAATTAATATTTTTGTCTATCAAGTTTAACATATTGTTTATTTTAGTAACTTTAGAAACTTTTAAGCAGATGTTTGCATTTGAAAAACTGTACCTCTTATACCAAAAAAATAATTTGCTGTAGACTCCACAATAGAAAATGATACTTCCTGATGAAACATAGTGAATTTGAATAAAGACTATAGTTAACCATCATACTTAGCATTCAGCTGCACTTGATTTCATGTTCAAGAAAGTGGGTGAAATATTTATTGTCTTGTTTGAAAGATTTTGCCCAAAGTGAATATAGCAGATACATATAAAAGATATAAGATGCATCAACAAAACAAGACATACCTACAAAGTATATTTGTCATAAAGCAAAATTTGTCTACTAACTTTTTGTCTTGCACTCTAACAAGTCATTTAATAACAAAAAATATTTACCTACAAACTTATTCACTTACAATATATATAAAAAAGACAAGATTTAGCATTAAATAACCCACAAAGGTTGATATGCCATTAAATACTAACCAACCAGCCAAAGTAAATATTTATGTTTGTAAAATTTATTGTTTCAGTTGAATTCATTACAGAACATATTTTTTGAAAGTAATTTAATAATGTAAATAGAAATTATTATAATTTGATGGTATAAATTTTTTTGAATTTGTTAAATTTTATTTTGATAGTTAGACTTAGAGGTTAATAATTGTAAGCATGAACACTTGAAAAAATCACTGAAAAAAAATTGTGCATGGATTGCCTGCTAAATACTATCTATCGAAGTTCAGTTCTTGATGGGAATACTCTTGGATATGACTTGACAGAAGTTAGCAATCTGCCCTAGCATCAGCTCCAAATGGATAACTTTTTGTACAGCTGTTTGTCACTGTGTTTCTGGGATTTCAAGAGAGTTGTCTTTTAAACCCCCAATTGGGGGTGGACTTTGATTTTTTGAGCCACTTGGCTTGTGGTACCAAAAAGGGTGCAAAGTTTGGATCTAGTGTCAGAACATAGTATAAGTTCTGCCGCCAGTTTTCAAATGTGATTTTTCCACCTTGGTTAAATACCATTGTTTAGGTGCTCTAATTATCGCCCTTTTTTCACTTAGATTGCCCTGTAAGCTGTTATGCTAACTCGCTGCCACCACACCAATAATAAATGAATGTGGTATCAGGCCGAATGCAAATGGTCTATCAGACCCCCCTCTCTAGGGCGTTGGGGTATATATGAGATGTGCAATGGGTATGCTAGGCTCAGGAACAGCCTTGAGGTATTAATGTCATGCATTTTCAGAGATCTAATCCAAGATGAGACTGTTGTCAAGTTGGCTGATGATCTCTACTGTGGGGGTAACACACCTCAGGAATTGCTTTCAACTGGGAGAAAGTGCTCTAGAATTGTCAAACTTATATGTATCTGCCTCCAAGATGATAATAGCCACTAAAACAACAACCATATTTGATTGGATTTGGTCTGAGAACAGTTTAATTGTGAGTCTATCCACAAATCAAATCTATCCACATGTGACTCCCCTAGTACAGTCCAAGGTCTTTGCTAGTTTATCAGCATTTATAAAGTACTAGCAAAGGTTATTCTCCAATGTGCTAGTTTCCTTGCCACTTTAGAGAAAATCACAACAGGAAAACCATCAAAGGAAAGAATAATGTAGTCCAATGACATGTACACAGTTTTTGATGATGCAAAGGCCGGCTTGCAATCTGCCTGCCATGAGCTGAGGATCAGCTTTGGATTGTCACAGATGGTACGATACAGAAGCCAAGACTTGGTGCAACCCTTTACATCACAAGGGAAGGGAGTAGACTGAAGATTGCCACTTTTTATAGTACTAAATTAAAGGAGCTACGATCTGACTGGCTCCCTTGCAAAGTAGAATAGCCGCCAGCATAAAGCATTTTAGTGCTTACATAGTACAATCTAGACATTGCACATGCATTCTGACCAACAGTAAGCCATGTGTTCAGGCATTTAAAAAGCTGTGTTGTGATAGATTCTCTGTTAGCCTATGTATTACTACCTTCCTTACCACCATCAGTTGCTATCAAATCACAATACAGCACTTGAGTGCAATGCCAATTTATTTTCAGTGTCGAAATGCCCAAGTGCCTGAATCCTGAATGCAAGATTTGTTCATTTGTAAAACAGAACTCCATGATGCATACTATTCAGGACATAATTTCAGGTCATGCCAAGTTGCCCTTTTGTCACCCGTTCCATATAGAGAAGGGCACAGGATGAATGTCCTGACTTGCGCTGCATGCATGCCCATCTTACTCATAGCACCTGGCTTTTACAAAAATCACACAATCTAAAAGATGTGAAACAATACCTGTGACAGGCCACCATAGCAAAGGATGGTCTTTTAGTTGTCAAGCATAAAAAGGTCCTTTGAAAGGGTTAGAGAGTATATTATTATACCAAGAGCACAACTCCCTGGCCTGCTCCATGCTCTTCACATTAAGTGCATTAGAACACCTGTCAGAAAATCAACTAAAGCTGGTATGTTTGTGGTATTTTTATGCCCTAGACATGGGCAAGCACATCGAGGTCATGTCATTTATGCACATCCCTGCAAAAGATTCCTCATACTGTCCTAGCTCAGTCAACATCTGAATCCCCCACTGCAGTTGGAACATCCTTTTGCACTGATGTTCTAAAACGAAATCGCCAATTCCTTTTTGTAATTTGTAAAACCGTAATGGTCTTCACAACAGTGAGTATAATTTGCGACAAAAGCCAGTCAACACTACATGATGGCTTAATACACCTCATGTTAGAGTTTCATTCATTAGAAAGACCTCCCGCTGTAATAAGGACAGATAGTGCACCTGGATTATACAGCATTAAGAATGGAGCAGCACCGACTCACAGTTGAGATCGGCAGACTAAAAAACAAAAATCCCATTGCTGAGCGGCAGTACAAGAGCTAGAGTTAGAGCTCCTTCACCAGAACCCTACAGAGGATCTCATATCCTAGCTAATGTTAACAGACTAAATTCTCACCTGCGCAAAGGCAGCCTGTTGTCCCAGAAATGGGGTTTCGAAAAGACCAGTTTACAAGCTCAACAATCTCTGTTGATGATGCAAGATAAATACTTGACCAGCATGAATCCTGCAAAAGGAATCACTCTCACAGTGAAAAGGAGAAGGCCCCAAAAGGTGTATTTGCATTTAAGAATAGACTAGAGGTATACCTCTATTTTGAGGGATATAAGCATAATCCGCCAAATCGGTACATAGTAACAAAAATCGATGACTCCGAATGGTGTCATATATGAATGTTTACTGGTACCCAACTGAGACGGGTATTGTACCACCTTTGTCCTCTTTTATTCCATTTCGCTAACAGTACTAAGATTTGCGTTCAGCCCGGTATTGCTCTCCTTTATTGTTGGAAAAATCTTAGCTGATAAAAGAAAATTGAGCCCCTGTTACAATATTGTTACAAATGTGATACACATAAATTTTTTCTTTCATCCTTTTCTTAAATTGGTGAGAACTGCTATATTGGAGGAAGGGGAGAGCCATTTGAGTAAGTCTAGCCTTCTAAAAGAATCATTGTAAAAAAGGGCACATATTAGGAACAGTATGAAGGAGCCGGTCATTGAGGTGAGACACAAAAGAAACAACTCTACAAAAGTGTTGAGTTTAAGACTCAAGGAAATGTTCCTTTTTGTCATGTATTTACTGAACTTTGTTTGGATTTCTTCTGTCTTTTGTCTTTTCTTGTCCCACATATTTTTGTTTTGTTTCATATACACATATTTTTCCATGAACAAACAGTATGTGGAAGTGGTACAAAATAGCAAAATGCTTACTTGTTAAGTGTAAGTAAAATGGCTATGTAGCTTTACTGTTCACTGGTAGGGTCAGAGACCATGTCTCTACTGATCAAAAAGGTTAGAATGGGTTTCTGGGACTGTCATGTGACACCCTATAGAGCTCTTAATGGACATGTCAATTCTCTAAGGGAGATAATTATTTATTGTATCCCCAGGGGGTATAGAATTTTTAATAGTGTTTTGTTTTGTTATTTAATATCATTTTAAGTAGCTTTTAGCAACATAATTTCTTAACCTTTTTTCCTTTATTTTTAATGTCAGCATAAATTCAATGAGAAACTATCTACACTATTTTTCGATTCAGTTATATCTTTATTACCAGAGTTTCTTTTTAATATAAGACATATTGTAACTTTGAAAAATTTGATTAAATTAATTGAAGATACTAGAATTTCTTTAAATATCAATTACATTTTCCCAAATTGTATGTCCAAGTTTTATGTCTATCTTAATTTTGTAGAGTTGCAAGATATTCCAGTATTGATAAAAGCAATTATTTCACCATTAGTCGAAGAGGAGTAATTTGGTTTGTACAGGTAATGAAGCAGAATATTCTGACCTTAAAGAAGGAACAGGACTATTTGAAATTTAAAAAACTTAGGCAGGTAAGTTACTAGAGTCAACCATTAAATTATTATTGACATTGTCATAATTGTAATCTTCTGTTTCTATTTCTTAAATTAGTTAATTTTCTTTTGGTAGATTTAATGTCATCTTCATTTAGCATTCCCAGTTGATTGTTTTTTATTTGATGTTATTGATATTTAATCACATTAGTTAGATAGAGCTGTGTAAATGGAGTTCAGAACTGTTTGAATTATGTAAATATCTCCAGTGGTTCAAAAGGTATGAGAATTTAAAGCCCACAAGATTATTGAACATTTCCATTTATTATTAAATACCTTTTCAAATATCTGCTATGTTGTATTCTATAAGTTTAAAAAAAAAAAACAAAGCCAGTCTGGTGTCTGCTGAACAGTTTTGTTTATGTTTTAATACTTGCTCATAAGTTTTTTTTCCAAAGTTTCACAAAAAGCCTGATGTTAAAGCATTATCAAAATTTCACACATATATCAAAATAATTCTGAGACTATCTTCTATTAATGATATAGTGCTCTATTTTGCTTATACTTTCTGAAGGAATCTCTGTCAGCCTTGCTCTCTTGTATTTTTGCTTCCATGGGTTGGAGAAGAAAAAATTCAACAAAGAATATTGATAAAGATTGGCTTCATTGATTTTGCAAAACAAAGTAACATGTAAAAATGGTCTCAAATACAAAAATTAATTTTCGGTTTGAAGCAAAATAGTTTAACTTGCTGTAAAAATAATTAAATAAACACACAAATTACATATTTAGAAAGATTCTTTTATTTCTTTCCAATCATATAAACATTTTAAGATTGACCAGAAATACATGAGAAATTGCGAGTTGAACTGATTAATGTGCAAATTTGTCAATGTCTCCGGATTTCAGGTAAACTGCTGGGAATGCTACTTCATTGATTTGGCAAAAATAAAAGAAAGCCATGTTTCCATGTTATATAGTGTGGATGTATGTTAGAAATAGTTTTTTTTAATGTTTCAAAAGTAAATTTATTTTTTTATCTATGAGGGTGAGCTGAAAAGTTCATATCTGCAGTTGATGAGTTTTCTGACCAATGGGGTCCAAGCACTGTAACACTGATGGAAGAAGTGTGTGGACTGTAAGGAGACTTATGGTGAAAAAAAACCCTCATTTGGTCACATTCCATAAGAATATCTTGGTCAGCCTATGAACTTTTCAGCTTACCCTTGTATATTTTAATGAGACTTGTTCCCTTTATAAAAGTCCTCTCCATTGTTGATGCACCATCTTTAGCATTTTTTTCTTCTCATTTTGGAATGTAAAATTTATTGAGGAATAGTTTGCACATTTTCTTCTGTCTTTTCTATCATCTGAAATCAATGATCTTTCAAGGTGGAATCAGCTGTTACAAGGGTAGTGTGAATTTAGCAAATTATGCTTAATGAATTTGTAAAAAAATATAGCTTAATATTGTAGCAGAGGAGTCTTCCAGGTATTGTAATAAAAGCTTAATGCTGAAATGAATTAGAAAATAAATCAAGCAATCAGGAAAACAAATAACAGGAGGTTGAGTTGAACAGGTGTTATTTTTATGTATAAATGTTATTTGCCAATAAGTGATAATTTTAAAAATATGTTTTTGTGTAGGTATTCATTGTTTTTGTATGTGTACAGTGTACATAAATATTTTTAGTATTCTATTTTCTTAATTGCTTTCTTCACTTGTCAGTTCTGAATTCCTTTGAGGGTAAAACTTGGTTATCATCATAAATTTAAATACTTAAATCTTTTTTTTTTTTTTTTTTTCAGTTCCCTTTCTTTGGACAGTTTCAGATGTGGAAGCACTTTAAGCGTTGGTACACCAATATTCGTTGGATGAAAATCCAACAGTCCACAACATTTTTGAAGGAAAATCTCTTCATTGTTAATCCAGTAATGTATTTAATTTTTTAACACATAACACAATGCATCCTATAAAATTACCAGATGTAAATAGGATAGACATAATTTATAATTGTTAAACAAATGAATTTTAATTAATACTATTCTTAATGATATTAACCTTTTAAACACTTGGCACACAGGTATTCTCTACTTGAGCTCTCAAAATTCATAAAAGCAGAATACATATTCAAACTTTGTTCCATTTTTGTTTAATGCAATCCCATAATTTAATTAAAAGATTTTTTTTTTAATCAGGAAACTTAGCAAATTACTTACACATGTACATTAACCTTTTCAACCTTTTCAACATCTTGACACTTAGGTGCCAAAAATTCACAAAAAAAAATCAATCACAAAGCACATTTAAATACTCTTGGGTGCAGACATCTTTGTTTAAAGTGATGCCAGCATTCCATTAAAAGAAAGGTTGTTAATGGTCACTGTATTCAGCCTTTTATTATTAATATCTTACATAATCTCCCTAAATCTGAAATATAAGGCTTATAGTATATTGTAAAATGATGCTCAGCACAAAGTATCAGGCTTACAATTGATATAAATTGTTTGTGTCCTCACCCATGCTAATAACAAAATGGCTTATATCATGTTTAACCATTAATACACAGGATCGATGTGCAATGTTTATTATATGTACTAACAAATGACTTTTATCACAGTTATAGGATATCTAATTTGCATAATGATTTAAAAAATTGAGTTCTTGTTATTCATTTGTAATTTTATTGTTTTATTTTAATAATAAGTTTTGTGTATAACTTGTATAAAGTGATAAAAAAGAAGAACTGTTAAGCCTTTTAATATCTGATGAAATTTTGAGAGCTTGAAATATTATCGTTGTGAGTCATATTGTTAAAAATGCTCAGTCTGAAATACCTGTACCTCTGTCTAGGTCAAAAGAGTTGTTATATAAATAGACTATATATGAAAATTAGCTTTTCCTGTATATATTATATATTGACCTATCTCAAAAATTGTCCTTGTGTTGGGTTATTTGTTGCTTGTCTCACAGTGAATATTGGCTGTAGGTTTCTTTGTTTTATTAAAAGCTTACAGATAGGATAAAGAACAACAATTCACATACGACTCATATTCACTCATTCTGTCTCTCTCTAAGTTTAAATATATGTTGTCAGTCTATCTAATAAAATGGTAAAGGTCAGCCACTTTTTAGCAGGATTATAAGACGTTGAACATTTTAGATATATATTTAATATATTAATCTTCATGAAACCAGAATTTTAAATGGATATAAGATACAGGTATATATATACCCAGTCATAGTATATATATATGTTATATATATATGAGAGAGTTATCAGAAATTACAATTATATGATAAAAACGAAATAACAAAGATTTATGCTCTCGTCTCTTTCTGCTCTCTCTCTCTCTCTCCTCTCTATATATAATATTATATATAAGAAATTATATGGTGTGTAGTTGATGTGTGTATGTAATGTGTGGTGTGTATGTGTGTGTGTATGTATGGTGTGTGTACTAGTTAATGACAAATTATTCATACACGCCATGAATATTGAATATTTTTACCTTTTCTTAGATTTATACCTGTATGAATGGCCAGACTGTTTGGATGAGATTATTTAAGTACAGAAAAAAGAAGATATAAAACTCAAAGCACAGAGATTTGGTTTTATATTTGTACTATTTAAGAAGAAAAGACAAATGAATAAGAAAGAACAACGTCAAAATTAATTCTACAGATTGAAATTAAAAAAAACTTGAACAATTTTCCGCCTTGTTTGAGAGAGGAATGGCCGTTTATACCGGGACCGTGGTTTTGCTCGAGTCGGGTGCGGTGCTTGCTCTCAATCTCGATGGTCGCCCCTTGCCACTCGGCGCGCGGTCAGGGTCGCATAAGTAGTTTGGGGTCGAGTAGAGGTTTTGTGGTGGGGCGATGGAGGGAGGCCTGGTGGTTGCGCGGGGGGCGGCCGGGGGCTCGTGAGGCTACCGCGCTCGTCATATTAATGTCAATAGTCATGACCTCTCATCTTTTGACTTGATGCAATCATTTTCTAAAATTTGTTGGGATGAGATTTGAATTGAGTCCTTTCTCGCATTTTCTTCTACCTTCAATGGTTACACTGGAGGTTTTTGTATGACTGATATCTCATTGTTAACTTTCAATGTCTCTCAATAGATTTCAATAGGATTCAAGTCAGGCATGGAGAGAACTGTCATTGTGATTGTTTTTGAAGACAATGCGAGTACTGAGTTTAGTGTTAATGTTTGGGATCAATTATTGTCCAGAAAGGGTAGAGTTGCCACCTTAGAGTCAAGATTTGTGATGAAGAGCTTGTAAATTTCATCCAGAATTTGGATAGTGTCTTCAAATTTCATGATTCGCTATTATTGCAATAATTTTTCTAGTCCCCTGACTAAACAATCCGCTCACATTGCAAAAAGCCACCTCCATGTTTTATATTTGCACTGGTGTTCTGTTGGGAAGGCAAAGGATCTCCCTTTCTCTGCCACCAAATCTTTATGCCGACAGACTCGAAACACTTTCGTTTTGTTCCTCCATAGTTCTTTGTTCCCAAAAGCAGCAATTGTTCTTGATCTCAAGATGTTTGCAAAATCAAAACCAAGCGCAGAAATGTACAAAGTTTGTGAGAAGGGGTTTGTTGTGTTCAGGTTTCCATAACAATTTTCCTATTGTAAAACAATCGATGCACGTTGTGTAACTACTTTACAGCGATACTCCATTATATCAAACTTTTTGTAATGTTAATGCAACAAGCAATGTCTTGATTAATATTTAAGCTTTGGCAATATTAGTTTGTGTGCAGTTCTTGTAGACAAATGTTGGGTTTTCTCGCATGCTATAGTTTAACTTTTTATATCCCAGTTGTTGATAAAAAGGGTACTTGAGTTTTTCAGCGAAGAATAAAAACAAGTCAACACACTCTGGTAACAGGGTAAGGACTGAATTTTTAATTTTAGAAGATGGCGCCCGTCCAGTCTCATGTATGAGTCGGCATGTCCGGAAGTGATACCTTTATCATCAGGTTCAACATTCTCCAACTTCAAGGAGATTTGAGTTCCCCCTCATTATTGAATGTTCATAATATGTAGTCCTGTTCTAGAGTGTCTTGGTTGTAGCTTTTTTTTCTTCGGGTCTAGTTT
>CM042157.1:55385286-55403481 GCA_023376005.1 Doryteuthis pealeii | reverse complement strand
CAGCAATTCTTTTATTAACAATGACTCCACAATTAAAAGGAGTTTTTGCCTATTAACAGGTCTTCCTTATCTATAAGAGATGCTCCAAAAATAAAGCCTCCAATTTTTTTATTCATTTCATTGGTGATAAGAATGTAACCCTTTCCAGATCGACTAGTTAGATTTAGCTAGGCAAGCATATGTATTTGTTTACAATTTATCACATCCAATTTCTGTACAAACAACCAAAAACAAATTTACAAGTAAAAATACCATTATCATGAGCTGATAACATAATCTTACCAGAATTACACAAGTGAACTTTAAAAGTAAAATCTCCTTATTTCAACAGAAAAGAGAGCCACAATAGCACTGTTAGATAGAGCAAGTTTTCAGTTACAAACAATTATTCATCCAGTCACCATGATTTGGTCATGTATTTTTTCAAAGATCATTCTAAAAAGCTAATGCCTCCTATTTAATATTATCCCACATCCCACATCAGAAGTGATGTTGGTCATATGGCAGTAGTAGTTGGAACACTCCAAACCAATAACTTGACTCTTGCCTTGTTACAATTAGAAGCTGAGCAGCTGTTCTGGCAAAAAAGCCATCTGACATGAAAACAGATGTCCTATTGTATTCTACCATTCAGAAAAATATTGTACCCACTGATATTCATTGACACTTGCTAAATGTTTATGAAAACCAAATAATGGATGTGAGCACAGTTAGGCAGTGGGTAATTCATTTCAGCAGTGGCAATGTAATGTGAATTCACAATCCCGCTCAATATAACTGTCAAAATGATGAGCACCTTTTAATCAGCTCATCTTATGCAAATTCAGATAGTTACAAGCGATAACATATTCCTAACAATGCCATTGTTACTGCTCTGAAAAAGTGCTACTTCCACCTGTTGCAGACTTTACAAGGACACTCTACAGATGCTGACAAAAATGCATAGTCAATGGTTGTATCTACCTAACCCGTCTGCCACAAGCAAAATGTGACACAAGGTCAATTTTTAAGCCAGAGCAAAGCTGGTTTGGATTCACAGTTTTCCTTCTCCTAGACTAGTTGCTTTTACCAAGGTTAAAAAGCCCAGTCTGCCTTTCTATTTACCTATACTGGGGGGGGGGGTCATTATTGCAAAGTGAAATGCTAACAGCATCATCCAGGATTTGGACTCTGGTCACAATTCCTTTTCTATTTATAATAACCATTCATGCTAAACATCAATGGTACTATGTGGAAAAATAGTCTGTGAACTGAAGACTTGCTCTATCTAATGGTATTACTGTGCTCCTGTATCTGCTGTAGTTTCTCTGACAATAAATAAGAGGTGGCACTTTCAGAGTGTCACATGTATAATTTAAATGAGAAAATAAAGAATAGGCATATATGTATTTTATTCAAGTCTGATCTATCCATTCCTTCCAATGGATATTAGTAGGCTTGCTGTAGAACAATGGTTAGAGTGCTTATTTGAAAGTCATT
The DNA here is from genome assembly GCA_023376005.1 of Doryteuthis pealeii. Lineage (NCBI taxonomy): Eukaryota > Metazoa > Mollusca > Cephalopoda > Myopsida > Loliginidae > Doryteuthis > Doryteuthis pealeii. The sequence continues at coordinate 55,402,002 of CM042157.1, read as the reverse complement.
GGAAATAAGCTCACTTATCAGTAAAGTATTTGTAAATTCAACATAATACAGTTAGTGCAAATGAGTGAGTAATACCACATTGAATCACTCAAAAATAATCAAAGATAGCTAATTATATTTAACAAAAAGTAAATAAAATAAACAAAATTTTCTTTAAAAATGCTGCCATTTGTCAAAAAAAAAAATTACTCATGAATCTTAATGATATAAAGAAACCTTAAAGAAATGTAAATAAAGATCATTTAAAGATGTTTTTTTTTATGACTTTATGACTTTTTTATACTCAATGTAAGTTTTTACACTATTTAACTGGTGGCCTTCTCCAAAGTTCAAGTGATAGCAAGTCTCTTCAGCTCTTTTTCACAGTTCTTGTTGATCTCATAGGTCTGGAAGTCTCAATCCTTCCAAGGATTTCCTGCCGGTCTCTTTTCTAGTTTTTTCAGGCGCATTGTTCCAAGCACTCCAAATGATTGGTATCACTGTCACCTTCATGTTCTATAATTTGTTCAATTCTCTGGGCAAGGTCCAGGAATTTATCTAACTTTTTTAATTTACTTTCACAAATATGATCACAATATGTCAATATAAGTTCTTTTCTTATAACAAATTTGGGTCTTCTGGTCTGGATAGGATGCTCCATTTTTATATTAATTTTATTATTTCACTCAGTGCAGCATCATACAAATACTGATTCATTACACTAGAAATTAAATGTTAGCAAGTTTTGATATTCCAGCACTCTCCATAGTATTCTAGCTGTCATCTGGAATGGTCTTGATTCTTCTTTGGATTTTCAAGTCTTTCAACCTTTTTACATGGTTCTTTAGCGCTGCCACCAACAATGATAGGCACAATTGAAATTTGGCAAAATCCACAATAAATTTTCTTCTTTTACAATAACTAGAAATAGTCTTCTGATATGGACTGGATAATTTATTGGAACCTAAAAAAGGCACAGAAAATTTTAACAGATTCTTTCTACTACCATAACAATAACAACAACAATAATAATATTTTTTAAAAGATTTATTTTGTAAAAACAGGAATCTGAACAATATACTTTTGCTTACGGAGGATTGATAGCTTGGTATACTGTAGGAGTTTGTTTCTCAGATGGAGTTACAGCAATTGGAGAATGGGGCAGAAAATTTGGTTTTCAATTCAGGTTTTTTAACACTGTATCCAACACAATTTGTTGGAAACGCAGAGCTCGCTGCTTTTCCTGGTATTTCTTAAGGCTGGCTATTGAAAATAAATTAATAAAGCTTGTATTAAAACAATTTATTTGTGAAATTTAGTCTATTTTGAGTCATTCACTATTTCTAATTGTTTAATCGATATATCTTACTTTTAATCAAATTTATTTTTTGATAACAGTAAAAGTATAAAACAAAAATACATTTTAAAATATATTCAGAATAAATTCTACCAGACAACTACACCCTTAATACATAAGATATACATCTATTTATATATAAAAACAGAATGTGAATTTATATATAGGATCACTACAAAATAAAAGTTTCAAAAATTTATTGAAAAAAAACATTTCAAGATATTTATATTCAAATTGAAATTCTGTAACCAAAAATTGCATAAATACATATAAGGCATGTACTTATTTTTAGACTGACATACACTGTAATAAGAACACATATAGAATATTGTACTCAGGCCTGGAATACAGTATCTAGACATGCAAATAGAGAGTGTAAAACTGCCACTAAAAACTGACCAGTTTAATTATGTTTTATTTTTATATGAATATTTTTGTTTGTATAAATTAACTACCACCAAGAGTATTAAATTTAGGGTATGTTTAAGAGTTAAATCATTTGGTGCAGAGCACAAGTTTCTGTGGTTTATGAACCCTAACCAAGAAGTGAAAGAGGCCTTTAGTTAGATTATCGCTGCCAGGCTGCGTCAGAATGAAGCAACAAGCTGTGAGTTCTATCTCTTGAGATTCTTTTTAAATTGTTCTTCTTTGTTGTATCTGTTATTAAATGCTATTTGTTTTTCTACAGTTTCACGGTGTTAATTGAATAAAATTAATTACATCAGTAAGACTTTTTCTTGGTATACCCTTCTATCTTAATATTACTCTCTGTAATGGCTGCCCCGGTCTGGATAAAGGGAAGGCATGACAATTCTTACTGATGTAATTAATTTTTATTCAATTAACACCGTGAAAACTGTAAGAAAACAAATAGCATTTAATAACAGAATACAACAAAGAAGAACAATTTAAAAGGAATCCAAGAGATAGAAACTCACAGCTTGTTGCTTCATTCTGACCAGCCTGGCAGCGATAATCTAACTAAAGGCCTCTTTCCACTTCTTGGTTAGGGTTCATAAACCACAGAAACTTGTGCTCTGCACCAAATGATGTTAACTCTTAAACTACCCTAAATTTAATACTCTTTGGTGGTAGTTAATTTATACAAACAAAAATATTCATATAAAAAATAAAACATAATTAAACTGGTCAGTTTTTAGTTGGCAGTTTTACACTCTCTATTTGCATGTCTAGATACTGTATTCCAGGCCTGAGTACAATATTCTATATGTGTTCTTATTACAGTGTATGTCAGTCTAAAAAAATAAGTACATGCCTTATATGTATTTATGCAATTTTTGGTTACAGAATTTCAATTTGAATATAAATATCTTGAATGTTTTTTTTCAATAAATTTTTGAAACCTTTTATTTTGTAGTTGATCCTTATATATAAATTCACATTCGTTTTTATATATAAATAGATGTATATCTTATGTATTAAGGGTGTAGTTGTCTGGTAGAATTTATTCTGAATATATTTTAAAATGTATTTTTGTTTATACTTTTACTGTTATCAAAAATAAATTTGATTAAAAGTAAGATATATCGATTAAACAATTAGAATAGTGAATGACTCAAAATAGACTAAATTTCACAAATAAATTGTTTTAATACAAGCTTTATTAATTTATTTTCATAGCCAGCCTTAAAGAAATACCAGGAAAAGCAGCGAGCCTCTCGTTTCCAACAAATTGTGTTGGATACAGATGTTAAAAAAACCTGAATTGAAAACCAAATTTTCTGCCCCATTACCTCCAATTGCTGTAACTCCATCTGAGAAACAAACTCCTACCAGTTATACCAAGCTATCAATCCTCCGTAAGCAAAAAGTATATTGTTTCAGATTCCTGTTTTACAAAATAAATCTTTTAAAAAATATTATTATTGTTGTTGTTATTGTTATGGTAGTAGAAGAATCTGTAAAATTTTCTGTGCCTTTTTTAGGTTCCAATAAATTATCCAGTCCATATCAGAAGACTATTTCTAGTTATTGTAAAGAAGAAAATTTATTGTGGATTTTGCCATTTCAATTGTGCCTATCATTGTTGGTGCAGCGCTAAAGAACCATGTAAAAAAAGGTTGAAAGACTTGAAAATCCAAAGAAGAATCAAGACCATTCAGATGACAGCTAGAATACTATGGAGAGTGCTGGAATATCAAAACTTGCTAACATTTAATTTCTAGTGTAATGAATCAGTATTTGTATGAATGCTCACTGAGTGAAATAATAAATTAATATAAAAATGGAGCATCCTATCCAGACCAGAAGACCCAAATTTGTTATAAGAAAAGAACTTATATTGACATATTGTGATCATATTGTGAAAGTAAATTAAAAAGTTAGATAAATTCCTGGACCTTGCCAGAGAATTGAACAAATTATAGAACATGAAGGTGACAGTGATACCAATCATTTGGAGTGCTTGGAACAATCCTGAAAAAACTAGAAAAGAGACCGCAGGAAATCCTTGGAAGGATTGAGACTATCCAGACCTATGAGATCAACAAGAACTGTGAAAAGAGCTGAAGAGACTTGCTATCACTTGAACTTTGGAGAAGGCCACCAGTTAAAAATAGTGTAAAAACTTACATTGAGTATAAAAAAGTCATAAAGTCATAAAAAAACATCTTTAATGATCTTTATTTACATTTCTTTAAGGTTCTTATATCATTAAGATTCATGAGTATTTTTTTTTTGACAAATGGCACATTTTAAAGAAAATTTTGTTTATTTTATTTACTTTTTGTTAAATATAATTAGCTATCTTTGATTATTTTTGAGTGATTCAATGTGGTATTACTCACTCATTTGCACTAACTGTATTATGTTGAATTTACAAATACTTTACTGATAAGTGAGCTTATTTCCAATGACTTTCAAAATAAGCACTCTAACCATTGTTCTACAGCAAGCCTACTAATATCCATTGGAAGGAATGGATAGATCAGACTATGAATAAAATACATATATGCCTATTCTTTATTTTCTCATTTAATTATACATGTGACACTCTGAAAGTGCCACCTCTTATTTATTGTCACAGAAACTACAGCAGATACAGGAAGCACAGTAATACCATTAGATAGAGCAAGTCTTCAGTTACAACAGACTATTTTTCCACATAGTACCATTGATGTTTAGCATGATGGTTATTATAATAGAAAATGGAATTGGTGACCAGAGTCCAAATCCTGGATGATGCTGTTAGCATTTCACTTTGCAATAATGACCCCCCCCCCCAGTATAGGTAAATAGAAAGGCAGACTGGGCTTTTTAACCTTGGTAAAGCAACTAGTCTAGGAGAAGGAAAACTGTGAATCCAAACCAGCTTTGCTCTGCTTAAAAATTGACCTTGTGTCACATTTTGCTTGTGGCAGACGGGTTAGGTAGATACAACCATTGACTATGCATTTTTGTCAGCATCTGTAGAGTGTCCTTGTAAAGTCTGCAACAGGTGGAAGTAGCACTTTTTCAGAGCAGTAACAATGGCATTGTTAGGAATATGTTATCCTTGTAACTATCTGATTTGCATAGATGAGCTGATTAAAGGTGCTCATCATTTTGACAGTTATATTGAGCGGGAATTGTGATTCACATTACTATTGCCACTGCTGAAATGAATTACCCACTGCCTAACTGTGCTCACATCCATTATTTGGTTTTCATAAACATTTAGCAAGTGTCAATGAATATCAGTGGGTACAATATTTTTCTGAATGGTAGAATACAATAGGACATCTGTTTTCATGTCAGATGGCTTTTTGCCAGACAGCTGCTCAGCTTCTAATTGTAACAAGGCAAGAGTCAAGTTATTGGTTTGGAGTGTTCAACTACTACTGCCATATGACCAACATCCACTTCTGATGTGGGATGTGGGATAATATTAAATAGGAGGCATTACTTTTTAGAATGATCTTGAAAAAATACATGACCAATCATGGTGACTGGATGAATAATTGTTTTGTAACTGAAAACTTGCTCTATCTAACAGTGCTATTGTGCTCTCTGTTTCTGTTGAAATAAGGAGATTTTACTTTTAAAGTGTCACTTGTGTATTCTGGTAAGATTATGTTATCAGCTCTATGATAATGGTATTTTTACTTGTAAATTTGTTTTTGGTTGTTTGTACAGAAATTGGATGTGATAAAATTGTAAACAAATACATATGCTTGCCTAGCTAAATCTAACTAGTCGATCTGGAAAGGGTTACATTCTTATCACCAATGAAATGAATAAAAAAGAAATTGGAGGCTTTATTTTTGGAGCATCTCTTATAGATAAGGAAGACCTGTTAATAGCAAAAACTCCTTATTATTGTGGAGTCATTGTTAATAAAAGAATTGCTGTTGAAGAAGTAAACACTTTGAAATGAAGAAAATATCTGTTTCTGTCATTTACATATATTCCATAGAAACGTATTTGTATTTCCTGCTGTAGGGAGACAATAAATAATTGTCTACCTCAGAGAGTGGGTGTGTCTGTTGGGCACCTTATGGAATGCTGTATGGTAATCTCAGAAATCCATTCTCATTCTCTTTTTGTCTCTGTTCATTGAACAGTAGAGACATTGTCTTTTGCCTGGCCTTTTAACAGTAAAGCCAATATGGATATGGACATTTTACTCTACATCAATCTCAAGTAAGCCTTTTTCTATCTTTATACCCCTTTCACATACTGCTTGTTCATAGAACAATGTGCATATTTCATCTGTTCTGTATTCTTTTCAGTACATCTTTTATGTATATTATGTATTAAATGTTTCTGGATGTATAAATCAGCTTATCTTGTCTTTCCTTCTATTTATTCAGTTTTAGGTTATCATTTAGATATATTAATGCTAATATTCTTCCTTGGTGAGTGAGGGCTAGACTAAATATCTTCGCTACGTCCAAGCAACCCCATACTCCTTTTATCTTAAATGCTTTTTTTTCTTTGTTTTTATAGTCAATGTACTAGAAATCAATTTTTATCTTTTCATTTTCATTTTATCAAGGAATTCAAGGAACCTGTAGCCAAAAAAATGCATTTACAAGAAGAAAAATACAAACAAAAAAAGTCAGTGAAAGGCCAGGACAAAAAAGTGAACTTTCTTTAATAGGTAAGTATTGAAATATTTACCAATTAATAATCAGCTGTTGATTCTAGTCATTTATTTTGTATCTTGTATCTGATGAAGAGATTCCTGTTCTGGAACGCTAAGGAGTGTGGAATTGCCTCTTCATTACCATCACTCCAGGTCAACTCTGATCTGAAGTGGTCGTGGTTGTTGGAATCTCATCTATGGGTCAAATAGATCTATTATTAGGACTAGCTTAAAAGCCGCCCTATTTGTTGGCAATTAAGCAAGTTGCTGTGGAGAGCTCTTGATTGGGACTTCAGTCCAAAAATTATGTTATGCATAGGTCCTTATTTTTCATACAAACAATTATTTCTATTTGATGGGTGACTTTCACAATTAATTTTGATTATGCCTAAATTTATTTCCAAATTATAGAAATTGTTATCATACAAAAATTTTGTCACAAAAAAATCACATAAAAATAGCCCAAATCAATCGCAGTAATTATAATTTGGGAATCCAAAATTTCAGGATTGCAGGCCTGGATTTATCCTGGAATGTTTTTAATTTGCTTATGGAGTCGGCCTGATTCAAAAAATGGTATGATATATTGGGCTTCAGTCTCGGAGTAAAGTTGAAAAAATGTGACACAGTGATATTCATATTTATTAGATTAGATAGAAATACTTGAACTGCACAAATAGTTTGTATGAGGAATGGTTACTTGAAGCTGAAATTGTTTAGAAAGGATTATCATTAGTTACTTGAAATCATTTAGTTGTGGACAAATTATTAGTATTAGGAATATTTGATGTCATATAAAAAAGGATGATTATAAAATAGAAATAGTTACTTTTGTGAAAATTGTGTGCAACATTTATTTAACACAATGCTTTGATGTTATTGGGAGATAGATATAACTTTGATGAGTGGAGAGGGAGAAAGAAAAATATATTTTATGTATAAAAGAAAGATTTCAATGAACTGTATTGAATGATAAACTAGCTGTAAAAACAGAAAATAGGCCTTTTTTTATAGAATTAAGCCGGCTACAGTAGAAAAATGTCCGTGGTTAGGTGATATAAGTGAGAGATTTTCTAGGCAAATTTCCCGGTGTGTACAATATTGTTACCCTTCTTCTAATCTGCGTGTTGTTTTTTAAAAAAAACCAATGTTGGTACCCAATGGCAAGGATGTTCTCCCCCCCCCCATAATAACTCTTTAATTTATGCATACAAATGTATTTGCGGTTTGCAATACATAGGAAGAACAAACCAGCGATTGGATGCCCGAATTAAGCAACATGTCCCACGAAGATTAGAAATGGAATCGTCGGTCCGAACGATGTACTGAGGAATATATGATTCCTCTATAGGCGAGCACCTCATAAATAACCCCAATTGTGCCAACTCATTTAGTGTTGACTGGTTCTCAGTTGAGAGCAAGTCACACTCTTTTTACCACCTCAAAATTTTGGAAACATTGTATATTCTAACCAGTAAGCCTGCTCTTTGTAAACAAAGAGAGGGCTTACTTGGTTTGAATATTATCAATCTTTAGATCTTCTTTCCCTTCCCCTTTTGAGGTAAAGAAAAGAAATTGTTCTTTTCTTCTTTTTATTTTCTTACTCGTCCCATTTACCGGTTATTCTATTATCCTCGATATTTAGCTCTGTTGAGCGAGGATTGAAACTAGTCAGCATGCAACTTGTTTTTATTTTCCCATTACTATTTTTCTATTGTAAAAAAACCCAAAAAAACAATATTTTTTTTTTTATTTCCATACAATGAATCTTTCAGGTCTTTTTAAGGCATTAATATATATATATATATATATATATATATAGTAATCCACAGACACGTGTTTCGAGGTATCACCTCTCATCAGTGTGGTTATACCGTTTTAACAGCTACGTCTGGCCGGGTTCGAGACCTGAATGAACTTTCATTTGCCAATCCTCTTACCCGTACGGCCACAGGCAGCTGTCAAATATAGGAGACTATTTAATCGCTACATTTCTAAGCGGAAATGAAATTCACTAGAGGCCTCAAACTTTATGTAAACAGAAATTAAAAAATGAAGCGCAAAAGAGAAAAAAAGAATAACAATACAAAAAGCAAATCTAACTCAGATTTTCATAGAGACCTTGTTAATAAATTAGATTTATTCTATATATTAATGATTTTGAGTATAAATTAAATACTAATTGATAAACTTACACCATTTCTGAGAGTATTGTAATGTAAGCAGAGACATAGTTACAGATAGACAGACTTCGAATCTCCATTATAATAAGATATAATAATATATATATATATATATATATATATCTTATTATAATGGAGATTCGAAGTCTGTCTATCTGTAACTATGTCTCTGCTTACATTACAATACTCTCAGAAATGGTGTAAGTTTATCAATTAGTATTTAATTTATACTCAAAATCATTAATATATAGAATAAATCTAATTTATTAACAAGGTCTCTATGAAAATCTGAGTTAGATTTGCTTTTTGTATTGTTATTCTTTTTTTCTCTTTTGCGCTTCATTTTTTAATTTCTTTTTCTACTTTCATCCCCTTTCTCTTCTGTTTTCTTTTCATATTTCCTTCTGTCTCTTTCCTCATCATGTGTTAATAATAGTACACCCTGTTCAAATAAGATTCAATTTTTAATTCTCATATTTTTCTTTACTTTTTGTTTGAAAAACTGTCAAACCATTTCATAGAATTGTTATAATATAGCTTTGAATTTATTTTTAGTTAAAAAAAATATAAGAGAGATTTCTTTTTCCTTTTTTGATGAAGTTTTACATAAAAAAAAGTGATATCAGCAAGGTGTTAAGTTGCATACCAACAGAATAAGTTGAATAAAGTCTTCTATTCAGTCTTATCACAGGATTTTAATTATTTGATTTATTCCATTGAATTGTTCACTTAAACTGGAATTAAATTTCATTTCATTTTTTTTTTGTAGGTTTAAGTGACATCAGCCAAGTCATCAATATAATCCGGAGAAACAAATCATATAATCTTGACTTTCTCTACTTAACACCAATGTATTCAAAAACCTCACCATATCATCATTTCTATAAATTGAAGTAAGTGAAAAAATAAACTTGAATTTTAAAAACCTCAAAATGCTTTATATTCAAGCATGTATAATTTTAGCTGAAAATAAGGAAGTTATTTAGCCTTAGTTTATTAGGAATTATTGTTTTTTTGAGCAAATATAGCATGCTTGATGCTAAGAAAGATATTTAGTTGAGTTGAATCCCCACTCACCAAGGACCAATATGAGCATTAGTATATTGATGATATATACTAACACTAAATACAATGGAAGTAAAAACAATATTAATTAATTTGTGCATACAAACATTTAACCTTTTATATACATAATATACCAACCCATGGTATTAAGAAAGAATATACAAACATGTCCTAACAGCTAGAAATATACATATATTGTTCCATGAATGAGCAGAGCGTGTAAAGAGACATGGAGAAAAGACTTACTTGACGAGGAAAAAGTAAAATAGTCATGTGACTTTACCATTCCCTGGCAGGGTCCAAAACATGTCTCTCCTGTTCAAATAACATAGGCAAAAAGAAGTTGAGAATGAGTTTCTGGACTGTCCTGTGATACCCTATGAGGCACCCAATGGACAATTGTTTGTCTCCCTATAATAGCATATTTTGTAATGGGCAATTCCATCTTTCTAGCTGTTGTTAAAACTTGCCATTTCATGAATGATAAGTATTTTTCTCTTTGTTATTTTTATCACATTTTAGCAGATAGGTTTTTTTAATCCTTTTCATGTGTAATTGGACTAATAATTCTAGAGTATTGTCCAATTTGCATGTGTGTTTCTCTTCATCGAATTCACATGCATTTGATATTCCAGACAGAATTAATATTTTTGTCTATCAAGTTTAACATATTGTTTATTTTAGTAACTTTAGAAACTTTTAAGCAGATGTTTGCATTTGAAAAACTGTACCTCTTATACCAAAAAAATAATTTGCTGTAGACTCCACAATAGAAAATGATACTTCCTGATGAAACATAGTGAATTTGAATAAAGACTATAGTTAACCATCATACTTAGCATTCAGCTGCACTTGATTTCATGTTCAAGAAAGTGGGTGAATATTTATTGTCTTGTTTGAAAGATTTTGCCCAAAGTGAATATAGCAGATACATATAAAAGATATAAGATGCATCAACAAAACAAGACATACCTACAAAGTATATTTGTCATAAAGCAAAATTTGTCTACTAACTTTTGTCTTGCACTCTAACAAGTCATTTAATAACAAAAATATTTACCTACAAACTTATTCACTTACAATATATATAAAAAAGACAAGATTTAGCATTAAATAACCCACAAAGGTTGATATGCCATTAAATACTAACCAACCAGCCAAAGTAAATATTTATGTTTGTAAAATTTATTGTTTCAGTTGAATTCATTACAGAACATATTTTTTGAAAGTAATTTAATAATGTAAATAGAAATTATTATAATTTGATGGTATAAATTTTTTTGAATTTGTTAAATTTTATTTTGATAGTTAGACTTAGAGGTTAATAATTGTAAGCATGAACACTTGAAAAAAATCACTGAAAAAAAATTGTGCATGGATTGCCTGCTAAATACTATCTATCGAAGTTCAGTTCTTGATGGGAATACTCTTGGATATGACTTGACAGAAGTTAGCAATCTGCCCTAGCATCAGCTCCAAATGGATAACTTTTTGTACAGCTGTTTGTCACTGTGTTTCTGGGATTTCAAGAGAGTTGTCTTTTAAACCCCCAATTGGGGGTGGACTTTGATTTTTTGAGCCATTTGGCTTGTGGTACCAAAAAGGGTGCAAAGTTTGGATCTAGTGTCAGAACATAGTATAAGTTCTGCCGCCAGTTTTCAAATGTGATTTTTCCACCTTGGTTAAATACCATTGTTTAGGTGCTCTAATTATCGCCCTTTTTTCACTTAGATTGCCCTGTAAGCTGTTATGCTAACTCGCTGCCACCACACCAATAATAAATGAATGTGGTATCAGGCCGAATGCAAATGGTCTATCAGACCCCCCTCTCTAGGGCGTCGGGGTATATATGAGATGTGCAATGGGTATGCTAGGCTCAGGAACAGCCTTGGAGGTATTAATGTCATGCATTTTCAGAGATCTAATCCAAGATGAGACTGTTGTCAAGTTGGCTGATGATCTCTACTGTGGGGTAACACACCTCAGGAATTGCTTTCAACTGGGAGAAAGTGCTCTAGAATTGTCAAACTTATATGTATCTGCCTCCAAGATGATAATAGCCACTAAAACAACAACCATATTTGATTGGATTTGGTCTGAGAAAGTTTAATTGTGAGTCTATCCACAAATCTCAAATCTATCCACATGTGACTCCCCTAGTACAGTCCAAGGTCTTTGCTAGTTTATCAGCACTTATAAAGTACTAGCAAAGGTTATTCTCCAATGTGCTAGTTTCCTTGCCACTTTAGAGAAAATCACAACAGGAAAACCATCAAAGGAAAGAATAATGTGGTCCAATGACATGTACACAGTTTTTGATGATGCAAAGGCCGGCTTGCAATCTGCCTGCCATGAGCTGAGGATCAGCTTTGGATTGTCACAGATGGTACGATACAGAAGCCAAGACTTGGTGCAACCCTTTACATCACAAAGGAAGGGAGTAGACTGAAGATTGCCAGTTTTTATAGTACTAAATTAAAGGAGCTACGATCTGACTGGCTCCCTTGCAAAGTAGAATAGCCGCCAGCATAAAGCATTTTAGTGCTTACATAGTACAATCTAGACATTGCACATGCATTCTGACCAACAGTAAGCCATGTGTTCAGGCATTTAAAAAGCTGTGTTGTGATAGATTCTCTGTTAGCCTATGTATTACTACCTTCCTTACCACCATCAGTTGCTATCAAATCACAATACAGCACTTGAGTGGCAATGCAAATTTATTTTCAGTGTCGAAATGCCCAAGTGCCTGAATCCTGAATGCAAGATTTGTTCATTTGTAAAACAGAACTCCATGATGCATACTATTCAGGACATAATTTCAGGTCATGCCAAGTTGCCCTTTGTCACCCGTTCCATATAGAGAAGGGCACAGGATGAATGTCCTGACTTGCGCTGCATGCATGCCCATCTTACTCATAGCACCTGGCTTTTACAAAAATCACACAATCTAAAAGATGTGAAACAATACCTGTGACAGGCCACCATAGCAAAGGATGGTCTTTTAGTTGTCAAGCATAAAAGGTCCTTTGAAAGTGTTAGAGAGTATATTATTATACCAAGAGCACAACTCCCTGGCCTGCTCCATGCTCTTCACATTAAGTGCATTAGAACACCTGTCAGAAAATTAACTAAAGCTGGTATGTTTGTGGTATTTTTATGCCCTAGACATGGGCAAGCACATCGAGATCATGTAATCTATGCACATCCCTACAAAAGATTCCTTATACAGTCCTAGCTCAATCAACATCTGAACCCCCCACTGCAGTTGGAACATCCTTTTGCACTGATGTTCTAAAATGAAATCGCCAATTCCTTTTTGTAATTTGTAAAATCGTAATGGTCTTCACAACAGCGAGTATAATTTGCGACAAAAGCCAGTCAACACTACATGATGGCTTAATACACCTCAGGTTAGAGTTTCATTCCTAATAAGGACAGATAGTGCACCTGAATTATACAGCATTAAGAATGGAGCAGCACCGACTCACAGTTGAGATCGGCAGACTAAAAAACAAAAATCCAATTGCTGAGCGGCAGTACAAGAGCTAGAGTTAGAGCTCCTTCACCAGAACCCTACAGAGGATCCCATATCCTAGCTAATGTTAACAGACTAAATTCTCACCTGCGCAAAGGCAGCCTGTTGTCCCAGAAATGGGGTTTCGAAAAGACCAGTTTACAAGCTCAACAATCTCTGTTGAGGATGCAAGATAAATACTTGACCAGCATGAGTCCTGCAAAAGGAATCACTCTCACAGTGAAAAGGAGAAGGCCCCAAAAGTTGTATTCGCATTTAAGAATAGACTAGAGGTGGCGATCTCGTATACCTCTATTTTGAGGGATATAAGCATAATCTGCCAAATTGGTACATAGTAACAAAAATCGATGACTCCGAATGGTGTCATATACGAATGTTTACTGGTACCCAACTGAGACGGGTATTGTACCTCCTTTGTCCTCTTTTATTCCATTTTGCTAGCAGTACTAAGATTATATGCGTTCAGCCCGGTATTGTTCTCCTTTATTGTTGGAAAAATCTTAGCTGATAAAAGAAAATTGAGCCCCTGTTACAATATTGTTACAAATGTGATACACATAAATTCTTTCTTTCATCCTTTTCTTAAATTGATGAGAACTGCTATATTGGAGGAAGGGGAGAGCCATTTGAGTAAGTCTAGCCTTCTAAAAGAATCACTGTAAAAAAGGGCACATATTAGGAACAGTATTAAGGAGCAGGTCATTGAGGTGAGACACAAAAGAAACAACTCTACAAAAGTGTTGAGTTTAAGACTCAAGGAAATGTTCCTTCTTTTTGTCATGTATTTACTGAACTTTGTTTGGATTTCTTTTGTCTTTTGTCTTTTCTTGTCCCACATATTTTTTTTTGTTTCATATACACATATTTTTCCATGAACAAACAGTATGTGGAAGTGGTACAAAATAGCAAAATGTTTACTTGTTAAGTGTAAGTAAAATGGTTATGTAGCTTTACTGTTCACTAGTGCCTCTACTGATCAAAAAGGTTAGAATGGGTTTCTGGGACTGTCATGTGACACCCTATAGAGCTCTTAATGGACATGTTAATTCTCTAAGGGAGATAATTATTTATTGTATCCCCAGGGGGTATAGAATTTTTAATAGTGTTTTGTTTTGTTATTTAATATCATTTTAAGTAGCTTTTAGCAACATAATTTCTTAACCTTTTTTCCTTTCTTTTTAATGTCAGCATAAATTCAATGAGAAACTATCTACACTATTTTTCGATTCAGTTATATCTTTATTACCAGGGTTTCTTTTTAATATAAGACATATTGTAACTTTGAAAAATTTGATTAAATTAATTGAAGATACTAGAATTTCTTTAAATATCAATTACATTTTCCCAAATTGTATGTCCAAGTTTTATGTCTATCTTAATTTTGTAGAGTTGCAAGATATTCCAGTATTGATAAAAGCAATTATTTCACCATTAGTCGAAGAGGAGTAATTTGGTTTTGTACAGGTAATGAAGCAGAATATTCTGACCTTAAAGAATGGGAACAGGACTATTTGAAATTTAAAAAACTTAGGCAGGTAAGTTACTGGAGTCAACCATTAAATTATTATTGACATTGTCATAATTGGAATCTTCTGTTTCTATTTCTTAAATTAGTTAATTTTCTTTTGATAGATTTAATGTCATCTTCATTTAGCATTCCCAGTTGATTTTTTTTTATTTGATGTTATTGATATTTAATCACATTAGTTAGATAGAGCTGTGTAAATGGAGTTCAGAACTGTTTGAATTATGTAAATATCTCCAGTGGTTCAAAAGGTATGAGAATTTAAAGCCCCACAAGATTATTGAACATTTCCATTTTATTATTAAATACCTTTTTAAATATCTGCTATGTTGTATTCTATAAGTTTTTTTTTTTAAAAACAAAGCCAGTCTGGTGTCTGCTGAACAGTTTTGTTTATGTTTTAATACTTGCTCATAAGTTTTTTTTTCCAAAGTTTCACAAAAAAGCCTGATGTTAAAGCATTATCAAAATTTCACACATATATCAAAATAATTCTGAGACTATCTTCTATTAATGATATAGTGCTCTATTTTGCTTATACTTTCTGAAGGAATCTCTGTCAGCCTTGCTCTCTTGTATTTTTGCTTCCATGGGTTGGAGAAGAAAAAATTCAACAAAGAATATTGATAAAGATTGGCTTCATTGATTTTGCAAAACAAAGTAACATGTAAAATGGTCTCAAATACAAAAATTAATTTTCGGTTTGAAGCAAAATAGTTTTAACTTGCTGTAAAAATAATTCAATTACACATACAAATTACATATTTAGAAAGATTCTTTTATTTTCTTTCCGATCATCTAAACATTTTAAGATTGGACCAGAAATACATGAGAAATTGCGAGTTGAACCGATTAATGTGCAAATTTGTCAATGTCTCCTGATTTCAGGTAAACTGCTGGGAATGCTACTTCATTGATTTGGCAAAAATACAAGAAAGCCATGTTTCCATGTCATATAGTGTGGATGTATGTTAGAAATAGTTTTTTTTAATGTTTCAAAAGTAAATTTATTTTTTTATCTATGAGGGTGAGCTGAAAAGTTCATAAACTGATGTCATATCTGCAGTTGATGAGTTTTCTGACCAATGGGATCCAAGCACTGTAACACTGATGGAAGAAGTGTGTGGACTGTAAGGAGACTTATGGTAAAAAAAAGCCTCATTTGGTCACACTCCATGAGAATATCTTGGTCAACCTATGAACTTTTCAGCTTACTTTTCAGCATATTTTAATGAGACTTGTTCCCTTTAAAAAAGTCCTCTCCATTGTTGATGCACCATCTTTAGCATTTTTTTCTTCTCGTTTTGGAATGTAAAATTTATTCTGAGGAATAGTTTGCACATTTTCTGTCTTTTCTATCATCTGGAATCATTGATCTTTCAAGGTGGAATCAGCTGTTACAAGGGTAGTATAAATTTAGCAAATTATGCTTAATGAATTTGTAAAAAAATTTAGCTTAATATTGTAGCAGAAGAGTCTTCCAGGTATTGTGATAAAAGCTTAATGCTGAAATGAATTAGAAAATAAATCAAGCAATCAGGAAAACAAATAACAGGAGGTTGAGTTGAACAGATGTTATTTTTATGTATTATTTTGCCAATAAGTGATAATTTTAAAAATATGTTTTTGTGTAGGTATTCATTGTTTTTGTGTGTGTACAGTGTACATAAATATTTTTAGTATTCTATTTTCTTAATTGCTTTCTTCATTTGTCAGTTCTGAATTCCTTTGAGGGTAAAACTTGGTTATCATCATAAATTTAAATACTTAAATCTTTTTTCTTTTTTTTTTTCAGTTCCCTTTCTTTGGACAGTTTCAGATGTGGAAGCACTTTAAACGTTGGTACACCAATATTCGTTGGATGAAAATCCAACAGTCCACAACATTTTTGAAGGAAAATCTCTTCATTGTTAATCCAGTAATGTATTTAATTTTATTTAACACATAACACAATGCATCCTATAAAATTACCAGATGTAAAAT
>CM042157.1:55167786-55382786 GCA_023376005.1 Doryteuthis pealeii | reverse complement strand
AACTTTTTATATCCCAGTTTATAAAAAGGGTAACTTTGAGTTCTTTAAGCGAGAATAAAAACAAGTCAACACACTCTGGTAACAGGATAAGAACTGAATTTTTATTTTAAAGATTGGCGCCCGTCAGTCTATGTATGAGTGCGCATGTCCGGAAGTGATACCTTTATTCATCAGGTTACAACATTTCTCCCAACTTCAAGAGATTTGAGTTCCCCCCATAATGAATGTTCATAATATGTAGTCTTTTAAGTGTCTTGGTGTATCTTTTTTTTCTTCTGGGTCTATTTGTTATTTCTTCGTTTGTAGTTTCATTTTCGTCTGTTATTGCAATTGCTGTTTCATCTTCATCTGTGCCTGGTTCATTTGATTTTTGTGGTGTGCCCTCAGTTATTGTGGTTTCTTCTGGTGTTGGTGTGTAGTTAGTGCATATTTCATCATAATCACTATAATTGTCTACATTATTCTTTGTTTCCTGTATTTCCGTTTTCTCAGTGCTATTATCTGTGTCAGTCCCTAGTCTTTCATTCACTAGTTGGTTTGCAAGTTTAAAGTGACTAATATCCCGGGTTATCTCCCTTTCATCATATATTCACCTAGCTCTAATTTGCGATCCTTTCGTTTCAGTTACAATATAGAATGTTGGTTCATATTGTGTTGACCATTTGTTTCTCTTTGGTTGTTTTACGAGTACATAGTCACCAGGTATGAATTTTCTTTCTTTAGTCCTTCGGTTTGCATTGAATTTATTTTTATATTTTTCATCATTATGTTCTATTATCTCGTTTGTCTCTTTCTTTTCTGTTTCAATTTTGTTAGGTTTGTTATAATCTAACTTTATCCTAATTTCTCTACCTTCCATAGCTTTATAAGGTTCTATACCTGTTGCTGGGTGTGGTGTAGCTCTGTATGCTGTTAGCATTTCTTCTTTCTATCTTGTCTTTGTTTTGTAGGTTAGCGATTTGTTCTGCTTTATTTACCATTCTCATAAATGATTCTACTTCGCCATTTGATTGAGGATGTAGTGGGGTTATCCTGTGATGATAAAATCCTTCTTCTTCAGCGAAGGTTGTAATGTCCGTCTGGGTATGGCCCTCCAAAATCTAGGTTTACTACCTCCCAGCTTCTCTTGGGTATGATAGAGGGTTTTATTGGTTCTGGTCGTGGATCACTTGCTACTACTTTGCATTCATAGCATTGGTCTATGACTGTATCAATCATAGAGTTCATTTTAGGAAACCAATATCTTCCTCTTAATAGTTGTTTGGTTTTCGTCCTTCCCAGGTGTCCTAAGTAATGTCTTATTTTTGCTATTTTTCTTTGAAGAGATTTTGGGATAATTATTTTATCTCCCCTGTAGACTATTCCTTCTATTATGCTGATTTCTTCTTTTATATGTTTGTATGGTAACATTTCTAGGTTCTTTTCGGCTTTGATCCAGTCGTTGTTGGTAATGTATGATGTCAATCTTGTTAGTGTATCATCTTTCTTTGTCTCTGTCCTTATTCTATCTAAAGTTTCAGCATTTTCTTTGTGTGAAATGTGGTTTATTATTTTTTCCGTGTTGTCTCCACAGTTTTCTGATATAGGGTGTCTTGATATATAGTCTAATGGATCCAGTTCATTTCTTCCTGGTTCGTACTTAAGTTCAAAGTCGAAGTCCGTTATTTCCATAATCCATTTTTCTATGTGTGGTGGGAGTCTGTGTTGGGCTTTATTAAACATTGGGATTAGGGGTTTGTGGGCTGTTATTATAACGAATTTAGGTGCTCCTATCAGATAATTTCTGAGTCTTGTTACTGCCCATTTTACAGCTAGTGCATCTTTTTCTGTTTGGCTATATCTCTTTTCTGTGTCCGATAGTCTTCTGCTGATGAAGTGTATCAGTTGCTGTCCGAGTGGTCCTTTCTGGAACAACGCAGCACTCAGTCCTTCAAGGAAGCTCGCTTCTGTTCTAATTGTAGTTTGTTTGTTTGGGTCGAAATATGCCATTGTTTCAGGGCTGGTTATTGCAGATTTCAGTTTTTCAAATGCTTCCTTTTCCTCATTGTTCCATTTGAATTTTGTTTTATTCCTTGTTAAGTTCGTCAGTGGTGCACTAAGTGTTGCATAGTTCCTTATGAAGTTGTCTAGGTAGCCTGTCATTCCCAGAAAGCTTCTAACTTCTTGTTTGGATTTTGGTTCCTTGCAGTTTAGTACAGCTTCAATTTTCCTAGGGTCTGGTTTTAGCCCTTCTGGTGTAAATAAATGACCAAAGAACGTGATTTGTGCTTTACAAAATTCACTCTTCTCTCGGTTGAATTTGACTCCGTAGTCCTTGGCTCTTTGGAGTACTTTCCTTAGGGTTTTGTTGTGTTCTTCTCTATCTTTTCCTCCGAGGATTATGTCATCTCTTTGGTTCATGCATAGAGGTATGTCTCCAAATATTTGGAACATTACTTGGTCAAATACATCTTGTGATGATTTGGCCCCGAATATCAACCGTTTTGGTCTGTTGTTTCCCCAAGGTGTACTGAATGTAGCTAATTTTCGAGTTTCCTCGTTTATTGAGAGTTGGTGGTACCCTGCTTTTAAGTCCATTTTACTGAACATTTTGCACCCCCTTAGGTGATATGTAAAGTCTTCAATGATAGGTGCTTGGACATATCTACTTCTTTTTATGTATTTATTTGGTATCCACATGTCTATGCTAGCTCGTATCATGTTCGGTTCCAGTTTGTTGCGGTCTCTCATCGCATACCTCGGTTTAGGTTGCACAACTAATGGTGAACACCACGTGATAGCTTTGTTTCTGGGTACTTTTTAAAAAATGCCATCCGCTTCTTCTTGTTCAATCTATTTTTTTAGTGGGGTTTCTAAGTGGTATGGTACGTGCCTGGGTTTTTGGGCTATAGGTTGTATTCCAGCTGCCATTTCGAATCCTACTTTGATTACTTTTCCTGTCTTAGGTTCTTTAATATTTCCCATTCCTTGGAATACATCTTTATATTCTTCAATTAATTGCTTTGGTTCGTTTGTTCCATTTATACGTTTAATCCGAAGCTCATTGGTTTCTTTTAGGTTCCCATTCGGCTCCAGTACCATCATACCTAATTCTATTAGGGTATCTCTGCCTATCAAGGGGGAGTTATCGATGAATTTCGTCTTAGTTCCTCTGTTTTTATTACGAATTATCGTTTTGAATTCTCCTTTCACTGATAATTCTCCCTGAATAGTCTTTACCCGGTCATAGTTGGGTTTTAATTCACCCATGGTTGTTCTTCTTTTTAGTGCCTTAAATTGGTATTCATCCATGATATTCGCGGATGTTCCACTATCAGGCTCGCAGTATGTGTCTATTTCTCCTATTCTTATTTCTATGATGTTATTATGTTTTTGTTTTACGGTTTTTATTTTATGAATTTTAATTTTCATTTTTCTGATGAATTCTTCGTCTTCAGAGCTTGTATCTGCCTCCTTTTCAACCCTCCGTGTATATTTCTAGGAATATTATCTTGTTTTCTGTAGGGTTGTCTGTCGTTTTGGTTCACTGCATTCTGTTGTCGGGTACAGCAGCCGCCGTAATGATTCATTTTCCCACAGTTGTAACAAACTTGTCTGTATGCCGGACAATTATGTCTTTTATCAAATCTGTGCTGGCCCCCACAGTATCGGCATTTTATTTGTTTTTTCAGCTCTGTCTGCCCTGTTGGTCGTTTTCTTCCTATAGCATTGACTCTATCGGTCCAGTTCTCGTCTATAGTTTTTAAATGAGTTTTTGTAATCTCTTTCACTTCTCGCTTAAGGTCATTACGTTGACTCGCTTCTTCTAGGAATTTATTTAAATTCCACTGTTTTTGTATTGCTCTAGTTATCATTTCACTATCGTTAATTGTTTGAATAAGGTGTTCCAGAATTCTGTCTTCTCTATTATTCTCGAAGTCGCAAGCTTCAGCTTGTTCTCTTAGCCTCATGGCGTATTGTGAAATTGATTCCTCGTGTTCCTGTCTCATTCTATTGAATAAAAACCTAGCGTGTTGTTTATTTTGTTTCGGTATGAAATGGTGGTTTAATTTCTTTTTAACCTGTTCGTAAGATTCTTTTCCATTTTGTTCTGTGTTCGGCAAGTACTTCATTATTAGTTTTATTTCTTTTCCAGTGTATCTTTTTAGGCAAATAATTTTATCATTATCGTCTGTGACTCGTTGCAAATAAAGTTCGTCTTCAAATACTTCAAGTCAGGATTTCCATTTTTCACTTAAATTGGTCCTGTCTGAGTCCGTGTTAAATGGTTCGAGACATAAGCTTATTCCTGTGTTAGCCATGATAATTTTTTTTTTTTCATTTAAAATACGGGGAATTTTCACTGACACAGAGTAATATTTATTAACAGCACTGATAGATCTGTAAGTATAGACAATAGTGACTACAGAAATAATGCAATAATACACATAAAAGGAAAAAATATCACTTATTTTTTGGTTCCGTTCCTGTCTTTTTTTTTTTCTTTCTCTCCACGTGTCGTGTCTTTTTCTTCTTGCACGCGTCGTGTATTCATCTTTCTTCTTATTATTTATTTATTTGTTTTTTTCCGTTTCTTCCTCGTCGCTCGTCACCAATATTAAAGTTTAACTTTTTATATCCCAGTTTATAAAAGGGTAACTTTGAGTTCTTTAAGCGAGAATAAAAACAAGTCAACACACAGGATAAGAACTGAATTTTTATTTCAAAGATTGGCACCCGTCAGTCTATGTATGAGTGCGCATGTCCGGAAATGATACCTTTATTCATCAGGTTACAACACATGCCCAGGCAAATTTTCTGTTGTGCCAATCCTGTTTAAATTTCTTTATAACAAATTGTACTGTAGATCTAGGGATATCAAACTGTTTTGAAATAGTGCTGTAACTATTTCCTGACTTGTTGAAGTTAATAATTATCTGACTCAAGTCAATACTAAGCTCCTTTGTCTTCTCCCATCAGATTGTTAATGTAAGAATAACAATGGTGACACTCAATGCACCAAGTGTTGTTCTTTGCTGAAATTATCACAAATATTCCACTGAATAAGTAGTCTAGAAGGCTTCACTGATAAAATAATTATGTAAATTACTTACACTTATATGAACCAATAATTCTAAAATGATATTTTCTACTGTATGAATAATTTTGTCTTTTCCTATTTTGCTAATTTGCCTGTTAAAATTGTTGTTTAACCTATTATCCTGAAAATTGAGTTTTTTAAAATGCTTTTTTTGTGTTTATTAACATTAAAAAACCTGACATAATACAGACATTAGATTCTGAGATGGATAAAAATATTCAAAATTGATGGATGTATGAATAATTTCGTTGTTGACGAAATATATATATATATATTCACAATATATATATTCATTTATATATGTGTGTGTATATATGTGTGTGTGTGTGTGTGTGTATATATATAAAGTAAAGTCGTCGGGGCGGCCTAATGTCGGTATCAGCCAATCAGCGAGGGAGTCTATCCCCTTTTCACTAGCGCTAGACCAAGGAGATTATTTTAGCATCTGAGGTGGAGCGCCACACCTACCATCAGCTCCTTACTTTACCGCACAGATCCCAGTGCTACTCATAACGCTGAGTTGGCGAGGGCGGGTATCGAACTAGGAACCTTGTGGTTTCTAGCCAAACGCTCTACCGACTGAGCTAACTGTGTGTATATATATGTATATAAGTATATATATATATATGAGTGTATATAAAAAGATATGAAAACACCATAAGATGCTGTTAAAGTGAAAACATTTTATAACATAGCTAAATATTGAACAATATTTCGATTTTATGAAAATCATCATCGGAGCTTGTTTATACTCCGTGTTGTTAAGAGCGGAGACAAAAGTCATATGAGTTCAAAACAAAAACCTTGATGTTGCAAAAAAGTTAAAAGGTATACAATGATTTTCATAAAATCGAAATATTATTCAATATCAGCTATTTTATAAAATGTTTTCACTTTAACAGCATCTTGTGGTGTTTTCATATCTTTTTATATATACTCATACCGTCGGATTCATTTCCTTTCTTTTAACTTATATATATATATATATATATATATATATATATATATATAATCAATTGTAATATTATGGATTTGGACTCAAATATATATATAATAGGTAAAGAAAGTTGAGCATATATTCTAGAAAAATCTTGTATTGAATCAATAGGTTGTTCCTAATAACATTGGTCTCTTGTGTACTTTTAAATTTTTTATTAAAAAACATAATTTTGTCATTTTGATTTTATTATATGATCAATATATTATCTTTTCCCTGAATTTGATTACAAGTTAATTAGAATTGTTTGTCAAGGTGATTATATGGAAATATATAAAATAGATACATTCACCTGTATACATAAGTGTTGGTTGACCAGCAAAAACTTACATTGATAAGTTTTGTGCAGATGCTGTGCTGATGACCCTAGATTAGATGCTGTTAAAATCAATCAGTCAATCTAACAAAATAGAAAGACTTAAAATATTCAAAATCAGTTTACACTCGGGATAGAAAACATGTCATATATTAAAAAGAAAAGCTTTACCGGATTTTAAAGGAAAAAATAACAACTTGATTGTGCCCTTTAAAATAAACAATGATCGGGAAAAAATTTGGGTAATTTTTATGTAGAATTAAGCCAAACTTAAATCTTATAATAAGACAAGAAAAACAAACAAACTAGAAAAAACAATTTTAAAAAATGGAATGCTATGAACGTTTTTCCTTTAAAAATATTTTTTAGATGAAGGATTTAACATCTGCTAAATACGCTGTGATGATCACTATTTAAAAAAACTGAGCTGTTTCATAGACACATTATTATATATAAAAATATGTCCTCTGAATATTTTGTTTTTTCATATTTTTTATATTTACATACAGTCAGATTTATTTCCATTTTTCTATAATATGTATATATATATATATATGTCACACCTGATGAATATTAAAGAGAAATTTATATAGATATGACTTTAAGATAAACTTGTTTCTTCCTATTATGTATTTGCATTTTATATTTTCAGCTTCTTTGCACTGCAATTCTTGCCATTAGAGACATGTGCCAAAAAATTACTGAAATGTCTTTGTCTAGCATCAAAAAAGGAAAGATTTACACTCTTGCTGAATTCCAGACATTGCAGAAATCACAGGTGAATACTGTAAGTAGACATTTTACATTTTTTATTTATCTATTTTAATAATAATTCAGTTTATTTCTCTAGATTCCTCTCTACCATCAACTTTTTTTTTTTACTGACAAGATACACAATTTTTTATTTTATCAAATTATTAACACCCAAACGTTTAACTATATTATAATAATCTGATTTCTGTATGTTTGTTAATGTAACAAAGACAGCACATCATAGTACAATTTTTGTTACAGCAATATCATTGATATACATTGGCATATAAAACCCACCATTCCAGCAAAGAATTCCAGCCAGGAATACTACCATATTTCATGGCATATAAGACCCACTGTTACAGCAGAGAATATTTGATAGTGCAATTGATAGCCCTGCAAAAATATATATTATGCTGCCTATAGAAGTCAAAGAATATGATATAATATGGAAGTTAAACAAAGCAGTATATGGTCTTTATGATGCATCTTGAAATGGGGTATTTAGCAGATAGTATTGTAAGCAGACCTTCTTTAGGTGGTATAACAATGAGAAATTAGTGTACATGGATGATTTCTTATTTGCTGGAACTGATGATTTTAAAAAGAGTATCAATGATTCCATTACCAGAAAATATAAGTTTGGCAAAAGATTGATAGACAATTTCCACTATTGACAGTTTATATGTGTCACAAGATAAAAGCAATGCAATTCAAGTAAATCAGAATGAATATGCAGCAGAAATGCTGGATATTCCAGTTTCTGCAAGTAGAAAAAGCAACAGAAACATCCTCACTGAACAGGAATGAAATGCAAAAGTTAAGAGTAACAGCTGCTCAGATAAATTGACTAGCAATTCAAACACGACTAGACTGCCGAGGAAAAAAAAAAGCTCAAATAAATACTTGTTTTCCTAATCTTGATAGTTTCAAAGAATGAAGAATAAATGTCTACTGTGATGCATCATGGAGTTATCTTCCAGATGAGGGTCATGTGATATTTCTTACTGGTCAACAACAAAGGTATTGTCCACTATCTTGGACATTAGACAAGATTAAACACTTTAACAGCTGAAATACTTTGAATGCATGACACAGTTGATGAAGCCATTTATCTTGGCAGTCTCATTACAGAGATATACGGAAATAGCTACACAAGTAGGATACCCATTAATGTATACACAGACAATAGATCACTACATGAAAATATTCATTTGACAAAAAAGTCCATGAAAAATGACTTCAAATTAACATTGCTGAGATCTGAAGAATGATTACTTGGAAGAAATACAAACTATAAAATTGATCCACACCAAATTTCAGCTTTCTGGTGTATAAATAAAGAGAGGGGGAAATTTGAGCAGCCTGCTAGAAGTTTTTGCCACAGATTATCTGTCAATTCAGACTATAATGTTTATTGTGACAATGAGAATTCATTGTTTCATGTGTCTTTCATGTAAGTAACCATTTATAATGTGAAGAGCATACATACACAGGTTTGAGTCTATATGTTTCTATCACATATAGATATGCATGTTTTATCATGTATATAACAACTCCTCCAAAGTGACATGGGACTAGGTTTGTTGACAACAGTTGGGAGAGAACCAGAATGACATTTGGTAGGAACATCAGGAGTGGAACTTTGGGAGAAAAAGGAAAACAAGTTCTACCTGACTTTATCAGTGAGTGAGAAAAAACAAAACAAATTCTGCTTTTAGGGTCATGACTTGTGATGAGGGATGAAGCAAGTCTCTTGATGCTGCTTGCTATATCTTTGTTGTTTTTTTTTTATTGAAGATGTACTGGTGGTGTAACAGTTGGTGAGGAAAATAGATTCAACAAGGTGAATTTAA
Organism: Doryteuthis pealeii; assembly: GCA_023376005.1. NCBI lineage: Eukaryota > Metazoa > Mollusca > Cephalopoda > Myopsida > Loliginidae > Doryteuthis > Doryteuthis pealeii. The sequence goes on along the minus strand of CM042157.1, from coordinate 55,373,784 downwards.
ATTCCTACTGAGACTATTAACTTTGGGAAAGGCTTGAATCCATCTCTTTTCTACCTAACTATAAGTAAAATAGAAAGACTAGATTTTCTAGTCTTGGAGGGGTAATTGGTCTAGGTGAAGGATTCACATCCTTTATCAACTTTCCTGGGCCAACATAGTAGGCCATTACTGTTGATGTTTTATAGGCCTTGGTATAAGGCCTGTATAATATTACCTTGTTAATTATGCGCAAGTTAATGATCAAATGCATGTGAATTTAATGGCGAGAAATCACCAAAATATTGCTTTTGTTTTAATATTTTAGACCAATATGTTCTTTGGCCATTCACCATAAGTGTCTTTAAAAATATCACACACATGCACACTGGACAACACTCTAGAATTATTAGTAAGATTACATCTGAAGAAGACTGAAGAACATATCTGCTAAAATATGTTAAAAACAACAAAGAGAAGGATACTTGTAATTGACAGAATGGTAACTCAAAATCCTGAGTAATTATTTTCTTTCATTTGGATTTCATGAAATTTATTTGTCTTCAGATTTCAAAACATCTCAAAGAGTTCCACGATATTGTGAGAGATATTGTCCTTAATGCTTGCAGCAACTCGATGTTGAAAGAAGGATTTTTACCAGATAACAGTAAAACTGAAACAAACCCTAATCCTATGGATTCCACTGTAACTGGTAAGAACAACTATGAATCACTTTATTATTGTTTTACTTTGTGATAAAAATGTATTGCCTTTCTCCTTAAACTTTGACCTTTTGGTATGTTCCACTTTTCATTATGACACTACTGTAATAGAGATTTTGCTCTCTTAGTAGGGATTAAAATATGCTGACTGTATTTTCTGTAGAAGTGAAGAGCTCCCTCAGACCAAAGGGATGTCCTGGTTATGACACTAAACTGCATCTGATGGTGAGGCTCCAGTATTGAGGAGTGTGGAGTACCCCTTCATTGCCATTACTCTCAGATTGACTTGGACTCAGTTATTGTACATGTTAGGGTCCCATCTATATGTCAAATAGAACTGTTTGAACATTATTTGTATTTGATAGGAACAAATGGCCTAATCAAATCAAAAACAGCAATAGCGTACAATATTTAAAGATCAATTTGAATGATTTCAGGTAAGAAGAATTTAAGAGTGCACTTTTGGAAACTATTGGATGAATTACATGACCAAAATTTTATCTAGATAGATATTGTATTAACAGTGAATATGTTATGTGTAAAGATTCTATTTTTTTTTGTTAATGGGGCAATTTCCATGTCAAATCATCCAGAAAAAAGTAAAATTGTCACCCACCCCTTCAATTTTTCTGAAATTTTGTACAGGTGTGGACTATGTTAACATAAGACAATCCCCTAAATTTGAGCGTCCAATTCAAAAAATTATTCATGTTGATTTTTAACTCTCCAAATTTAGTGGGGTTCATGAAAAATGGCGACTTTTTGTAATCTAATTTTGTCTGTAAAATGAGTTCTAGATCAATTTTTAGGAGTAGGGAATACTCCTAAAAATTGGTTTATAAAAGCATTTTTGCCCAAGGAATCCAAAAATGCTATAAAAAAGTTTGAAAATTTACCAGTTTTAAGTTATTGATGATATTTTCATAGCAAGATCAATATTCCGATGTGGCACTGCATCTATGACAAAGATTTTTTCTATTATTATTTCACATATGTTGAACATTATTTGTACCAAAAAGATAATTTGGTGTTTGCTCAGAACCAAAGCTACAACATCAGTTAAAACTTTGCAAATCAGAAATCATTAATAATTTAAAACTGGTTAACTTACAGATTTTTTAAATAGCATTTTTGGATTCTTTGGGCAACAATGCTTTTATAAACCAATTTTTAGCAGTAGGGAATCTCTAAAACTCATTTTACAGACAAAAATAGATTACAGAAAAATTGAAGTGAGAAATTTTAACAAAATGTAGCTTCGGTTCTGAGCAAAAACCAAATTATATTTTTGGTACAAATAATATTCAATAGATATGAAAAAAAATCTTTGTCATAGATGCAGTGCCACATCTTGTTAAAAAAAGAATAAAAATCATCAATAACTTAAAATTGATTAACTTTCAGACTTTTTTGATTGCATTTTTGGATTTCTTGGTCAAATATGCTTTTATAAACCAATTTTTAGTAGTAGAAAAGCTCTAGAGATCATTTTACAGACAAAAATAGATTACAAAAAGTCGCCATTTTTTGCGATACCCCCTCAAATTTGGAGAGCTAAAAATTGACATAACTCTGCCAATTCTTGGAATTGGAAGCTCAAATTTTGGGGATTATCTAATTTTAACATACTCCACACCTGTGCAAAATTTCAGAAAAATTGAAGGGTGTGGGTGACATGGCCTGGATGATTTGACATAGAATTACTAATTTTTAAGTTAATGTTAATTTTTATGCTAGTTAATGTGAGAAGATGGAAAAAAGGAAACCTGCGGAAGGATAAATAAATAAACGACAAAGAGTGACAAATAAATCACCATGTGTCTGGAGTGCAGATGTTTTTTTTTCTTTTGCTCATCTTTTGTTAGTCCCCTAAATTATGAATAGTAATACTTATCTTTTGTTAAAAAAATAGAGATTATCTCTTGAAATATTTGTCATGAATGGAACAGAGATAATTAGAAAAACCCAAAGATACTTTTTGAATTCTGATTAATCTTTATCTCAAAACAAAACATGTGTTTTTTTTGCTCTTTCTTTTATTGTTGTCTTAGAAATATTCCCATAGCTACCATTTATTTCTTCAGTGGCTGGCTTACAACTTAAAACAAAACAAACTTAGGTGAAATCCAGTTCATTCAACCTAGAATTGATTTATTTCAGACACAGATTTTCACAATAACGATTTAACATAATTTCTTAAATTTCAGTGACTTAATATTTAAATATGAAAGCAATGATATAATTCTCTGTTAGTGGAATCTAGAAAATATACAAATTACATGCCTTACAGAGGGGTAATATTCCCTTCCCGTTCAAAAAGGGTTATGTCTTGTGTATGATACTTAACTAGTTCTAGGGAGTGTGAAGTCACCCCACAAAGTATGTTTGCTACAAGCCATGCTCTGAAGTTGATGTTTCTTTTTTCACTACCACAACAAACAAACAATATAAGTAAGTCTATGATCAGAGTTTCCTTCCTATTGCTACTGTCTTTCCATGTTGCCCTTAATGGCCTCTGGAATAGAACTTTTCACTGAACACAGATATCAACTACAGAATTGCTTTGCATATTCATCATAAATATACCTTTCTTTATTTGTTAACCTTTGTTGGTCATAATTTTTTCTACCACTCAATTGAGGTAATGAGTGATACAGTGTTATCTTCATCAGGACAACCTTCTCTTCTACTCTCACTTTCTCTCCTCACTTGAATTACCATACATAAATATAACACTAATAAAAATGAATTACATCTTTATTTTTGTAATATTATAATGCATGTTTTGAAATATCCTAACATTTTTTGTATGACTATATTTGCCTACAGTGAATCTATTTAATAATTTTCTTTATATTTTATTCAGTGCCGTGTATGAAACCCAAGAAAAACAAACGTCTTGTTTGTAACAGATTGTCTTGGTATGTTCCTTGTTGTCGTTTGTGTCTGGTTATTTTTATTTATAATCCATATTTGTCTTTTATAACTTTTAATACCCATTGCTTACATGACTGTGATATCCTTCCTTGTTGGCTATGTCAGTAATAGAGAAGACATCTTAATAATGATTAGCAGTGTCAGTTTTAGACAGTACTTTAACAAACAAGTTACTATATGTGGTAGTAAGCAAACAAACACGGTCGGACTTGCAGAAGCTTTATTCTACATAGAATACAGTGGTGGATTTTTTTTAATTAGAAGGGTAGGGGAGGTAATTCAGTTACCTATTACACTATATTTTTTTAATTATTTCTAAAAAAATTTATTTTGTACTATTACTCAAATTGAAAGAGATTTTACTTAGGTTAACTAAATCCACTATTTGTAGTTGTACTAATTTGAATTGGTACTGACTACAAGTCCTATTTTCTATTTAACATATCTCAGTTGAAGTTGATTTTAAAAGATGCAAGCATTTGCTTTTAGACTCTGGCCAATAGGCTGATATGATAAGATAGTGATTATGTTTCTCATCTGTTCATAATAGAATGATTAAGTCTTTCATCTTGTGAACTGTAATTATATCAAGAAAAATATTTCTTTATGTCAGTTGTTTTGTTATATCTAGAATATGTTATTCTCCACTAAAACATCTAACCACTTTAATGGTTGACTCACCCTGTTGTTGGGGCTTAGAATATGCTGACTGTATCCTCTGCAGAGGGGTAAGATCCTTCCCTAAAAAACTGGCATCCTGGGTATGATACTTAACTGCATCTGATGTTGAAGCTCCGGTTTGGGGAAGTATGGAGTACCCCTTCATTGCCATTACTCCCAGGTCCACTCTGACCAAGAGAGGTAATACCTGTAAGGGTCCCATCTATTGGTCAAATAGATCTGTTTGAGAATTAGATAGAAATACTTGAAACTATACAACTGTGTGCAAATTATTTGTATTAAGAATAGTTACTTGAATCTATAATTATTTACTTAAGATTATTATTAGTTACTTGAAACTATATAACTGTATGCAAACATGATTATTATTAAATAGAAATAATTACTTGAAATCATATAATTGTGTATAAATTATTAGTATTTGCTAGGAATACTTGAAACCACACAACTGCATGCAAATTATGTGTATTAGATAGGAATATCAGCTGTCATATAATCATGTGCAAAAATTCTTTAACAATTACAATTAAAAAATGTAAATATAAATGAATTCTATTCCCTAACCTCTTGGCATGAAATAACCATACACGATTTGACATGCTGTTAAAATCAATTTGTCAAATGTAAAAATTAAAAAATAGGAAAATTAATAGAATATGCTATTGATATAAGTATACAAAAAGAAATAACAAATACAGCACCCAGAAAGACTGAAAAACAGAATAAGGGATGATTTTATAGGTTTGATTTGAGTTTCTGAAAAGCAATAACTTTTCATAGTTTAGCTAGTGTGTGGGTAGGTTAGAGTAACCTCCCTTGATTAAAAGTAGCTTTGAGTGATCGTTTTAGTATTATGCAGATGTTGGTGGCAGGCCGTCAATAGGGCACTAATTAAAGATGAGTGGAAGCTGCCATTTGCATTCTAGATCACGCATGTCGCATATCACTCCTCTTATATGGTGCTGTGAATGCAGGATTTTTTGAACAACAAGGAATTATCAACTTCACATCGAGTACCTTCTAAGGATTCGTAAACCAAACATGTCTACTCCACCAGTTACAATGGACCAACAACATTTGGAGCTGATGAAGCAAATGATTGAGTTGCAGCAAGAAAATATCTCACTCAGAAAACAAATGCTTAGTGGGAAATCAAACATGTCCCGTGTTAGAAAACCAGACCGTCCCTCGATAGCACTGGACGCAACAGACGGCGACTGGGCATTGTTTATCAACGAGTGGACCCGGTATAAAGATATGCGCGGACTGAATGACTCGGCAGTAATAAGGAATGAATTGAGAGCGGCGTGTACTTTGGAAACAAACAGGCTACTGTTCGAGCTAATTGGACCTGAGGCTCTCAACACTGCCATGGAAGAAAACCTGCTGCAACAAATTCGACTCATGGCAGTCAAAGGGTTGCACAAAGAAGTTCATAGGCAGAAATTTCACTCTATGAGGCAGAAAGAGGGTGAATCAATTACACATTTCCTTGCTCGATTGCGTGCCCAGGCAAAGTTTTGCGAATTTAAGGTTATCTGCCCAAACGAAGTTAACTGTGGTCGCCAAGTAAACTATTCTGGCGACATGGTAGCTGGGCAAATGATAGCAGGACTTGAAAATATGGAACACCAGAATAGAGTATTGGCAGAGGCCACTACCCTCACCACTCTAGAGCAGAAGTTCTACAGATTGGTTAGCCGAGAGACAACGAACATGTCGACTCCTTACCTCCACAAAATGATGCACCCCCTTGCACTATCCAATGTGCAAAGGGAAGACCATAAACAATGGTATTCGGAAACCAAGACCACTTCGACCCCACGATACGCCAAGCCTTGCAGCGGATGTGGAAAGATTTCACATCCTGGTGGGTCAATGGATCACAAAAGCTGCCCGGCGGTTGGGCTGGTATGCCATTATTGTGGGGTGAAGTGACACATAAAAAAGGTATGCTGGAAGCATGTGATGCCCAGAACGGACACCACGAGCAAAGCATCGAGAAGTGAGGAGTCATTCATGTTTGCCAACAAGAATTATACAGTCCGTAAGCACAACAGAACACACACCTCGCGTGGAACGGGGAACAATTTGAGAGAAGCCCTTCGGATCCACCCCCATTAGCAACAGTGGAAGTAGCCATGATGCCGAGAACCCACGCTAAATTCGGTTGTGTACCGACGGGTCCAGCTAGCCGTCGCAGTCACAAGATAATCGCCTTTGCGGATACAGGAGTTCAAACATGCTTGAGTGGACCGGAGATTAAAGAACTACTTGGCTACTCAGATGAGTATCTCGTGCTGACTACCCACCAAATACATGGCATAACTGACAACCAGCTACATATCAAGGGCATCTTATTCCTGCACATAAGAGTTGGTTCAAGGGAAACCCGACAGGCTGTGTATGTGGCGGACAACACATCCGGCTTTTACCTATCTCAATCCGCATTGAAGGATCTGGGCTTGTTACCCTCAATTTCCCATCATCGGTATCACAGATTAACTCGTTGACGAATGCAATTAAAAGGGCACCATGCGGATGTCTGGGTAGAACATTCGTTCCGCCAAGACCGGATACTATCCCATTCCCACCAACGGAAACCAACAGGCACCAACTTGAACAGTGGATAAAAGAACATTTTGAGTCAAGTGCATTCAACCCATGCCCGCACCAACCATTACAAACCATGACAGGTAAACCGTTAGATATTGCTTTTATCCCTGGCGTAACACCGACAGCTGTTCACACACCGATACCAGTCCCTCACCATTAGAAGAAGAGGGTGAAACAAGACTTGGACAGAGATGTTGTACTGGGCATGATAGAACCGGTACCGATCGGCACGCCAATAACCTGGTGCTCAAGGATGGTGGTTGCACCGAACAAGGATGGCTCCCCTAGGCGCACGGTGAACCTGCAAAAATTGAATGCTGCTACCAGAAAAACAGTTCTGGATGCATGGAATGGGTATCACAGCCTACCGTTTTCCCCAGCTGCACGGGATGCCACAACATTCATTACCGAGTGGGGCCGGTATAGGTATTGTTGAGCTCCTCAAGGGTTCCATGGGTCTGGGGATGGGTATACCCGTCGGTTTGACGACATTACTGTGGATATGGTTTGCAAAACCTGATGCATAGACAACAGCCTCTTATGGGACGGTTCTATGGAGTCTGCATTCTGGCACACAGTTGACTACATCAGCCACTGTGCAGATAATGGGATTGTGTTTAACCCCGACAAGTTCCATTTTGCCGAAAAATGGAGGTGGAATTTGCTGGGTTCCTTATCACCGCCAAATGGGGTTAAACCTACAAAGAGGATGACGGAAGCCATCCTTCACTTTCCCACAACCACAAGCATCATGGGCGTTAGGTACTGGTTTGAACTCGTAAATCAGGTGTCATATGCTTTTTCACAAGCGAAAGTTATGGTCCCTTTCTGGGAGCTGATGCGGACAAAGAACCGTAAGTTTTATTGGGATGAGACACTTGAACGCCTGTTTAAGGAGTCAAAGTGTGTGATTGTGGACAAAATTGAGAAGGGTGTCAAGACATTCGAAATAATCAGAATGACGGTATTGGCAGCTACTTCTGGCTGGATCCCGATTTACCTATGATACGGAATCGTGCTATGCCCCAGTTGAAGGAGAAGCCTTGGCCCTCGTCTAAGGACTGGAGTCCTGCCGAATGTTTCTACTGGGGTGCCCTGATTTGCCCTGATTTGCTAGTGACAGTCGACCACCAACCATTAACGAGAATATTCTCAGATCAGGCCCTGGAAAACATAAAAAAACCCATCTGTTCAACTTCAAGGAGCGGGCACTAATGTATAAATTTTGAATTAAACATCGCCCCAGAAGACTCAATGCAGCACCAGATTGCGCTTCCCGATACCCAGCAGGTACCCCTTCAGAGGATTCAAGGGAACACGTCCAGGCGCCATTAACACAGGCGCAACAAGAAGGGATGCAAACGAACCTGGAGACAGGTACGGTTTACCCTGCCAAAATGATCGACAGCAGGGTCAAAGCAGCCTTTACGTCGATGTACGAAAGCGACCCCAAGCTGAAGGCTATAACATGGGAGAGAATTGTCGCCGTGGTGGCCACAGACAAAGGATGTCTGGCCTTAGCGGACCTAGTGCAAAATGGCTTCTCCAGGTTACGCAACGACCTCCCACCCATAGCTCGTGTTTTCTGGCCCATGCGCAAAGAAATATACTACCTTGAAGGGGTGATAATCAAAGACAACAAAATCCTCATACCCAACAACTTCGTGCGGAGGTACTCGAGTCACTCCATTCCACACATCAAGGCGTAAACGGCATGCTGGCAAATGCAAGACAACGATTGTTCTGGCCCGGGTTGGGCGCTAGCATCAGACAGACCAGAGCCCAATGCCGCATGTGCAACACGATTGCGCCATCTCAGCCCAGGGAGCCCTTGATGTCACCAGCAGACCCGGAATTTCCATTCCAACAAACTGTAGTGGACTTTGTCGATATAAACGGCAAAAATTACCTCGTTACGCCGATCGATACACTGGATGGGTTGAGGCGGCCCTAATGCAGTCAGGAAAGGCCAAGACGGTATGTGACACCTTAAGAACCTGGTTCTGCACCTATGGTGTGCCTGAAGAACTCTCTGCAGACGCAGGGCCACCATTTGAGTCCCAAGAATATGACTCATTTCTGAAGAATTGGGGTATAAGAAAAAGCACATTGTCAGCCTATTACCCTCAAAGCAACGGTCGGGCAGCTGCGGTCGTCTATGTCATGATCGCGCTGCTCGAGCACTGCTGACTCATCGCAACACCCCCGTTCAGGACCTCGGCATGTCTCCAGCTGTAATGTTGTATAGCCGGACGATTAAAGACCACCTTCGAATCCTATGGGAAAAATATCAAAAACGGAAGCAGTGGAAGGAGATAAGTGAGCTAAGGGAAGTTGCAGTGGCCAAAAGGCACATGCAGAACGAACAGTTTTGCAATAAACACAGCCATCTACTTTGGGAACTACAAGTCGGCTACTTTGTGCACATCCAGAATCAGGATGGTTACTACCCATGTCGATGGACAAGAACGGGAAGGGTTGTGGAGACGTGTGGTAACCAACAGTACCGGGTGTGAGTAGATGGCAGTAATAGGGTAATGCTACGCAACTGTCGCTTCCTCCGCAAAATATACCCTGTTGTTGATGGTCCATGGTGGTACACACCGAAAATAATGAACCCACCCATGGATCTCGAGCCCTTAGAGAAACGCCCTCCTGATGATATCATGGATACTGACGGGGACTTCAATGTCACACCGCCCAGCGCTGAAAACAAACCCGAGGAAGAAGAAATGGAGGTTGACAACACCACAGATGCGACAAAGGACAACACAGAGTATCTAGGTGAACTCCTACCGTCAAGGCAATCCTCATGTCACATGGTGCGACCGCCAAGAAACTTGTCCCCACAAATGCGTGGACAATTGCACGGGTACTCAGGTGCATACGGGCAAAGATGACCACTTTAAATCATCCCGTGGTCACAGGGGGGGAGCATGTGTGGGTAGGTTAGAGTAACCTCCCTTGATTAAAAGTAGCTTTGAGTGATCGTTCTTAGTATTATGCAGATGTTGGTGACAGGCCGTCGATAGGGCACTACTTAAAGATGAGTTGCATTCTAGACCACGCACGTTGCATATTACTCCTCTTATAGCTAGTAGAGTAGCTAGTGTGTTTAACCAGGTGATGTGAAATTGAATCTCATTGGGACGTTATCTTTTATTATTTCTGATTTGTGCCGTTCCTCACAATTATAGATTGGTAATCTGAGTGAGTTGCATTAAACAAGCAATCAAAAATTTGAGGCAAAGAAGAAAATATCTTATCTTGAAAAATAATTATTGTTTTCTGTGCCGTCTATCACCAAAGAAAAGCTCCACCAAGAATTAAGCAAATTTAATGCAGACATTCAGATATGTTAACTCTAACCCTTTCCTGCCAGTTATAAACAATCACAGCCTGTCTTTGTTAATTCTCACTGTTCACTATCAGTTAGAACCAATCACAGTCTGCCTTTGTTAATTCTGAGCTTTCACTTTCAGTTTCAACCAATCACAATCTACCTTAAGTTAATTCTCACACTTCCCTGCCAGTTACAACCAATCACAGTTTGCTTTATATCTAGAATATATTATTTTTCACTCGGTATCAAATCAACCTATTGGTGGGAGCTTAGAATGTATTGATTGTATCTTCTGCAGAGCTGTAAGACCCTCTCAAACCCCCCAAGGGGGGGGGGACTGTCCTGGTTATGACACTAAACTGCATCAGATAGTGAGGCTCCAATTCTGGAGCTCTGGATTACACTTTTTAAAAGAATATTTTAAATATAAATAAAAAAAAAAAACATTGTAATATACAAATTCTTGCCAAATTTTTTGATTTGATAGAATATTTTCCTCTTATTCTCTCTCTTATTCCTGTTTTCTCCCTTAATCACTCTCTGGTGTTACTAAAAAGTTTTTAATCCAGGTACTTTTGCTAGTTGTATATAAAATATTAGTATCAGATAGGAATACTTGAAATCCTACAACTGTGCAAATTAATGTATTATATAGGAATACTTAATATCATATATATCTGGGTAAAAGAGACTCTTAAGAAACAACTACAGAAAAAATGTAAATATAAATGTACAATATACATTATTTCCTAACCTCTTGGCATAAAATAGCCCTACATGAGTTGACATGCCATTAAAATCTATCAATCTATCAAGTATTGAACTACTCTGATTATATTGTTAACTATCTACTAATTTTGTTATATTTTAAATAAATTTCACTATTCATTAATTGCACCAGAAAAACCTTCTTGAAATAATTAAAATTATCTTCTGTTCTTTTCCTTCTAGCTTCATCCACTTTATTGACTATATCATTGTATCTGTTCTTCGGCAACTGGTCATTGATTCTGTTCTAAAGTTGCTGAATTATTTAGTGGAATTACTAAATACAATGCCTTTTGTGCCGTGTTCACGTTTAAGGAGAAAGGTAAATATAACCTGGTTTTTATTTATGAAAATTATGTGGTATGCAGAGATAACCAATGCAAAATTATTTATGTATCACTAGATATTTATTTTCTACAGGAGGAAAAATGTCAATGTAGTATCTAAACGATAATAATTTGATAAAGTTATGTACAAAAATTGTTAGAAAATGCACAGAAAACAAATAGTCCCCCCAAAAAGGGTGTATGAACCAAAAATACAAGGGTTGCTGATGAAATGAATGTTTTTTTTTTTTTTTTTTACTGAGTATTTTTTGTGTGTTAAAATTCTGGTACAAATTGTTATGGCAGTTATGGAAATAAATAACATATTTTTCTTTTCAAGGAAATAAAGAAAAAAGAAAAAAAGAAAATGATAAAATATCTGCTGTAATGTTCAACCTGGTTTTTCTATTCTTTATGTAACTTTGAAGAAATAAGATTTTTTTAAAAAGTTTCTTTTTCTGTAGATAGGATTTTTACATTCTTTTTCAGATTTTCAGATTCTTTTTCAGGAGAAAAAGAATCTTAAAAAAACTATTATTTCTTTCTTTTTAAAATAAATCAAGAATATAACAGTGATGTGTCAGGATTAGTCCATTTTGATATCAATAATAAAATTTCTTTATATAAAGCAATAACATATTTACTGATTCAGGTTCAAGTCTTAGGATTGCTAGCTTATCACATTTTCACTAAAAATTTTACTTTAACATATTATCAGAAAAGAAAAGCAATGCTGCTACTGAATATTGTTGTTATTATATAGCTGATTTATTTTAGATGGAAAATGCAAATATATTTATGATGGCTGGTTCAAATTACTGGCACAACAGAAAGCATTTTTTTTTTAATGAACGGTTTGCTACAACTTTAACTCTGTATTCTAATTGGTTTTGTTGCAGGGAGTTGTCAGCTGGTAGCAGTCAACCTGGGGACAATTTCATTCATCTCTTTATTTTATTTCTTCTGTCTATATTTTAACTTTACTTTATTTCTTAATCTAGAAAGTCTTTTGACAAGATTTGTGTCTTTAAAGACTTATTAAAAACTGATGCTTACAAACATCTTCATATTACTAAATCTATTATTAGTACTATCAAAAAAAATATAAAAAATAAATAAAAACATTAATTTTTGCCATGCTCTTCTATAAAAAAATGTAAACAGATCTTTGAAATCTTATATTTTTAGTAATAGACACAAAAATAGTTTTGCTGTCAAAATTCAAATAAATATGTTTTCTTTCTAATAAAACCAAGTTTCTAACAGATTCAAATTAATTCAAATATTCAAGGCTTTTCTTTTGGGTCACGTCAAAACCATTCTATTTTGATTATCGTTTGTCATAAAACAAAATTTTACAACAGACAATAATCAAAACAGACTTTTTCACTGTATAATCTATCTACATTTGGCCAATTGTATATATGTATGAAACAACAAAAATAAATCAATTAATGACAAAGTAAATATATATATATATATATACTCACTATCACCAGATCTTGATTCATGTTCGAAAATTATGAAGATTTGATTTATACTTGTGAAGATATTAAAAATCAAAATATTCATAGAAATTACATTGAAATTTTACTTTGTGTTTGTAAATCTCATAGGTAAACAAATCAATATGGGAGTACAAAACAATCATTTTTTTTCTTTTTCTTTTTTTTTTCATGGTAATTTAATGATTTAATGATTATTTATAAAATAATTGCGTTAATTTAGTTTTTTAATTATTCCATTTCTTTTTTAATGTTCAAATATTAAATATACAATTATTGAATCTTTAAAAAATTATATTAGTGTGTTAATTTTTTGTATTGAAAACTAACTCAGAATAATGCTAAACTATCTGTTATTGTCATGTCAATGTAATTAGGAACTTTTTTATTCTTCTTATTAATTTTAATTAATATTTTCTTTTATCTTTTAATGTTTAGTTGCTTATTTTTATTGCCATTCATTCTGGTGGTTGTTCTATGACAGATTGGAAGGAATAATAATTGTAGTAATAATAATGACTAGCAGGACCTGTGGGTATACCATAGTATGATAATTTAATTATTACAACATTTGATATGTTTACTTTTGAGCTATTGCAAATTTAGTTTAATATGTAAAAAGTATTTAATGCAAAGGTATTTAATATAAATCTTGATTTAACTCTCTCTCACTCTTTTTTCTTTCTTTCCTTCTTTTCATTATGTTCAATTGACACAAATTAGCATTAGCGTGCTCACCCCCTCTCTCTACCTTTCCCCTATTCTCTTTCTTTTTTTCTTTCTTTCTTTCTTATTATATTCTTTCTCTGTAGCATGTCCTTTTTCTCCCCTTTCTTTCTTTCTGAAAAAACGGAATGATTCATTATTTAACTGAGGTGATGAGACTCATAAGAAATAAGGATTTGGCGGATAAGCAACACTAAGTAATCAGGATTTTCATTTTTGCATTTCATCTTGGACTATTTGGACAGTCTCATTTTTAACCAGAGGGTGTTGTAAGATGATAACTATCATACTTTTAAGGAACATGAATATTAATATATAAATAATAATGGTTAATCTCTAGGTGACTCAAACTCATTTTGCTCAACCAACAAAATAGTTTTTTGTAAGTCAGATGAATTAAATACTCTACTAATAGTAAAGGGGTTAAAGAGTAGACAACCAGATATTTGGGGTCAAACTCATAACTCTGGATCTACATGAGAAAAAAATCATATTAAGACAAGATTGGTCACTGAAGATGACACAGGACCATGTGCAACTAGGCTTAAGGCCTTTTGAGAGATTGTTGTTGAGAAAACAGTGAACAAACTATCTTGTGACCTGAACATGCTCAAAAGTTGGAACAAATTTTGTGCTTTAAAATATCCTAGTTGGAGTTGAACTATTAAATGATAAACACGTTAATATTAGGCAATATAACTCTCCTGTATCTTGTTATTGAAATAAAAGTTAGATAAACTTTTAACAGGGATTCTATTTTCTGTTCCTTCCCTCCACACAACACAGCTGATGTTTTTCTTTACCAGTGTGGGCAACACAACATATTACAACTAGTGTAAAATTTAATAACAACAAATATTTCAATGAGAGAGATTGAGAAGCATAATATGAGATGAATTTATAGGTTTGATTTTGTGCTTCTGCAAACAAATGTTTTTTCATAGTTCAATTGGTTGAGCAAATGGTATATTTATTGATGTAATGAATATGTGCCCCCTTGGTGCCCCCTCACTATAATTTGATTGGACAGTGACATGTATAAATATTCAACACTTTGTAGTACAAGCGCCTAACCCTACCAGCCTAAACTTACTCACCAGACTACACCGAAGACGAACTGCTATTCGACGCACCAACTACTACTGCGATAATATACCAAATACCAACTTCATAATATATCTCTTAACCTGGATATATCATTTATAAAGCTTCTCAGAAGCAAGACATTAAGTCTCACTAAGAGCTTAACTTTTAAAAAATTATTATTTCCATTCCATGCTGTTGCTCAATGTTGTAGAAATGATAACTCAAATGAGTTGCAATAAAAAAAAAAGAACTAAAAATTAAAAGATGAAAGAAAATACTCGTCAAATTAATAATAATAATGACAAATAATGCTTCTCTAAGAATTTAAAAATAATTTTTTTTTAGGAAGCAAAAATCTCAATTAAGAATATGTAAATACTTTTTTAAAAGATTTTTATTTATTTATTCAAAGAGCAGGATGATTAGCATAATGGTAATTGTCAAAGGAAATGAAATTTGCAACCCAAGTTCAATCCCTGGACAAAGTTGTTTGTGTTTCATTTTGCGTTAATGCCTTTGAAAAAGGCATGAATACATCTTTTCTTCCTTCCTTAGATATGGGTAAATAGTAGGGCAGACAGGCTTCTTTAGTCTTGGTACAGCAATTGGGCTAGAAGGAAAACTTTGAATTCAAATCCGCTTTACTCTACTTAAAAATTAACCTTGTATCACATCCTCCCATGACGGAAGAGTTGAGTAAATACATATATATTGTCAGTTCTCTTGTTGTGTGTTACATTAAAAATGGAGTTATTGAAATGAGTTTGAACAGGATATACTCCTTTTCTTTTCATTTTGATCAATGAAAAATAAAAGATGAATGATTTTTTATTATTTTTGTTAATTCAAGAAAAGAATGAAAGTGTGTGTAGCATTTTCATTAAGTTCAAGTCAGATACTTGAATTGATGGTTCAGTAGAGAAACATTACCTTGACTCAAATCAGGCACATGGCACATTTGTTAAACATTAATAGAAGTTAATGGAATGTCTTTCTGAACATTTGAATTTTAGCAATTTGTTTTACTTGACAAGCTTTTTCATCAAAGGCAAAATTTTAATGTCATCCTAGAAGTATCGATAAAAAAGATTCTTTTATGCCTTCCTGGTTGACAGATGTAAAGAATTAAGTTGTCTGCTCTAACCAATTTACTTCATTTGTGATCTTCAATCATTAACTTCAAAGCAAATGGATATTTTTACACTTCACTTGCTTTAATGTTATATTAGAACCTACAGAAATCTGTCATGTAAATGACGCATATCATCAGCTTCTATAGAAATGGAAGGAACCAAATTCAGGAAATACTCATATAAGTAGAAATTAACTATTTAGTAAGGAGGGCATTCCAATTGAACGTGGAGCTAAGTTGTACCTCTTAGAACTTATAAGAATTACTGGTTTGTGGTTATTACCCATTAGAAATCAAATTTATTTACGTTTTATAAATTCAACTTTTGAATAGACTTGTTTCATTTTGTGATATTACAGAATTTTAATTATTTACTGTAATTATTTGCGTACAACACACATCCCTAAATTTGAGCTATGAAATTCTGAAAAAAAAAAAAAAACATATCTTGTATATATATATTGTAATTATTACATGCAGTGCTCAGGTGCACTACAACTCACTAAAGGTGCATGTATAGTATATAGAATGTACAAATGTCAGGAAAATGAACAGTGTATGAGTCCTGATATATATGTGTGCATGTGTATGGAGGGGAGATATTAGTTATAGTGATAATGAATTACAGGAAGCATGGCACTTTTGAATGATGCAGTGTCTCAGCAGCTATACTGAGTTTTTAGAATTTGTAGCTGATATATTCAATATTTGTTCAACTTTTTATCCGGTTTGTATACTTAAAATAAAAATTTATACATCTTACTTATGTTTTGAAACAAAATAACACAGTATTTAGAGCAAACACATGGATATGTTCACATAAAAATGCAACAAGCTTGTAGAAAACATAAGCTCACACTCGGAGAAAAAAAATTAGAAACAAATACACGTTCCAGTGGCTATTTCTGTGTAGCAATATAAAACAGAAGTGTTTGTTAGACATTAGTTTAGATCATAGATATAACTTACATTTGGTGACACCGTCCTGAATATGATGATGCACATAACCGGATAAAAAGTTCTCCTTTTGTATTATAAGCATGCCTAACTTTTAGGCTTAAAAATGTGGTGAAAAAGGTGTGTGTTATATACAATTATGGTATATAACACACACCGTGATTTATTTATTTTTTTCCCTTCCAACAGAAAAGTGTTGTTGTATGTACTGGTCCTGATTTCTTCTTGAATGAGACTGATGAAGATGCTGAGGCAGAAGTATCTCGACCTCTTTTTATTGTGGATCTTTTTCTCAAATATGACCGTTTCATTTTCCAACCTGACTACAAATCCTTCACAGATGGAATTACACAAATCATGCTCAACTACCAAGAAACCGTACTTTCAGTTCCGAATCTCTTGCCAGATGAACACTTTAATCCATTCACTCAGTAAGAAAATAAATTTACCTTATGAGTTGATTACAATCTTTTAGTTGATTTAGCATTGATAAATTTCTTTGACTTTAAAACTGGAGGCAAAGACATCTGAAGAAGAAGACCAGAAGGTACATGTGAACAAGTAAAAACATAGACAAAGAAAATAGTCTGTTAGAACTTTAAGAAATCTGATGATTCATGTTGTTCTGTTGACAGGGCTTAGAATATGTTGACTGTTTCCTCAGCAGAGGGGGGAGATCCTCCCAAAAAGTAGTGTCCTGGGTATGACATTAAGTTGCTTCTGATGGTGAGACTCCAGTTCTGACTCTGACCTGGAATGGTAATACCATGGTTTAAATAGATCTGTTTGAAAATTATTAGTATTGGATAAAAATATGTGAAGCCATATAACTGTGTCAACAAATGATTATTGTTAAAGAGAATTATTAATATTAGGAAGACTTGAATCTTTGAAACCATATAATTGTTTGTAAATTATTAATATTAGATGGGAATAATTGAGACCAAAGAATTGTGTGCATATTTTTGGAATTAGGAATACATGATATATAACTATGCAAAAAAAAAAAATCTTAATGACAACACAAAATATTTAGATAGAAATGTACAATGAATGTAACCTCTAGGCATGGAATAACCCATTAAAATCAATTGATCAATAAAATATATAAAATTATTATCTTTTATCCTTTTTTTTCTTCTTTTCATTGTGTACAGTGCAAGGGGACTGTTGTGAGTCATTAATATTTTTAATCTGTTTTTCAGACCAATTGTATATAACTGTCAGTTGGAAAAAATTTGTGGCAATGGCCCCAATCTTTTTATAATATTTGAAGAAGATGGAAGCTTACAGAGATTATTCAAATGTATTCAGGTAAGGTTATACGAAAAACTGCTCTTAATAATAAAAAAAAAATAAATAAAATGTTCAATCATTTGAGGTATCATGGTGGAAATTATATTAAATGACAATGTATATTAAAGTTAAAATTTGAGGTAGATAATAAGATGCCATCAGTTATATTTAATCTAATTGCTGTTTGATCTCTTGTTTTATTCATAAAATATAAATTTGAATATTTGTGTTTGGTTGTATCACTCACTTTAGGGGAAACAAATCTTACTTTATCTGAAAAAAAATGAGTTATTTTCTAAAATTAAGATGTGCTGCCTTTCTAGATGGATTGACATGCTCAAGTCAACCAATCCTATATGACGGCAATAATTGGAAAGCTTTTATTCTAAATGATAATATTGTGACTTTAGGCAGAAATTTTCTAAATGTCTTTATTCCTGTAACAGTAAGGATTGGATGTAACACAGACATTTAGAGACTTGTCTTATATCCCTATTTTCCTTGTATTATCAAATAATGGAAATATCATTAAAAAATGATATCTATTAGAGTAGGAATTTTAGGAAGGTAATAAGAGGCCATCATTCAAGGTTGTTTGAACTCTTGTTATGCTCATAAAAAATAAACTTTGATATTTGTATTGTGTTGTATCACCCATTTTAAAATACACAAATCTTGCTTTCTTTAACAAAATGAAATCAGGTTTAATAATTTTTTTTTCTGTCTGGACTCAACAAAAAAAACAATTAAATCAAATATCCATCAAATAGCAGAAAAACTTGGTGGTGCTCAGGAAAAAAAAAAAGATACAGAACTTTTAATGAAATAATTCTGATATATATTTGAGCAAGATTCTATGGATACAGAAATATAGGGTGAAGTAGAAATACTTCCCACATTTTAAATTGTCACCTGTATGGTGCAAGTGAACTTAGGCAAGTGGTAATGGTTGCTCCATCTAGCTAATGTCTTACCATGTTTTTCAGATACAATCAGTTATGATCATGGCTTGGACATCACATCAGGATGATGCTATTTTGGATAGAAAATCAATACTGGTATGGGTTGAAAATTCTATCTGGAACAACATCATTCTGACATAACATGAAATGAGCACTAATTGTTCTGTGTAGCAATTACAGATTCACAAGTCTTAAAAAAACAATTCAACAGCAAACATACAGTGTGCACAGGTCCAAGCCATGATTGTAACTGATTGTATCTGAAAAGAAATGGTAAGACATTAGCTGCCATTACCACTTGCTAAAATTCACTTCTACCATACAGGTGAAAGTTTAAAATGTGGGAGATATTTTTTTCACACATTCTATTAACATGACGAATACATACAAAAATAAAAAAAAAGAGAAAAGTTCAGCTTAGTTTTTGAGAGCTTCTTTGTACACAATATTTTTTGTTCTTCTATCTTGCTAATACAACAAAAAGAAGAACCTTTTTTTTTACTACTTATGAATATTCCACATAGAACTGTGAAAATATGATGGATCTAACTTAATCTGTTTCTATGTTTATGAAATCAAAAAACATTTTGCACTTCATATCAAAGTTTCTACCTCATAAAAAAGGACATATTTTGCCATCTGGTGATTTTTGTGATCTGAAATGGCCTTGGAGGTCAGCCTCACATAATACACCTGGCAATAAACCTATGGAATTAACACACTTAGAAAATGTTCACCATAATTTTTTGTTATTTAGCAGTAAATAAACTAATGATGGTAAAACTCCAGTTCAGATAAGATGCAAAACATTTTTTCCTTAGTAACTGAACATTCTGGCTTCATGCAATATATGTTAAACAAACTAAATTAAATTGTTTAAATTAATGCTATAATTCTTTTATAGCCATGCAGAGGAAAATATAGAATTATCAAAAGGAAAAGATTATGGAATTCATTGACAACAAAATTAGAATTAATATTTAATCATCCCTATTCAAGGACAGCCTTAATTCTTTCTGGATTTCACTAATTTAAAACAATATTTTTTATCAAACAGTTTCCAACTTTCCTGAATGGCAGTTGATCTTCTTTGCTGGGTGGAACCTTCTCAAGGATCATTAAAAAAAGTTTCCTCTTGGATTTAATTCACAGCTGTTTTCTGGCCATGTCATTGATTTTATATGTTTTTCCCGAAGAAAAGTTTTTTTATCCCTTTTGCTCTGTGACAAGATGAATTATTATCCTGAAAAATGATTTTATCATCAAAAAATATGTCTATGAAAAGGCTTTTCCTTTGTATGGCTTGGAAAAAAAATTATAACATTAATCTAAATAATATAATCTAGTTTATTTAAAGAATATTTCATGAAGCCAGAATATTTAACTATTAAAGTAAAGATATTTTATATCTTCTGTGTTTAATCATTTATTCATTGCTAAATAATAAACCTAAGTGAAAATCTTCTAAGTGTGCTTATTTCATAAATACCCAAAGCAAAGAGAATAAGCTACTTTATGTCTATTGTATAAGCAACCATTTGTAATGTTAGAAGCAACTATGTATATTCATCCAAAGTGATTGAGGATTGAGTTTGTTGATGATAGAACAGGTGTGACATATGAGTGGAACTTTGTTCTGTTTTACTTTATCAGTGAGGGAGAAGGAAAACAACTTCTGCTTTGGAAATACCATTTTGACAACAGCTAGAAAGATATGACTTGCAATGAGAGAAGAAATAAGTCTCTCTGTATTTCTTGTTACAGTTTACATTTTTCTCATTAGAAAAGAGGAGCTGTCATTGAGAAGAAATTTCTAACAGTACTCAAACAGGAAACAGTATTATTGCAAGATATAACTAATCATATAGAACTTAAGTTTTCAAACTCCAGAACAAAAAAAAAGTAATGAATTATTTGTCTTACTGAAATAATTATTCACATTCACTTAAACATTACTAATTAGGTTTATTGGTATTTTTTAAAAGTTGGATATATAGAATAATTACATAGCATTATTGCTTACCCAGGACTAGCAGTCAGTACAAAAACTAAAAAAATTTAAATTTATAAATCCCCTAAATTGTATTCACTTGAATTAAAAAATATTTCTCTACAAAACTCAGTGAATTTCTTCACAGAAAAATATTAAGATTATAAGATAATATAAAGATATAATTTGTAAATCTCTTTTCTGTTATATTTCATAGTAACAATGGTAGAGGTTTTTATTTGATAATAGAGATTGTAAAAATAGATATTGTTTATAAAAATGAAATAAGTAGAAGAGATTTTTGACATTATGTCTATTAGTCACATTCTGGCATCCAAGTCTTGACCTCTAATCCCAGGTATTTCTGCTCATCTTATAAAAAGAAGAACAGTCTGATACATTTTCTGGAAGATTCTTTACATGCATTCATTCATATTTGCTTTGTTTAATTTTTCAGTGTTTTTAACAATATCAATAAGTTTTACATTAATGTCAACAAGAGATAAAAAATATTAGATTATATTTTACTGGTTTCAAAATAGCATAAGAAATGTCCATGTTAATTATGTTGATGAAGTACAAGTTTATTATTATTCTGATTTAGTTTTATTTTCTGCCAAATAAACCCATAATCTAATTTAAAGTCATAACTTTACTCACACAATCAATATTGTAGAATAATTGCATTTAACAACTGCAATTGATGCTTTTTCTTATTTTTCCTACTTTTAAGGCAAATTTGTTTGAAAATCAAGAAATTTGTAAAATGCAAAATCTTCTTTATTGCAAGTAGAAAAAACAAAAGAATAACATTCTATGTACCTTATACAATTGTGTAGGAGACACTTGTAGTGTAATGGTTATCTTGTCAAAAGAAAGGAACATTGTGACCCAAGTTCAAATATTAGACAAGGCACTAATACCTTTTGAAAAAGGTATGTACAGGGCCAGATTTATATATATATATATATATATATATATATATATATATATATATCATTTTTGATGAATTAGTGTAAAAAAAATAAAACCAATTATAAAATTTAAAAAAACAAGGCCTTTAAGGTGTGTGGCCCGAAGCTATAGCTTATCTAGCTTGTAGGTAAGTCCAGCACTGGATATGAATCCAACTATTCCCATCTTCAACTATGGGTAAATAGTAGGGCGAACTGGGTTATTTAATGTTGGTATGACAACCGGAAAAGAAACTGAATTAAGACCAGTTGTACTCTACTTAAAAATTAATCTTGTGTCATATCCTGCTTATGGTAGAGGGGTTGGGTAAATTTATACTTCTGCATGAGTTGACTCATAATTTTTAGGGAATTCATTTATGAAGCCAAGTGTTGCATCTAGTCCTTTTTATTATGTTTGAATTTCAACATGAAAAAAATTACACATATAAGTCAATGCCAATTTTTGGCCTAAATATTAGCTTGGTTGGTTGGATTTTATGGCATGTCAACCCTTGTTGGGTTATTTTATACCAAAGACATTCATTCTTCATAGATATTCAAAATATGTTTTTAACTCAATTTTTTTAAACACATTTTTAGAATTATTTTTTCTATTTAACCCATAGATAGGATCCTACCACTCTGGGTCATAGTGTACCACCAGGGTGTAATGACAATGAATGGGGTAATCTACATTTCTGCAATCTCTAGAACTGGAGCCTCACTATCTATTCTGGGGTTACATTCAATATATTCTAAACCCATTTATGGGTCAAATAGATCTATTTGAAAATTATTTGTATTTAATTGGACCAAAACTTTAGAGGAAAAAGTGATTGCACTTTATTGTTAATTTTTTTTTTTTTTCAGGAAGCCTTTGTCACGACTTTTGATAATGCTAACACATATTCCTCCATGCTCCTTCGAATGTTGTCATTTTACCAAGAAAATGAAGGTGTTGATATCCCAAATCTTAAAGCTGATCCCCATGGTAAAATTGTTTTATATATTTTTATTTTTGAAGAAACATTCATTAAAATATTATTCATATCTTTATTCATCATTAGAATTCAGGGCATATTATGCTTATGCATTTTGCTTTGCTTTGTATATTTGCAAACTAAGGCATTCATTTTTGGAGAACTGCCACGGCTTTTCCCAATAAATTTCTTTTTACTAAAACTGAAAAGTAATTTGTATTAAAAAGAGGTTCTTTTCTGAATCTAAGTAATCTTCTATCTGGGGTGTGATGACTTGGTTCATAAAAACCTAGAAAGCCTTTCTTTTCTTTTTCTTTCTTTTGAATCTGTGTTGAAGTAACTAAAAAAAAAAGAATATTATTACCAAATGAGGGAAAGGGATATTATTACCAAAGACAAAAATATTTCTTGAAAGATCTGTAAACTTATGTCTCTATGAATTATATCTTTTTAAATTTTATTGAAAATATTATTTATTAATTTCTATATTGTATGCTTTAATATCTTTTTTGTTTAGATGTGGACTTCTTTGAAAACACCTTGTCATTATTTAATGATCAGTTGACAACAATAAGCAATGTTCAAGCAAAACTCCCCATTGGTTTTCTGTTGATCAATTCCACACATGTCAAGGAACTTGTATTGTCTTCAACTCTAAAGTTAAAAGAGGCAAGTATTTTTATTCAATTTTTTTCAAATATTCTATAATTCTAGGAAAACAAAACCTTCTAACTTTATGCCTGCTTCTGATTGGCTCTCATTAATGTTTTTTTAATTTATTTTTAATGATAAAATTTGTTGTTTTCAATTTTTTAAAATGTTATGTTACCTATTTTAGGTCTTTGGGCTTACAGCATTACCCCCCTCCTCTCAGTTTTCTCTGTTCTTCCTTAAAAAATAATCATACTACCAAAATCACAAGCAGTAGATGCTCTTTCATTAATAATTTCTAAGACCTTTAATTTCAAATTTATCACAACTAGGTTTTACATCATAAAATTTCCTCTTTGGTAGTAATGTCCTTTTTTTTCTTTTGGTACTAATGCCCCTTTTCCTACTTTAGTAATAATTTTTCTTTACAATAGCAGGTACTGTAAACAACTTGAATCCTTTATTTATCAAAATTACTTGATTTGGCATTAAATAATACAAAAAGGTTTGATATGCCATTAAACAATCAACCAACCTCCTTTGGTAGTAATGCCCATTTTCCTCCTTTGATAATAATGTCCCTTTTCCTCCTCCTGATAGTAATTCCTCTTTTACTCTTCTGGTTGTAATGTCCTTTTTCCTCTTTAAGTACCATTGCTATGAACCAATAACTTTAAAATTAACGTATCTATAGTTTATGCATATTAACATTCCACTAGACATTTGTTCCAGGTAGTTTGTGATATAGCTCAATTTGTAGGAGGTCATCCTACCAGGTAACATCTGTCCCTTTGCTTAAAAGGGATAAAGACTGGGTTCCTTGCCTGGTGCCTGAACCAACCTTTAAGGGAAATGACAAAAGAACTGTACAATCTTTTTATCCCCCACACCCTGGGTGGCTTGTTTCCTGTGGGTGACCCTACATTAAACTGACCTTGTGTCATCACATTCTGGTCTCATGGGGAGCTTGATGAATCCTGTATATTTATAGATTTTGAAAGATTTTTAATACTTAAAAATAATTTCATGTTTAGGGTCTGCAAAATTTGGTATCGACTACTGAAAAACAAAATATGTGCACAAACATATCAATAATAATCCTATTAATCCCTCAAATGTTCAAACTGTTTGCTCCTAAGTATGGACACCTATGCACACTTTAGCATAAAGGTCTTTATCAACATCACTTTTCTGGCAAGCCTCTTCTATGAACTAAATCACGGTATCAACAGAATGTGACTTTCGTACAAGAAGTTTATCTTTTACACATACCCATAAAAGTCTATAGAGTTGAGATCTGGAAAACATGGTATCCAATCTACCTATTGGGAAATTCTTTGTCAAGTTGTGCATGCATAGTGAGTGCAAATTGCAGTGGCAAAAACTTGTTCACTCAAATTTGTCACATATCTGGTAAATCATGAGCCTCGTTAATGGAGGTGGTGCAAATGTTTCTTGCCATTGCTTTTACACACATTCACTATTCTCTGTCTTCCAGTACTGTTTAAAAATCCATTTGCATTCCTCATCTTTTAAATTATCAGTAATTGTTATATTGCCCCTTTTCCTGAAAATAATACATGTATTATAATAAACATTATGAACGTAAAATGGATCAAAATTAGTAATAATGTTTTTAATGAATTAAATGAACTATAGTACCTTTATTAGAATACTGTTAAAATCCTTACTGTATACCTGCTTTTGCAGCCCTCTATATAGACATACATTAAGTTTCACTGTGATCACATGGATCCAGATAATTGATAATGATATAACAGACTTTTTTAAAGAAATATTCATCTTTTTCTTGTAGATTGTCAGTGATATGTTGATTGAGAAAGCTTATGCTGAAGTGAATCGTCTAATGGATATATTTACCAATGCCTCTTTTAAGCTGCAGTCAAAACCTTCTGATACTACAGATTGTGTGAAATATCTCACCTTTCTTGATGAGATGAAAGAAGATGTAAGTTCTATTGTATTGTTTATTACCTTCACTCAAAGTAAAACTTGATTTTGAGGTTATTTAGCTTCCAGCCTTGTTGGCAGGGCTTAGAATAGGTCAACTGCATCCGCTACAGAAGGGCGTCCTGGATATGACATTACACTGCATCTGATGGTGAAGCTCCAGTTCTGGGGGTGTGTGCGGAGTACCTCTTCATTGACATTATTCCAAGGTTCACTTTGACTTAGAGTAGTAGTATTTGTTAAGATACTTAATGATTAGTATTAGATGGGAATAAATGAAACAATATAACTGTGTACAACCAAATGATTATTATTAAATAGAATTATTAATATTAGATAGGAATACTTAACATGTTTAGTATAGCTGTTATCATCATAAAAAATGGAATCCACAGCCTGAGTTCAAATCCAGGACAAGGCTATTCACATTTTGGTCTGTGCTAATGATCTTGGGAAAGATATGAATCCATCTCTTCTCTCCACAAGTATTGGTAAATAGTGTAGACTGGGTTCTTTAGCCATGGTTATCCAATCAGTCTAGAAGATGAAAAACTTTGAATTCAAACCAGTTGTACTGCACTTAAAAATTGACCTAGAGTCACATCCTGTCTGTATGAAATACATACTGAAAATGATTTAACTGTATACAAATTATTTGTATTAAGAATAGTAATAAAAAAGTATTTACAAAAATTATTAGTTACTTGAAATCATATAATTGCTTGCAAATTATTGGTGTTAGATAGGAATACTTGAAATCATATAATTGCCTGCAAATTATTGGTGTTAGATAGGAATACTTGAAATCATATAATTGCTTGCAAATTATTGGTGTTAGATAGGAATACTTGAAATCATATAATTGCTTGCAAATTATTGGTGTTAGATAGGAATACTTGAAATCATATAATTGCTTGCAAATTATTGTGTTAGATAGGAATACTTGAAATCATATAATTGCTTGCAAATTATTGGTGTTAGATAGGAATACTTGAAATCATATAATTGCTTGCAAACAAATGATTAGGAACAAATAAAAGTGCAATAAAAAATGCAATCGAACACTGGAAATAGTTATGATAATCAAACATTTAGAAAAGAATGGCATTAAATAATCCCTAAAGTGTTGACATGCCATTAAATAAATCAAACCATCTAGGTTCAGTTTTCTGTAATTTTCTTTTAAATAATTTCTATGGTGGATTTTTCAATTTGTTTACTCAGTCTTCTTTTTTTTAAATAGATTAATCCATTGGTACAGGAATGTGAAATTGTGAACATAATGTATCAAATGATTGCTGATTTTGAAATCACTCTTCCTCCTGATTACCAAGCTGTTTACCAGGTTTGAATAATTTTCTTCATTCTTTTATTTCTCATTTCCTTTTTTTCAATTTATTTCAGAATTGTATTTTAATTTTATCTATGTTGCAGCAAACATTTACAATTTTTATTACAATGTAGAGTAAAAGTTAGAAAAGAAAAAAAAAAGAAGAATATTACTTGGTAATATAGGAGAAATCTTGTTTCCTCAGAATTGATATAAGAACAAAGATGTACAATTAACAAGAATATATTTTATTGGTTGAACAAACCTAATAGAAAGAATACAAAATGAAATAATCTACAAAAAGAGTGAATACAAGCTTGTATATAGAAACGTACTAATTGTATATACATGAAGTTCTAAAAGAAATTGTGAAAGACTTACAGTTTTGAGAAGTATTCCTTTATTTTTGCTTGTATATAATTAAATGTAATGAGAAGTGCTGAGAGATTTGTTACTTTTCTAGTTGCAAATCATGTCTTTCTATTTCTTGTCAAAACTGCACTTCCAAAGCAGAACTTATTTTTCTTCTCTCTCATTGACAAAGTCAGGTAAATATTGTTTCCTTCTTTCTCCTCAAGTTCCACTCTTGATGTTCCAACCAATTGTCACTTCTGTTCTGGTTCTCTCCCAACTGTTTCACATTGTATAAGTCCTTATATATACAATATCTCATGCATATTCATTTGTGAAAGTAACAGAATGATTCAACCTAGACATGCAAACTACTCACATTACAAATGGCTGCTAACATGACAGACATGTGAAATAGTGTGTTCTCTTTGCTTCTGGTTAGTGAAAGTCATCACACTGCACCCTGATCTCATGATCACAAAGGTGATAACCAGGGACCGATCTTTTCCTTCTAGTATTCTTCCTCATCATATACATTAGAGATGTCTGTGTGTAAACAAGTACGCTTAGAACATTGTATGCTGTATGATATTCTGTTGTGTCATGTTCATTATGACACAATTTCACTGAGGACAAAAAAATATCCCTCAGAGTGGGCACTAGAACAGTTCTTGTATTTAAGCCATTTCGTGAAGAAAAAGGATGAGATCTTCACATTTTCTTTTTATATACTGCTTTGCCAATGCCATATAGCAGTCATTGGCAGAAATTAATTGACAGACAAGTGTAGTAATTATACAAGGTCAGCGCTATTACATTTTTTACAAATTTTTCCTGAGGAATTTTTCTGCTATCAGTGGAGTATTTTGCGTGAGTTTTTTGTTGTACAGTCTTTAAAGGTATGTAATGAAAATGGAATATTTGTTACAGGCAGGTTTAGTTTTAGCTCTGTTCTGAAGAGCAGAGAAAAAAGAGGGTAGTTCCTGAAATCCAGGGGAAGATTATGAATTCTACTTGGTGGTATTGGTTTCTCTTCATATAAAATAGGTTTCAGGTGAGCACAAGGTGTATATAATTATAGATATAATCATTTTTAGAGTATATCAATATCTTTACTTATGTTACATTCAGGTTTATGCTAGATACTAAGTTTATGTTATGTGTTCTATTTCCTTCTTAAATTATCTTTCATCACTGAGCTCTTCACTTTATTCCTCAATTCCCTTTTTGTCCATGTGTCTCTCTATTGTTTTGGTCCGCTATATTATCACCTTCTTATTCATTCCATTATTGGCTCATTTTGTTGTGGAGTGTCATGTCTTTTTATTGTTGTAAGAGATTACTCCAAATATAATTTTCAAAGGAGAATGTCTACGTATAAGTTTCAAGTATTCATTACAATAGGTATAAATTCACAGTCTCCCTAAATTGCTGCATAATACACTTGAAATAGATAATACATTAAACTTAAGATATTTTACAATTTGTACAGAATAAGAGTAAGCATGTGTATCTTGATTCTGTTATTTATATATATATATATATATATATATATATATATATAGTTAGGGTGGTGTGGACATGAAGTCAGTGGCGCCTGGTTACTGACAGTTTTTCACATCAGCGATTCTCAGTCCAAATGCCCATGGTTTGAAAATCACATATGCAAGAAACTGTCATTAACCAAAATCACTGTTGACTTCATGTCCACACTAACCTAACTTAGATATACATGCTCTATCCACAGTATTACTTATAAATATAACACACTATATTATCAATATATATATAAAGATGAACAAAAATAAGACAAATATGGATATTTCTTTTATGTTATCTATTTTTTTATTGTTTTCAACTAGTTTCAACCTTAAGTTATTGTCAAGAGAAAAAGTTTTGTGAAAAAAAAGTATTTTTAAAAAATTAAAAAAAAGTTGCTATG
Source organism: Doryteuthis pealeii (assembly GCA_023376005.1). NCBI lineage: Eukaryota > Metazoa > Mollusca > Cephalopoda > Myopsida > Loliginidae > Doryteuthis > Doryteuthis pealeii. The sequence continues at coordinate 55,344,580 of CM042157.1, read as the reverse complement.
CTATAAGAGAAGTGACAAAAGTGTCCTGGTCATGTAGCATATACATTTGTTGAATAAAAATTGTTTTCTGGTATCCAAATATCTTTGATTAATATCTACTTTTTTGTTTCCCTTTACTCTTAGGTATTTTAGCATGTTTATAAAAATAAGAGAGAAATTATTACGTTTCCTTTATCTTTTCCTCAAAGATCTTAGAGCCGTCAATGGATACGTGCAGAAATACAATTGATGAAGCTTTGGCAGATCGAGATTCCTACTTGAAGAAATTTTGTGAATACATGGTTACCAATATCAACGATTTGAAGAAAGACGTAAATGAGATTAGACAAGAAGCTATGGTACTTGATTTTTTTAAAAATCCATTTAAAAACTATTTTTGTCTTAAGTGCAGATTTCAAAATTTGTTAAATTATTATCAAGCTACCGATGATATGAGTATCTTTATTATATCAATCCAATTTTTGTATGAATGTTAATGTAACTCAGCAAAAATAGCCCATTGTATTTACTTAATAATAGTGTGGGGTCTGCATTCATACTCATACCAATTATTATAATTTCTCAAGGGAGATAACTGTTAAATGCTAATTATAGAGTACTCCCTTTTTATTTATTTGCAGTTAATTATAATATAAATTCTGTAAACATAATATATCTCAACATTGAGCTTAATGGCCACCAAAGGTGACCTTTAAGTGAGTCTATGTTATAATGATTGTTTTTTGTATGTATGTTACCATAAAGTAGGCAGAGTGGCCTATTGTCAGTATCAGCCAGACAGTGAGGGAGTCTATCTCCTTTTCACTAGTTTTTCCATGTGAGGTGGAGTGCCACATCTACCATCAGCTCCCCACTTTACTGCACAATTCTAAGCCATGTGCTGAGTTGGTGAGGTCTGGTATTGAACCTGGAACCTTGTGGTTTCAAGGTGGATGCTCTACTGACTGAGCTAAACTGGCACAATAATATTAAAATACTCTAATTTAGAGAATAAAGTAATTTCTAATCCAGTTTTAAAAAAGGAGTTTGATTAACTATGTAACTATAATGCTAAACTGGACCCTTATTTTGTGTCAGTCAGGTCAACCTAACTGAATCATATAAAGTAGACATTTAACTGAAAAGTTCCTTGGCATAAAGCTAGTTATGTCTTTTTTATATGACTATTTCTGGTCACCAGAAAATCAAAACTCTAAAGATCATGTATTTACATTTGTATTCTGAATAATGGTCATTGGGGTGGGGTCTGAGGGGGTGCATAATCATTAACCTCTTGGTGACATTTGATAACTCACAGAAAACTTAGTTTAAAACTCCAAGTGTTCAGCTAATCTTGTTAATTTACTATCTTGAATGAAAACTATGCTGTTTTTTAACATTTCTTGTTTACAATTTTGCAGAACCCTAAAATTATGGATATTGAAAGTGACAAATTTAGAATCATGGAACTTCTGAAAAGTTTATTGTCATCAGTAAATGAACTAAAAGAAACTGCTGTTCGTTATCAGAACAACCAAATCCAGTTTCAGGTAAAAAATCTGTCTTGTCTGTTTGTGAAAATGAAAATAATCATAAGATCATTGGTATTACATTAAGCCATTATGACAATATAAAAAGGATTGTGTCAGGTTGAAATTTGGGAATTGCAGATGAAGAAATTCCATATTGACAGGATGTTTAGAAATAAGTTTTTATTAAGAAGGAGAAAAAAAAACATATTTTCTGGTATATAACAACCAAGATTGGATGCAGGTTTGAGTACCTCAGTGTATAATAAAGATTTTTAAAAAACTCTACAAAATTATATACTAACTGAAATAAACAAGTAGGTGCGCGTTGCATGAAGGTTATTGTCTTAGGAAATGGACTTGATGAATCAAGTTCAAATCCTATGTAATAGTTCCTAAGTTGTATATCTTTACCAAACACATTTAAGAAACAAAGAAAAAAAAATTGTATTCTAAAAATAGGCCAAACCAACATCAATTCCAACTTAAAAACCCTCTAAATGTAAGGGCCATTTATAGGGAAGGGAAGTAATGAGAGAGAACCAGAGAAGAGGCTGAAAAAAGTTAGAGAGAATAGAAATAGGGGGTTTAGAAAAAGACCACATGGACAGGGAAAAAAAAAAGAGTCCGTTGCAGAGAGACCAGTGTGAAGAGCACATACACAAAAGATATCAGTCTAAGAGTCTTCTGACGATAACAAAATTTATCCTCAAAGAACCTTGGAACTATCAAACAAGTAAGCTTTTCTAATACTACCAAAACTTTACAGTCCAAAAATTAACAACCACACAACACATCTTTTCTAACCTGTTGCAAATGATATATATATATATAAAACAATTTTGTTGCAACTCAAACTTCTGTATTTGTTTCTTTCACTGTTTGCTTGTTTTCATTGAAACTTTATTTCACCTTTAATGTTTTTACCATGGCACAAGAAAAAATCTTTCACTAATATCTTTTGCAAACTTAGTAAACTTACCTACTGAGGGTTTTATTCACTATTTTACACGGGTGGGGTAATATTGATTCTAACAGAATCTCATACTTTTAGTGATCAAACTAATATTTTCCTAAAATGATTCTATAACTACTACTATAAATCAAGATCTTTTGTCAAAGTTCATTTTTATAACAATCGAATTGGAACACAATTTTACTTGAAAATATAAATGCCACAGATAATTTGATTTCAGAAACTGAAAATCTTAGCAAGAAATTACTAATTTGTGATAATTTCTTATTTATTATAAAGAATGGTATATAACAGGTGGATAAGCCGACTTGCAAACCACATACATCTCTTTGACTTTTAATCAGTTTGTAGTTTGTTGGATAATTCAACACTTTTCATTGGATGGATCTCAGATTCCCTAACGGTTTTGCCCTCTAGATCTCAAATTTACAGAAAATTAATTGCATGTTCCCAAGGCTAATCCCCTCTGGCAGCACCTACCCTCATGATTTAAAGGGGCAGGGTTTACTGCTCAGTGCCTAAGATGTCATGAAAGGCGAATGCTGACAGGAACCATGCATTTTTTGCTCTAGCCATTCCATGAGCTTTGGTTTGTATGTTATTTCCCCATGTTAACAAGACCATGTCACATCCCGACCTGGTGGGAGGTCAGGAAAATACCAGACTCTCAGTGTGGTTGGCCCTGTTTGAAACCTGCTTAATTATTGACATATCAGGTGATTGTGTCATTTCAGCTATGAGTGCTAAAACTGAAATGCAAATTTAATGAAAATATGGATTTTGATTGGTTATCACAAACACGTAGCAGCAAAGGCAGAAGACTGGGTTTTTCAGATTTGGGATTTGCAGTTGTGATACAAAGACAAAGAGACATATTTGAGATGCTTAGGGATTTAACCCTTTTTAAATCTATTTGGGCTGCCATACTAAAGATGACCACATAAGCTTTCTTCTCTTTCTAATAATGGTTGGAAGTCTCATCAGAAAGGTTAACCTTTGGAAAGTTATAAGGATATAATAAATTTGTCTGTTTCTTTTTGTCACCTGAGTAGGAATAATGACTTTTGAATTCTGACCAACAAAACACACTATTGATGTAAAAAGACTAATTAAAAAATAGGGTTATGTTTTTCTCCTTGTAAAAAAATGATAATATTTGCACATTAATTAAAATGATGTTGAGCTAAATTCCTGAATGGAAGTCAACTTTTGTACAATGACATTTTTATAATTTATTTTACAGGTTGAAGTTGCACAATTTGATGAACTTGAAGAACTTTTGTCTGAGCTTCAACTTAAGCAGCAATTATGGACAGCCATGGATGAATGGACAGATTTGGTAGAAAAATGGTCTACTGTAAGTAATTATGAAAAAAGTGTGGGAATTAAAGATTTAAGGAAATGTTCATTTTTTATTAACATCTGTCATATAATAGTTGTTACATTTATTGCAAGGAAATGTAATTGGCAAATTGATTTCAAATTCTGAATGAGGCTGTTTGAATTTGACTTTGTGTTGATGACCTTGGTAAAAGCATTGAATCCATCTCAATTACAGGTAAAAAGTAGGGCAAACTAAATTCTTTAGTCTTGGTTAAACAACTAGTCTAGGAGAAGGGGAGAACTCTGAATTTAAACTAACTTTACTCCATTTAGAAATTTGCCTTATGTCACATCCTTCCTATGGCAGAAGGGCTGGGTATTGTAAGAAATTTACATATAATAACTCTAATTTACTGGAATTAGACAAGAATAATAGAATTTGTGAATATACTTACAGAGTAAACTTTGTTTATATGTATTCTAGTGTATTGTTATGGGTAAATAGTAGGGCAGAGTGTGTTCTTTTGCCTAGGTTAGACAACCAGTTTAGAAGGAAATCTCTGAATTTAAACCAGCTGTTGTTATCATCAGCATCAAGTCATGCTGATAGCATCGATTCTCATGACTCTCTTTACCATTTATCTCTATTGGCCATCACTCTTGGTAGGTCCTCTAAATAGCATCCAATCTTTAAAAAAGCACAGATCTGATGAAAGTAAGTTTTTGCTGGTTGATCAACATCTGTGTATCTGTTATAGGTGACACACCCTATAAGACCAATGGAATGCGCCAACAGCTTACTATAAATAAACACGGATAATTGTGGCTTAAGCAAGCCAATGCGAGTGCCAATAACTCTGTTCGTCGGACGTAATTTCCACATCTCTCTTTGTATTGTCTACTTTCTGTTAATACATTTCTACTTTTCGTTACTCGTTGTTTTGTTCTCTTTTTGACCCCTTAAAACCTCACAACAGTATCCATATGTGGGAATCCACAGGAGTACATCACTTATAAGTTTGTCTCTGCTTCTACAGCAGTGCCTAGCATATCTTATTTGTCTTAGATGTTTTTTGAGATGGGAGGTAAGTGGCTGTTTAACTGCTGTTTTGTGGTATGCTGCTTCCAGCTGTAATCTGCTTAAAAATTAACCTTGTGTCATATCCTCCCTATGGTGGAGAGGTTGGATACACAAATATATTGTTATCCATAATAGATCAGTTCCAAGGACCTCACATAATGAAATCTGAAGATAATATTGAACCATATATATTATGTATGTCCAACTGTATTGCCTGCATCACTACTCTTCAGTTTTGGTGCCATTTAAAAAAAATATTAAATTAAAATTAAGATGAACATTCACACTTTGAATGATATTTTACTGTACATCATAAGCCCTTTGATAACAGCGTGGATTCAACGACTTTTCACTAAGAAATATATTTGACTTATAAAGGCAAACCAATTATAAAAACCAACATCATTTAATAACAAAAAGATTTACCTACAAACTATCCTAATACAAGTTAACTATACAAAAAAGAAAAAAAAATTGGCATTAAATAACCCACAAGTTTGATATGCCATTAAGAACCAACCAACCAACCAATTATAAAAATTCCATTAATTAGACAAATATTTCAATTGCAATGAATAAAACACTATTTCTTTATTTCTAAAATTTGAGCTTTACTCCTCAGGATCTGCTAAATTGGAATATAATTAAATTAATTACTTTTTTCATATTTTCAAAATATTAGATTTATTAGTAAGCTTGGAATTAGGGGAGATATTTAGTCAAGTCCCCTCTCACCAAGAACCAATATTAGCATTAGTATATCTGAGATATACAAACATTGAACACAATGCAAATTCTTATTTTTAGTCACTACAAACTAATAAAAAGTTGAGCAAATGTTAAATTTAGGTTAAATTTGGCTGCTACAAATTCTAAAAAGTCAAGGCATATTTTTTTCCCATAACTTTTTAATCCAAAGTTAGCAATCTGTGTTATACATACACAAAAAATGACAGTATATCCATGATATACTAACATTGAATACAATGGATGGAAGACAAAATAAATGCATTCATATATACAAGAACATTTAAGCTTTTATGTGCATAACATACATACCAATGGTATTAAGAAAAATACACAAATGAGGCAGTCCTTGTAGCGTAGTGGCTAACATGCCGGACTGCGACATAGTAGTAAGTGAGTTTGAATTGTAGTCATGCTATTACATTCACTTTCGGACTAATACCCTTGGGTAAGGTATAAACCCCCTCATACCCCAAGCTATGTGTTAAATAGTATTGCTACTGTTCTTCTACAAAGATGACTTTGGCATTAAATAATTCACAAAGGTTGATATGCTTTAAACAAAGAAATCCATACTCAGTGAAACCATAACTGAATGCACAACTATGTACCAACAGCTAGAAATATACACATAGTGTTCCATGAACAAGCAGTATGTGGAAAAGGGTAAAAGAATTGTAAAAAGCTTTCTTGATGAGGGGGAAAGTAAAATAGCAATGTGGCTTTACAATTCCTTGGCAGGGTCCAAGACATGTCACTCTTATTCAAAGGACAGAGGCAAACAAGATCAAAAATGGGTTTCTGTGACTAGCATGTGACATCCCATGAAGCCTCCAATGGACACACCCATATAATTATTTATTGTATTGCTATATGACTTATCTTTTTGGTTTGTTTATATTTTCATCCATTGAAACAATCTTAGTTTAATAAGTTTTAAACAAATTTTGCTGATTGGGCTAATCGCAGAACAAAATACAGTATTGCTATTTGACTAAAACTTTTATTATATTCATGTGAATGTAAATTCTAGTCATATCCAGGTTTCATATTTTATGAAACAACTTGTAACAGGAAAGGCCTGAGATGTCAGCTTTAAAGTAAAGGGTACTGCTGTTGATATGCAACTAAGACTACGTAGGGAGAGGCAATCTCATTTCTTGTAGACAGATAGTCACACATGCTGCTGGAAGAGGGTTTTTGAAAAGAAACAGTTAAGATGCAGTCTCCAGAGAAACAGGACAGACAGAAATATTCAAAGAGGCTGAAATTATTTTATATTTCGCCATTATTCACTGAATCCCTGTAAAACAAATTTTGATCCCTTTGCTCCAGAAAGAAGAAATATCAAATTAATCTATAACCTTCAAACTAATACGTCTCCCACTCAGCGATAAGAATAACCCTGTTTGAAGCAACCGACACAATTCGTATTCATCCTGGTGATAAAAGATAAATATCTTCCATATCTCATTCACTCTATCCTGTACATCTCTAAAAAAATCAAGAACTTTTTGTATTACATGTTAACATACGCGCAATCCCTACAGACATTTTTCTTCCCCTATTGTTTAGAAATTAAAACTTTGTTAAATTTTGAATCATGTGTTTGTCCAATTCTTTTCACTGACCTCTAATGTATTGAATAGTTTCTCACTAAACCTTATAACACCCTGGTGAACCTTTTGAAATAGAAAAAAAAACAGCAAAACTTGGACACTTTATTTTTTACTACTTATGTACAGCATAATTTCTAATCATCAGAATTCCATATTGAGTTGTGTTATCTCTCACCCTGACCATAACACTGTAGCGTTAGTTTGTATTCGCCTGGTGGAGTTGTCTGCCCCTTTTAGTTTGCTGGTGCCCGCTAGGGCGCTATAGTATTTAAGCGCCGGGTTCAAACACTTTCGGTCACTTTTTCCTGTTTCAGCAACTACGAGCCACATGGGGTAGATTTTATCTAACTCCTCTCGTTGGGGCTCCGCCCCCCTTACATTACTGTAAGTTATGTACAGCATGGACTATTCCTAGTCTCATGTCTGTACTTTTATATGTTATAATGTACCATTCATGAATGTGTCTTATCTTTATTTGTGTACCCCTTTATATATGCAACTCTTTTACTATGTACGTTGTATCTACTGTTATCCATGTGCTGTATATATATTAAATGTTTTGTCTGTTAACCTTCGTCGGAGTTATTTGTGTATCCAAAGTATGTATAACTTTGAACCATCCTTATAACACTATGTAGTAGCTGACATTTGTGTAAATATTTCATTGTTATTATTGCAGACACCTTTTGAAAGTCTTAACCATGAAGAACTTTTGAAGACAACCAATAAATATTTGAACATTTGTAATACAATGCAAAACGTTCTGCCTCCAAATAATATTGTTCCAGTTTTGAAAGAAAAGGTTGAAGAAATGAAAGAAAAGGTGAGTTTTTAATGATACATTTTGAAGCCAATATATATAGAATGACTTTTTAGAATATAAAAAATGTTCTTTTTTTTTTGGCTTGTTTGAAAGACTATTTCATTTTTATTTTTGTTGTATTTTATGTTTTATTTATTTCATTTTTGTCTCTTCATCTTTATCTGATTCAATATACTCAGTAGGGTTTAGAATATGCTAACTCTATCCCTTATAGTGGAGTAAGACTCCCTTAAAAATGGGTGTCCTGGGTACAACATTAAACTGCATCTGGGGGTGAGATTTAATTTCTGGAAATCTTCAGAGTGTAGAGTCACCCCTTCATTGGCATTACCCCCACTTTCACTCTGACCTGGAGTGGTAGTAACTTTTTGGAGTTCCATCTATAGGTCAAATAAATATGTTTCAAAATTATTTGTATTCAATAGGACCATGTGCAAAAAAAAAACAACAACAAAAAAAGAAAAACTTAAAAAAAAAACCAAACTACATAAGAATATAAATATGAACAATGTACATGATTTCCTAACCTCTAAGCATAAAATAACCCTAAATGTGTTTATGCATTTTTGTAACATTACTTAGATTGAAGCAATATTATTTGAGTGCATTGGAAGTGTATGCATTGTAACAGAGTAACCTTGGTGCTCGCATAAATTGTTGCATGTATGTGCAGTTGGAACAATGGATGATGTCAGATTTCTAGACAGAAGAAATCTTGTAGTTCAAATGAGTATTAAGAAAGAATCAATGGGTAAAATAGAAATTGATTTGAGGTTGTGGAATCTGTTGGGTGGGATTGATCTTGAAAACAACCAAGTAAAATCGAGTAAAAGTTGGTATAACAGAAATTCACCTCACCTCATATCTGTTTGTGAATTCGTTTTGTTAAAAAGATAATTGCAAGATTGGTCACAGTATTACAATATTAAAGACAAAATAACAACTGATAAACAAAAATTACTACACATTTATTGAACACCACTGAAAATTGAATGAAAAAGCCACTAAAAATTCAAGATGTAAAATAGTAATAATGATCAAAATGTTACTGCAATTAATGATATTTCTGTTTGTTTGTAATTACTAGGGTGAGTCAAAAGTTTTGCAATATTTTGGTAACATGAGGTACAACAATTTGGCAGCTCCATATGCTTTTGCTGAGCTTGATCAGGTGACAAACCACATTGGACTGTGAGATGCTGAGCTCACCTGATACTCTCTGATATTTGCCAGATTTGCCTCTGTTTTGGAGCACAGCCACATAATCCACTGTTTTAGACCTAGCTGACCTGGCTTGATCTTTGAGATTCTTTTAACCCAAAATTTCTTGAACTATCTGATTACTTTAATGTGATTAACTGCACCTTTGTTTTTCACATAAATATTTTTAGTTGCTTCCATTGCATTATGGCCCAGTTCAGACTCATAAAGCATAATTTCTCAAATTGTTCATCTGTGTAACTATCAAATCACACACAAACTGAAGCAATGCACAATGTATAATGTGTCAGCGCACTAATTACCATTATACTATCAACCACAAATAATACCTTCCATGGCTGGAACTGCTTCAGTCATATGATATATGTGGCACTAACTAGCATGCACTAAAATATTAGAAAATTTTTGATTCACCTTATTATTATTATTATTATTATTATTATTGTTATTGTTGTTAAAGTAAAATTGTAATTACTGTTATTTTTTCTATTATGTAGCTTCCAATGATCCAGCAGTTGCATAATCCAGCCCTGAGACATCGTCATTGGGAACAAATTCAGAAAGTTCTTAATCTTGTTATAAATCCAGAACAACCTTTTACTCTTCAAACACTCACAGAATTAGAAGCCTTTTCACGTCTTGAAGAGATTCAAGAAATATCTGGACAAGCCAGTTCTGAACACAGTCTAGAATTAATTCTTAAAAAAGTAGGTGCACATTTTAATGTTTTCACAGCATTCTTATTTGTTAATGTATGTTTTGTATATGTAATTGTGTTCTTGTTTTTTAAATTTTTTGTTGGAAATCCGGTTAACCATAAATCGATTCTTCTGTTTGCATGTAATTAAAAAGAAACAAAAAGAAAAGTCTTGTTTGCTATATATCTATTGTTTGGTTATTAGTATTTATTATCAGTATAAATTTGATTTTTTTTCTTCTTTGATTGTTTATGAAATTTTGGAATATCTTGCCAGTTTATGTAAAGAAGAGTAAAAGTATAATTTTCTGCCCAATTGGTGGGCTTTAGAATATACTGACTGTATTTCCTGCAGAGGGGTAAGACACCCTCCAAAATGGTTTCTCCTTTTGGATTTGACAGAAAGGATCCAATTCTGGATATTTGGGGAGTGTAGAATATCCCTTCATTGCCATTACTCCCAGGTCCACTTTGAGCTGGAGTAGGAGTACCTGTTAGGATCCCATTTGTATGTCAGATAGATGTGTTTAAAAATTATTTGTATTCGATAGAAGTGTGAGCAAAAAAAAACCTCTTAAAAACAAATACACTAAAGATTTGAATATGAATATACAATGAATGTGATTACTTAACATCTAGGTGTAAAATGACCCTAGATGAGTAGACAATAATTTTAACAGACTAATCTTGGGAATTTTTTAATTTTGGGAATACTGACTTGCACACATACACCCCCCCCATATATATATATATATATATATATATATATATATATATATATATATTTTCCAGACTAATCATTAAAACAAAACAACCCAGAATTACATTTGTTGGTCTGTAATGTTAGTATATAATTTGGTTGATCAAGTTTTGCCACAAATCTATATTCAGAAGCTTGTGTAGCATCGATCTTCTGGCAGGAGGATAAGATTGTTTTTTAAAATTGGACTTTTGCAAAAATGTTCATGCCAAGTGTGTCCCATCTTGTTAGTTGGGGCTATAAAATACAGACTTCTGGTGGCTGGCTAGTCCATGACAATACTCCACTTTATCCTTTATTTATGCTAGATAGGTGGTTTGAAAGGTACACTTTGATTAATCGGCTGGTCATGTCAAGCCCTAGCACCTACATGATTGTCCTTTCTCAATTGCTCTTATGGCAAACCCCCCAACCCTTTTTATCTCATATGTGCTAGAAAGCAGTGGCTGAGAGTCTTAGTGTCCTGGGTATGACACTAAACTGCATCTAGTGGCAAGATTCCAATTCTAGAGCTCTGGGGAGTGTAGAGTACCCCTTCATTGCCATTACTCTCAGGTCCACTTTGACCTGGAGTGGTATTATCTGTTAGGGTCCCATCTATGGGTTAGATAGATGAAAAAATGAGTTTTAAAAGATTTGAATGCCCAACCAAAAACAAAATATTCAAAACAAACAATTCGCTTACAAATCATATATACAAAAAGACAGAATTTGGAATTACAATGGTTGATATGCCATTAAACAAAATAACTAACAAACAACTGAAGTTAATGGAAATTATTTCTGTCAGTTTATAAACTCAAATCAAACAAAAATATTGGCTTACAAATCACATATACAAAAAAAAAAAAGATTTGGCATTAAATAGCCCACAAGGGTTGATATGATATTACACAATAACCAAACAAACCAAACCAATTGTGTTAGGGTTTTAATTCCAACCAATGTGTCTATGGAAACCCTTCACCATGTATGGCTTACACAAATCTAAGAGTTAATGAAAAGGAAAAAAAATGCTTATATTCAAGAGATATTTCTTCTTTGAATATATATATATATATATATATATATATATATATATATATATATATATATATATATATAAACAAAATACTGTATATTTTATTTTTCATAGTGCAATTAAAAACTAAGAAGTGAAGATTAGCTAACCGTTTTTTTCAACAGAGTTAAAATCAAGGAATATATTTATGATTAAGAAATATGTAAATGGGGTTGAATTTGAATGTATTCTTCATTTTTAAGTCTGTTAATCAAGTAATGAAATCAGTTAGCTAGTGTTCAGTTCTTAGTTTTTAAATTCATTGTGAAAAATAAAATATATGGCCTTTTCATTGCTATCATAAGATTCTGTACCCCTAATATATATATATATATATATATATATATATATATATATATATATATATAGAGAGAGAGAGAGAGAGAGAGAGAGAGAGAGATCTAAGTCTTCATAGTAGACACAGTCAATACTTCTTAGTCACTGTCAGTTTCTAGTCTATGCAATTAGATGTGAATGCTAGTTTGATTTTTTTTTTCAGTTTATAATGTTCTTCATGATTAAAATGATCTTTTTTTTTAGTGCTGTTTGTTCAGACATCTGATCATATGCATTTTCTTTTTTTTACATTCAGACATGTTCATTTATTTTTTTAATGGTTTCAACCTTAGGTCATTGTCAGGAGAAAAGTTTTTCTGAAGAAAAAATCTTTTTAAAAAGGTTTTAAAAATAGTTTTTAAAAGAGTTGATATGCTATAAATGAAGTGATGAAAAATGAACTGGTAATGCTGCATATCGGTTTGTTGAATATATAAAAAAGTTGGCAATCTTCCGTCTATTTAAGACGATGGTATAGAGTCCATTTAAAAAAAAAAAAATTTTTTTATATACAGATACGTGAGTGGCTGAACAGACCAATTTTTGAATGGCAGTCTCTGTACAGTGATTGCAAATAAAAGGTGATGCTTTCTGGAGATGTTGGAGATGCTGTTGTCTCTCCTTCCTTTTCACTCTCTTTTCTGCGGTGGCCTCTCTCTCTTTTTCACTCCTTTTTGTTCCTTGTTTGACTAGCAGACGCCAGGTTGTATGGTCATCTGCACAAGCCTCCCATGTGTTTATGTCAATGTGGCATGTCTTCATGTGTCTCTTGCAGACATCTTTGAAGCATAGGCGTGGTCTCCCTACCGGTTGGTGCCCTTTACTAGTTCACCATACAGTAGGTCTTTGGGGATTCGGCCTTTGTCCTCCTGAAGTGACCAAGCCAACACAGGCGTCTCTCGCAGATGATGGCAGGCATGCTGTTTACGTTTGCTCGTTCCAGCACTTCTGTGTTGGACACTTTGTCCTGCCAGTGAATGTGTAGAATGCGGTGTAGGCATCTGAGGTGAAAGCTGTCCAGTTTCTTCACGTGGTGTGAGTACGTGATCCAGGCTCCGCTACTGTATAGGAGATTACTGAGAACACACGCTCTGTAGACGCATAGTTTGTTTTTCTTGGTAAGACTAGCATTGTCCCATACTCGCTGGCTCATTTTTGCCATAACTGCCGCTTCTGCTGTTGATGTCATCGTCAGTGGAGACTGAATTGGCAATGGTGGACCCAAGGTACTTGAAGTTCTCCACTGCTTCCAGGCTGTGTCCATTGATGTCGATGTTTGGAGGGTTGTCTACACCTTGTGCCATGACCTTTGTTTTATTTAGACTTATGGTAAGACCAAACTCCCTGCATGCCTGTGTGAGTCGACTGACAAGCTGTTGCAGGGCGTGCTCAGTGTGTGATGTTAAGGCTGCATTAACGACGAATAGCAATTCCCAGATGAGGACCTTCATGACTTTGGTCTTAGCTCTAAGGCGAGCGATGTTGAGCAACTTGCTGTCAGCCCTGGTGTGTATGTGGACACCCTTGCTGCAGTCCTTGAAGGCATACTAGAGGAGCAGGGAGAAGATTATCCGAACAGTGTAGGTGCAAAGACACAGCCCTGCTTCACTCCGCTGCTGACTGGAAATGCCTTGGATGTTGAACCATTAAAACAAACTGTGCTGTGCATGTTTGCATGGAAAGAGCTAATGATTCCTAGAAGTCTGGGCGGGTAGCCTATCTTCTGTAGCAGTTTAAAAAGTCTGATTTGACTGACTAGGTTGAATGCCTTTGTTAGGTCTATGAATGCGGTATATAGTGGCATCTGCTGTTCCTAGCACTCTTCCTGTAGCTGGCATAGAGAGAAGATTATGTCCACAGTTGACCGGTTTTCTCGGAAACCACACTGACTCCTGATAGATGCAAGAGTCTGCAAAACTTTTCCAACTATGCTGAGAAGTGAAATGCCCCAGTAATTTTTGCAGTTGCTCCGATCTCCTTTGTTTTTGTATAGGTGACGATGGTAACATCCCACATGTTCTGAGGGATGTGTCCTTGTTCCTAACAGCTGTAGAGTAGTTAATAGTGGTTGGAGCAGCGCTGCCTTCCTGCTTTTCAAGACCTCTACCAGTATGCCATCACTCCCTGTTGCTTTCCTATCAGCTAGGCGGTCGATGGCTTTGTCAAGCTCTTCAACCGTTGGTAGTGTATCCAACTCATTCATTTCTGGTAGATCAGATATGGTGGTTAGGGCATTTTCTGTCACTTCGTTTTGGGTTGCATACAGTTCCAGGTAGTGCTCAACCCAGCATTGCAGCTGCTTCCCTTTGTCAGTGATGACTCCTCCCGTTTTATCTTTTAGAGGTGCAGTCTTTGTTATGGGTGGGCCTGTAGCTCTTTTGATGCCCTCGTACAAGCCCCTTACATCTCCTGTGTTGGCAGCTGTCACTATGCCGCTGCACAGGTTCAGCCAGTAGGTGTTGGCGCAGTGTCGAGCAACCCTCTTAGCTTTGTTTCTGGCACTCCTCCAGGCGTCAAGTGTGTTTTTGGCTAGGTGCAACCTTGTATGCCAGGAGGGCTGTCTTGGCCTCAACTGCAGGTTTCATTTTTTCCCAGTGGGCCTTGAACCAGTCCTCATTTTGCCACTCCTTTTTACCATAGGTGGTGATAGCAGTGTTGTAGATGGCATCTCTGTGGTGAGACCACTTTGCATCAATGGAGGCTTCTTCTTTCGACAGTGCCTTGTTTGTGAGAACTTCTTGGAGACCGCCTAAGAATTATTGTCTTTTCCTTGTTTCCTATGCAGCACATGTTGATGTGTGGTCGCCCCCTCGTTTTTGTGTAGTGAATCTTTCTGGGTGTCATTTGTACTCTGCTGGCAACCAGGGAGTGATCCGAGTCGCAGTCTGCACTATGGTATGTGCGGGTGTGAAGGATTTTTGCAAGATTCGCGCACCTGGTGATGACAAGATCTAGCTGATGCCAGAGGTGAGAGCGTGGGTGTCTCCATGACACTTGGTGGATGTCCTTGCACCTAAAGTAGGTGTTTGTCATGCATAGGCCTTGGTAGCAGCACAGCTCTAGCAATCTGGGCCATTCTCATTTATCTTGCCCCACCCATAAACGCCAAGGCAAGTGGGCCAGCCTTGTGGTCAGCTCCCACACTTGCGTTGAAGTCACCGAGCAGGTAAAGGTCCTCGGTAGTCAGGATCTGGGTTATCACTGTGCTCAGGTTCTTGAAGAACTCATCTTTTTCTTCAGGGGCAGTATAGAGTGTTGGGGCATATGCGCTGATGATGGTTGCTGGTCTTGCAGGCATTCCCATCCGAAGGGTGATGATTCTATCTCTACCAGTTAATGGGGGTTCAATGCAAGGGATAAGGCTATTTTTTACAGCGAAGCCGACCCTGTGCTGTCGAGGTTCACTTGTGGGTTTTCCCTGTCAGAAGAAGGTGAAGTTTGCCTCCTTGATTTGGCCATTTCCAGCCAGGCGGGTTTCCTGAAGCCACGCCATGTCAATGTTTAGCCGGGAGAGTTCTTTGTCAATGATGGCAGTCCTTGCAGGCATCATTGACCTCTTGTAGTTCTGATAGTCCAGGACACATGGTCCTAACATTACAGCTTGCGAGCCGAACTGCTGGAGGCTTTTTGTTGAATATATATATATATATATATATATATATATATATATATATATATAATACATATATAACTTTATTCTATCAAAAATGGTACCTCTTATTAATTTAATAATTATAAATTTGTCTGCATTTGCACTGAATGTAATACATTCTTGATAAAAGTATTTCTATATTACAAGATAATATTTTAGATGTTGTTTTTCTATAATAATCCTGTGCTGTAGACAAAGTAAAATGCAGTTATTATTCTAATAATTTATTTTTCAGGTAGAGGACTCTTGGAAAAAGACTGATTTTATTATACTTCCTTTCAAAGATCAAGATGATGTCTTCATTTTGGGTGGAACAGATGATGTTCAACAAATCCTTGATGATAGTATCATCAATATTGCCACTATTGCAAGTTCTCGCTATGTTGCTCCAATTAAAGTAAAGGTAGATGAATGGCAGGCACGGTTGGAGATCTTTAGCAAGACTTTGGTGAGTGCTTCAAAACTCTGATTTAAGATTAATTGTTAATTATTAGGAGTAGTATATAAGTTAACAGAAAAAAGTTATTTATTTTATTCACATTGTACTTTTATTTAAATCTATTGATTCCTGAAAGCTTGAATGAAAGACCCCACCCCCTAAAATTTCATGCAAATAAGATTTATGACATATTTATAAATATTAATATAATCAGCTTTTTTATTCAAATAAAGTCCAGATTCCTTGAAGATTTGGTGGCACACACACATTAAAATTTATGACTTTTGTTTCTAGGATATGTGGCTGCAATGTCAAAAAATGTGGCTCTATTTGGAGAGCATTTTTACTGCTCCTGATATTAACCGGCAGCTACCAAATGAAGGAAAATTATTTCGTCATGTTGATAAAAGCTACAAAGGTATTATGAGACAAGTTTATGCTCGGCCTCGTGCTTTAAGAGCTTGTCTGCAACCAGGTATGTTTTATTTTAATATATATTTTCATGTATCACTTAAAAATTATTAGAATTACATAATCAATAGATATATTTTTCACTGCTTTTAATTAATTAGCTATTTTCTTGCCTACATTAATGGAGACTGTTTAGTTATATTATTTATTTGTTTTATCCAAAGTTACTTTAATATCAAAAAGTTGCAGTAATTGGAAAAAAGTAACTTTTGCTGGAAAATATCTTATATTTTTATGTTTCCAATAATATCTTATTATAATTGTAATTATTAAGACTGCTTTAGTTGAAACTATGAAGTTGAAAATTAAAAATTTTGTAATATAAAAGTATATAATTAGTTCTGTCTATTGTCATAAAGATTTTTCAGACAATGATGTTAATAACTCTTTAACACTTGGACATAAATGGTGACTATTAATAAACATTGTCTGTAAACTGACAAGATTGTTTAAAAGAGACATTTAAAAAAAAATTGAATCAATTTAGGTACCTACTGCTATAATGCAGGGGGTGCCTATATTGGCCCAAAATCATGGTATAAGGTGGGTAGATTGTAAACCCTATAATTTTTACCTATATTATCACTCATCTATTCAGAAAACCACAAAAAAAAATGTCAAAAAAGACATGTGCAATTATTTTTTAAAAATTGAATAAAACTTGGCATTTATTCTTTGAATATATTACTTAAAAAGAAAAGAAAAAAATGGAAATTTACCAGAATGCTTGGAGAAAAAGCTTAATGGGAATTGTACAGGATGTTGCATAATTTTTGAACAATCCTGGAAATAGTACCTCCCAAAAGAGCAGCTGTATGGCCACTTGACACCTGTTGCACAAACCATCCTAGTAAGATGAAAAAGACATGCTGGACACTGCTGTAAAATCAAGGGCAAGCAAGTGACATTCTCCTATGGGCACTGATACATGGACACACCAGTGTGGGTCTGCCAGCAAAAACCTACATACTCAGCTCTGTGCAGATAATAAATCCTGTGCAGAGGACCTTCCAGGAGTGATGGCAATAGAGACAAGTTGTGAGGAAGAATCATGGCGATCCATGTTGTTGGCATGACTTGATGATGATGATGATGAATAATAAACTAAAGTGAAAATGTTTTGTTTCTTTTAAAAATCCCATAAGAATTTAAATAAATTTATTTTAAAAAAAATTGCCTAATTGGGTTAATTACTGCTTAAATGTGAAAACATTCAAAACTGCAATATAAAATTATAAGGAACAATCATGTGACAGTTCCAAAAACCTATTCTTGACCATTTTTGCTTCTGGTCTTTGAACAGTTGAGATGTTGGTGGCGGGGAAGATGTTTGAGTTGAATCCCTACTCTCCAAGACCAATATTAGCATTAATATATCTGTGATATACTAAGACTGAACACAAGAAAAGGAAAGACAAGAAAGACTCATTTGTACATTCCAAAAACATTTAACATTTTATATACACAAAATATCTACAAGGAGAAAAGGAAAGAATACACAAATGTGTATTGTCTCTAATGAAAGATATTTGCTTATTATCAAATTTTCCCCAACTTTCTGCAATTATTATGATTATAACATGAACAACTTTCTTGGACTCCAACACTTGTTTTATAAGGAGGCGCTTGTTGGGTAATGGTTATTGTCATAGGAAATGCAAAGGGCCACCAATGTTAAAATGGACAAGGCATTTCACATAGTGAACATTGAGAAAGGTATACATCCAACTATTCTCCCCCCAGCTATGGCTAGATAGTAGAGCAGATTGAGCTCTTTAACCTTGGTATGGTAACTGGTCTAAGAGAAGGAAAACTCTGAATTCAAACCTATTAAACCTGTCACATCCTGTCTGTAGCAGAGGGTTTGGGTAAGGACATATAATTGATAATGTCTGTATTAGCCAAGCTGAATATTACCTTAATTAAAAAAAAATTAATTTATTCATTTATTGTCTGATTTTATTAACTTATATTATTCTCCTGTGCTGCTTTAAATGGTCACATATAAATACTTGGTGTCATAGACAAAATGTTATTTTACTGAGAAGAAAGGTAATTTTTAAAATTTAACAAAATTTTTTAGCTTCATTTGTAAATCCTCGAATTCTCACTTGTGACAAAATATTCATCTGCCAGTGAAAATATCTTTTATTAAAATACTTAAGTTATTAGTAGTATTTGGATTATTCGGAACTATCATCCTCATCTTCATGGTTATCTGTACAACGTTTCGACTGATGTGCTCTCCAGCCTTCTTCAGGTATTTCTTGTCAGACTTGGGAACCTTCTCAGACTCAGAAACCATCTTGGACTCGGATCATTGGCCGAAACGTTGTACAGATAACAATGAAGATTAGGACAATAGTCAAAATAATCCAAATAATACTAATTATCAAGCCACATCTCAAAAATCCCGAGAAATAGTGGTTAAGTTATGTTTTCATACATATTATAAAACAAATCTCCACTTGTAGCCCATTCTGTCATCAGGGTTTAGAATATATGGACTGTATCCCATGTAGAGAGGCAAGACTCTCCACCCTCCCAAAAAGTGTGTCCTGAGTATAACACTTAACTATATCTGATAATGAGTCTCCAGTTCTGGAGATCTGGGGTAGTTGTGGAGAACCCCTTCATTGCCATTAATCCATGTCCACTCTGAAATTATTTGTATATGATAGGACTGTAAAAAAAAAAGAAAAACTCTTAAGAAACAACTACACAAAAAATGTAAAAATGAACATACAATGAACACAATTCTCTAACCTCTAGATGGGTTGCCATTAAAATCAATCAAATCCACTTGCTATCATGATAAGTAACTGTTGTCTGGCTTTCACTTGATTAGGAATTTATAAGAAATCAAAAAAAAAATGGCCAATATTGATTAATAAAGATTGACCAATTAAATAGCCATATTGAGTCGGATCAAATCTTAAACTTCAAAGAAAATTAATAGTTTTATAAATGCAGATTAGTTGTCTTTCAAAACCTTTTCATAATTTTCCATTATATCTTTGCCCTTTTATAATCATGTGGCTATACCCATTTCATCAATTATATATTATTATTTAAAATCAATTTCCAATAAGACAGTTTTACATAAAGGTTCACAATTAATATTTATGACAAAGGAAGAATAGGGTTAATGATTGATAAAAAATGAAGTTTTATTATATCCACACTATTTACTGGTATAGGAGGCAATGAACATTCTATTTGAATTTCTGTGTGTATATATTTACCCAACTCCTCCATCATGAGCAGGATGTGACACAAGGTCAATTTTTAAGTGGAGTCCAGCTGGTTTAAATTCAGAGTTTTCCTTTAAATAAACTGGTTACCTTACCAAGGCTAAAGAACCCAGTATTCCCTTACTATTTATCCATTGTTAGAAGGAGAAGAGATGGATTCAAGGGCATTAGCACAAAGTGAAACACAAACAGCTTCGTCCAGGATTTGAATTTGAGTTGTTGATTCTATTTCCTATGATAATAACCATTACACTAAGCATGTCTTCACATTTTTGTAGTTGTACACTTTCCTTTTAGTTGACTTTAAAGCCTGTCAACCCTTATTGGATTATTTTATGCCAAAGTCAGTTTAACAATTATAGTCTACTATTATATAAGATACAAAAATCATTTTCACAATCCTTTTAAACAGGTAAACACTTCATTATCTATTTCACATGTAGATGAGATCCTAACAGGTATTACATTCTGGGTCAGGGTAGACCAGAAGCAGTTTTATGTCATGCTTGGGTAACCTTGGTTAGGTGGTTACCCCTCTGCAGGGAATGCAGTCAGTATATTCTAAGACTGACTGACAGGGTGGGTTTTCTATTTGGGTTCAGAGGGAGTTGTGTTCTACCTTCAAACCACTATACCAATTCCTTTGATATACAGCATTATAGAACTAGATTCAATTCCAATGTTATTATTGATTGAGAGATAAAATTACATTTTCTTCTTTTATATAACATTGTTTTGTTAGTTTTTACTGGAAATGTTATGAGAAAGTTGATCATTTGATTTTTATCCTCAAAGAAAAATTTCAATGAAAATGATGTCATACCATTTCAGGATTACTAGAAGCATTCCAAAATAATAATGCATTATTGGATTCCATTCATAAATGCCTGGAGACATATTTGGAACTGAAAAGATTGAGTTTTCCAAGGTTTGTAAAAATCTAACAAAACATTATAAAATATATAACTGTATAACTTTATTTTTATGAACTGTTTGTAAAAGTTTCTACTTTTTTAATTGACTTAAATTTGAGTTTTCTTTCTTAATTATTAAAACTGAGTTTATCAATTTAGTTGAACATTTAGGAGTTGCTCATTTGCAAAATGTTATTAAATGAAAGTAGTTTTAAAATGTTAGACAATAATTGTTGACTTTTCATAGTCCACCCATAAAACATCAAGATCAACTGTTTTTAGTTCATTTTTTTTATCAAGATTCATTTGTTTAAATATGTAAGTAAAATTCAATTTAGCTATGTATTAAAAGTTATTTTGAAAAATGAATTTTTGTGGTTCTCTTTAGGGAGTCTGGTTGTATTTCAGAAAGTTTTCTTAAATTTTAATTTAGAAATTATCTTGAATATTAGCTTTTTAGAATTGAAACTAATATGATAAAGGTTAATGTTTATAATATTTGTGAAATATCTAGGTTTCTGAACAAATTCTTAAAATCTTTTTATTTTTAAATTAATCATTGTCAACCATTATTATTCCTTTTGGTTCAAATTTTCTTCCATCTTAATTTATCTTGCAATAAAATAATGAAAAATTTAGATTAAAAAATACTAGTCAAAATTAATAATGATTATGGCTATGATTTATGTAAAATAAAACAATGCTACTAATATTATTACTGAAAAAGAATACTACTAAAAATTGGTTCATAAAAGCATTTTTGCCTAAGGAATCCGAAAATTCTATAAAAAAAATCTTAAAGCCAACTAATTTTAAATTATTGATGATTTCTGATTTTTTTCTAGCAAGATCAATATCTGAATAGCACTGCATCTATGACAAAAAATTTTTTCTATTATTATTTCACATATACTGAATATTATTTGTACCAAAAAGATAGTTTGATATTTTCTCAGAAATGAAGCTACAACATCAGTTAGAATTTTGCAAATCAAAAATCATTAATAACTTAAAATTGGTTGATTTTAAGACTTTTTTGATAGCATTGTGGATTCCTTGAACATAAAAGCTTCTATAGACCAATTTTTAGTCATGGGGATGCTCTAGAACTCATTTTATAGACAAAAATAGATTACAAAAAGTTGCCATTTTTCGCGGCCCCCACCCAAATTTGGAGAGTTATGTTGATTTTTAGAATCACCATAACTCCACCAATTTTTGGAATTGGAAGCTCAAATTTTGGGATTGTCTAACTTTAGGATAGTCCACACATAAACAAAATTTCAGAAAAATTGAAGTACAAAATATTAACAAATTTTTGCAAAATATTGTAGCTTTGGTTCTGAGCAGATATCAAAGTATCTTTTTGGTATAATAATATTCAATATATGTGAAATAAGAATAGAAAAATTTTTTTGTGGTAGATGCAGTGGCACATCAGGATATTGATCTTGCTATGAAAAAAATCAGAAATCATCAATAACTCAAAATTGGCTGACTTTAAAGCTATTCTTTATAGCATTTTCGGATTCCTTAGGCACAAATGCTTTTATAAACCAATTTTTAATCGTAGGGAAGCTCTAGAAATCATTTTACAGACAAAAATAGGTTACAAAAAGTCACCATTTTTCGCAACCACTCTCAAATTTGGAGAGCTAAAAATTGGCATAACTGTCAATTTTTGGAATTGGAAGCTCAAATTTTTGGGATGTCTAACTTCATCATAATCCACAATTAGACAAAATTTCAGAAAAATTGAAGTAGATGGGTGACATGACCTGGATGATTTGATATGGAATTACCCACAAGTAAAAAATTAACAATAGTATGAATAATTATCCGAAATTCTTTTCAGAAGGAAAATTACTCGGATAAGTTAAGAGTTTTGCAATATTTTGGCAATGTGAGGCATAATTTGGCAGCCAAGGTTATGAAATGTACGATACTAGAGTGTGAGATGGTAAGCTTAACCCTACACTGTGTTACTCACCGGATTTGTCACTTTAGCTTAGATCATGGCCTTAGAATCCATAGTTTTAAGCCTACCTGATCTTTCCTGATCGTCAAGGTTTTTGTGACTTGAGCAAAAACCATCTAGTTACTTACTGTACTGTGATGTACTGCATCTTTACCTTTTATATAACAAAAGTTTTTGGTTGCTTCCATTTTTCTTGAATTAACCTGTATTGTACATTCATCTGTATGGTTTTCAAATCATACATGGAATGAAGCAATGTACAATGTGTTAGCACACTAACTACCATGATACTACCAACTCCAGCAGGTGCCTCACATGGCTTGAACTGCTTCAGTCATATGATATTAGCACATACCAAAATATTGCAAAACTTTTGACTCACCATGCAGATAGATTAAATCTTTCACTGTTAATAAAATTTCAAGTTTGTCCATGAAAATAACAATAGAGTTTTGTGTCAACAAAGAAAAATGAAAATGAAAAGAAATACAATAAATTAAAGAAGACAAAACTAAGTTAAAGAGTTTGTTGTCATCAGGTGAAAATTTAGTTTTTAATATAAAGGTAGCCATGTTTGTTTGCCTTTGATAATAAAATGGAACTTGATCTCTAAAACTGTAATGATATAATTCAGTGTTCAGTTTTGTTAACAATCAGGAAAACAATAATTTTTAAAGAACAGAATATGTATTTTTATTCCCCTAATAAAAATATCAAATACAACTTAGAAGATGTTTTCAAAAGGATATTTTATAAGATGTGAAGAGCTGACAGTTACAAAGACTGACTGAGAATTTTATTCACTGTTGTAGATGACATATTAGGTTGACATATGTTTGTAGCTAAATGTATAATAATCTTTAGGAAAAATTCCAACAATCTTTGAAATAATCCCATTGCTATCACATAAGAACAGCCTGTAGACACCTTGTTGAGCATAGGGCTGCACTTTCACCATGTGATGGAGCTGTGGTTTATGTAGTTGCAAACCATATGCCCATCTACTTTTAAATTCAGTTTTATTACTCCTAGACTGGTTGCCAACCACCAGAGCTAGTGTTATATTTATGCATGGCAAGAGAGGAGAAAGAGAGAGTGAAGAAGAGAAGGCAGTTCTGACAAGAACAACACTATCACTCATTGTTCATGGTATATTGTTAAACAAATGAATAACAAACAAACAAACATTAACAAAGAAAGATATATTTTTGATGCTATAAAAACAAGCAATTCATATAGTTGAAAGGTGGCATGAAAGACAGTAGCAGAAGGAAAAGAAAGTTTGGGGTTTAAAGCATGGCTTGTAATTTTTCTTTAGTTACATTGTATTTGTTGGGTGGCAGAGTGATCTTATTTGTGCTGGTCATAGATAGAGCCATAATAGGAGTTGATATGCTGCACATATGAGTGTGGATATGACTGTGTAAGGCTTTCATATACTGCATGTGTATACTTGGAAAGTGGGATCAATACAGGTTGGCACCATAATGGAATATGGCTATTTAGGAAGGGGTCTTTATGCTGTATTTTCTGCAAACTGTAAGAGACCTATGGAATTGCTATGTTGTACATTTATGTTGTCTGGACAGTTGTGTAGAGTTCTATTTGCAAATTAGCCACAAAATTAAAAATAGCCATGCGTGCGAGTTGGTGATGCTGTGAGAGCTATTTAATAAATGGTTTGGTTGAATGTTTGCCATGTGTATTTTGTGTCTGTTGGTGTGACCTTGCTACAAAAGGGGGGGGGGATAATATTGAGTGACTCGGCGCCTGGTCCACCGAAAGAAGAGGGAGAAAGAGGAAATTTTGGTGTATTTATGTGCTTTGGGCCACTTTTTGTGGTGTGTTCTAATTGGTCTGAAGGGGTCATATGACCTACCCACCACCATGTCTGTAAGGTAAGCAGTTAGTCAAATCTTGTTATCAAGGTAAAAAAAAAAAAATGGACACTGGCTGAGTGTAACACCAGGGAGCTGAGTCTGCCTTGCTATTTTATCTGAGGGGAGATGAGATTGATTCATGCTTTTACCAAAAAGCATTTAATGTGAAGTGAATACAAAAATTCTTATCTGGAATTTTAACTTGAATGGTTGATTTTATTTTTTGTGTGATTAGTTGTTACATTTGCACTGCAGTTATTATCACATAGAATGATGTAATTTTTTTTTATAGAAAAACATAACTTCAAATAAACAATTATGAAATAAAAAGGAAATGAAGGCAGTTTGGAACTTGAGCAGATAAAAAAAAAAGAAATATTATTATGCAGTATATATATATATATATATATATATATATATATATCATTATTATTATTATTATACTAAAGCTGAGTGAATCAATGTTTGTCATTTAAAGGCTTTTTTACTGTTTAGTTTAAAGACACGAAAATCATACCAAATTATTCCTTAGTTCTAGAATTGAGTTGTGTTTGAAAAAAATTCCATTTTAATTGGTTCTAATTAGTTCTAATTTGCAATTAAGTTAAAAACAAACCAGTCTCTCACTTCACTTTCTGCCTATCACTCTCACCACTCCCTTTGTATATCTTGATTACCTCCTCATTATAAATGTAAGTTTCTCAATGAGAGAGAGAGAGACAGAGAGAGGGAGAGAGATTTGACAGTTTGAAATGGATTTGTCAAGTTTCACAAGCTGCCAACCCGGCCAACATCTTGGCTCTTAATAAATTTGAATTAAGTCAAAAGTTCCCTTTCTTAGAAATCTTACAAAATGATTCTAATGTTGTGTTTTTTTAGAATCTCCGGTTGTATTTATTTAAAAAAAAAAATAATTAGCTTGGCAAACTCACTTTTCCCCTAATCCCAATTATCTATCCAGAGCTCAATGGCTGACCCAAGTCACATTTTGTTTATTATATATATATATATATATGAAAGATTCTGTATGTATGTCTGCCTGCCTGCCTGTATGTTTGTTTGTACAACGACTGAATACACATCCTTTTATAAAGGGAAATGGGTGGAGTGTAGCAAAGACCAAAGTGCAATAAGATTCCCACCAATTTTTGTCTGAGAGGGGGTTAATAAAACTTTTTATCTCTCATTTTCCATAAGAAAGGCTAAGTAAAGATATAATAAGGGTATAAATCAATGATATATTAAAAAAATGATTAAAAAAATGAAACAAAAATATAAAGGATAAAACATAATCCAAAGCAAATAAAAGATAAAATAAAATACAAACAAGAATAATAATAAAAATAAACAACTTGAAATCAGGAATATTTAAAGAATATTATTATAAAACAAATATATAGAAAAATATTTTTATTAATCTATATATAAATATAAATAAGAGATTTATTTTTACCTTTTTAAATCCTGGACAGTGCCGTGTAGCTCTGCTAGTTAGCTAGAAATAAATGCACTTCTAATAAGTTTTTTATAAAAAGTTAATTTCCTTCTAAACCAATGATACCAACATCTCATTATTTCTTGTGGAACATTATACGATGAAAACAGATATTATTAGGTATTATTTATTACCAAACTTTACAGCATTCAAACTGTATAAGCAAAAATATGAATATGTAGCATCCCTCCAAATAAGTACACCTCTTATATATATATATATTTTTGATTAGAGATATTAAAATTATATTTTTGCTTACAGTTTCAGTGTTGTAGTGTTTGGTTTAAAGTATACCTAATGATATCTGTTTTAATTGTATGTTTCATGAGTAATATTAAAATTGTGGTATCTTTGATTTAGAAGAAAATTGGGGTGTACTTATTTGTTAATGATAGTCTATACGTGTTTAAACCCCCCCTCCCCCGCCACATGAGCAGATGTGACACAATGTCAATTTCTTAAGAGGACTAAACAGGTTTGAATTCAGAGTTTTCTTTCTCTTAGACCAGTTGCTATATCAAGGTTAAAGATCCCAGTCTGCCTTACTATTTACATATAGCTGGAGAGAGTTTAGTTAGATTCATGCCTTTTTCAACAGTATTAGCATTATGTGAAATGCAAACAGTCTAGTTCAGGATTTGAACTCATATCACTGTGTCCATTTCCTACAATGATAACCATTATACCACAGCAATACTGTATATGGTCAAATCTAATAACTTGAAATTGTCACCATTTTCTTAGATAGAAAAACAATTGAGGATATTTTTCTTTCAATGAGTAAAATTAAAACTTGTTTTATCAATGTATTAATAATATATTTGATGATTTGACCAAAGATTAATGTAGCAAAACCAGATAAAGCATCTATCAATATTTATCTACTTTTTGTATTTCTCGAATATATTATTAAGTATTATTTATTACCAAACTCTACAGCATTGAATCTCTGTAACCAAAAATATGAATATGTAGCAACACCCAAATAAGTACACCTTGTATTATTCATTTTTGGACCTTTTAATTCCAGCATCTTGAATTAGTAATAATTTTAAATTTTGCCAATTGTGGTGTCACTCATAAAGTAGAATGTTAAATTGTACTAAAGGAAAAATCTCTTGTCTTTTTCAGGTTTTATTTTCTTTCCAATGATGAACTGTTAGAGATCCTCTCTCAAACCAGGGATCCTTTGGCTGTTCAACCTCATCTTCGAAAATGTTTTGATGCTATTCAATTCTTAGAATTTGAAGGTGTTGATATTTTTAATAAAGAACCTGCAGGTAAGACTACATACACAATCTTTGAAAAGAGTTTTTTTTTACTTGTTAAATTAGTTAATATTTTGTATATTTCATTTTTTATTTAAAAGAAATAAAAACAAACATAGTTTGCATGAGAGGTTATGGGATTATTTACATATTGCATACTTCTGCATAAGATCAGAGTGTAGTATTTATGCCTGTGAAAACACCACAGTTATTTAAAAAAATTCTATATGAAATTAAAAAAACATCTTTAAGTTATAAAATTTGAAAAAATAATAATTTTATAAAATTAGAATTATTTTGATATAATTATACAGGGGCCGGGTTAGCTCAGTCAGTAGAGCGTTCGGCTAGAAACCACAAGGTTCCTAGTTCGATACCGGTCCTCACCAACTCAGCGTATGAGTAGCACAGGGATCTCTGCGGTAAAGTAAGGAGCTGATGGTAGGTGTGGCACTCCACCTCAGACGCTAAAACAATCTCCTTGGTCTAGCACTACTGAAAAGGGGATAGACTCCCTCGCTGAATGGCTGATACCGACCGATACAGCTTCAACTTGAAATTTAAACCAGAAATGAATAATGCAACAACAAATACAAAAAAAAAAAAAAACAAATAAATCAATTTTGAAGCTGAAAATTGTTTTTGCAAAATATTAACAAAAGGGGATCTACACATAATCTAAATGGTCCAGTGTAAATGGTTCATTTTTTTGTTTCATTAAGATCTTCTAAATTTATTATTGAATGAATTTCATCTATTAATTTGATTTTCAGTAATGCATAAACTTATTGTTTTTACAGAATCTGACAGTTCGGCACATATTGATACAATCAAGACAATTTTAGGCATGATCTCACCAGAAGGAGAAAATGTCAGCTTAGGGAAGGTAACTTATATTCATTTATCTTTTGATTTTTTTTGTATATATATATATATATATATATATATATATATATATATAGTTTACAAAAATAATTGTTAATTAATATCATTTGTATGTGTGTGTCTGTCTGAGGATCATAGTCAATTTGGAAAGTCCTATGAACCTGATGTCTTTGCATGGGTATCCCCATTTACCCCCAGCTCTGACATTAACTATTCAAGGTCATTTGAGGTCAGTGGAAGTTGTTAGAACATGCAATTTCTGGCCAAATCATGAGCTAGAACCTTTGATAAATGGTAGGATAGATGAGGTCAAATCCATGTTTTTGTATGTGACCTGTTATACATAGGATGTTTATGAGTAGTTGAAAAGGACTTCATATTTGCAAAAAGATGTAAGAACCAGAAATATCATGTAAAAAGAAGCTCTGAGAAACTAACCAGACTTTTTCTTTATCTTTAAAATGCCTTTTTTGAGTATTAATATCAACTTATTATTTTTTGTATCCATAGAATCTTTCTGAAATATATCAGTTATTTCATCAAAATATTTTGTGTCTTGTCTTGTTGAAATTTTTGACATATAGTCAAGTCACATTGAATTTAGGCAGTGATGAACCTGTTCAGTACCTAGTGCGATACTAAGTAAAGCTTAGAAAATAATAACAGCAGATATTGTAAGCCATTGGTTTTCCCACAGGAAGTCTGCAACATCAACAGGAGCGGTTTACAGACTCTGCAAGGGTGTCTTGAAAATTTATATTATCCAATTAGCGATAGAACTGCATATCCATATTTCTAGTTACAAGTACTCACGTATGAAAATTCAGTTTAAACAGAACAGGTACTGTAAGCTATTGAGTCCTTTCTTTACGAAAATGACTTTATTATGCATTAAATGACCTGAAAAGAGTTGATATGCCGTAAAAAATCAACCAACTAACCTCAGTTTAAACAGTAACCACTTGAAAAGTTTTGACAGTGTGGCTTCTGAGTATTCATTGTTGTCTTAAAAGGTTGTCAAAATGCTGCTAC
Source organism: Doryteuthis pealeii (assembly GCA_023376005.1). Lineage (NCBI taxonomy): Eukaryota > Metazoa > Mollusca > Cephalopoda > Myopsida > Loliginidae > Doryteuthis > Doryteuthis pealeii. Next base: position 55,315,161 of record CM042157.1, on the reverse strand, counting down.
ATTTTGCAACAGCATATTTTTGTGAAACAGCATTTTCAGCACTTACTAATATAATGGCCAAATACAGATCTAGACTTATTGTGCAAAATTAATTGTGTGTATCTTTGTCAAAAATATCACCTAGAATTGACAATTTGTGCCAATCAAGGTAAGTAAATCCTTTTTACTCAGTGCAAATATTGGATATGATTTTATTAAATATTTTTGATAAATTACATTTTTATTTATATTTTGGTTCATGAGATCTTGAAATATAAAGGGGTCTTGGATAAATAAAGTTTAAAAATCACTGTTGTAAGCAATCTATGTGCTAGACTAAGCAAAGCTCAGTAAATAAGAATTAACTTAAATCTTCTCAATAATAAAAATCTGATTATGAAAATAGAAAAAGAAAATATTGTTGTAATAATTACCTTTGTAAATTAAGTAGAAATAACTTTTACTTAAATGTTGCAAAAGTAAAAGTTTATCCTTTAAATTGCCAAACCTGCATGGGTAGTTAAACTGTTATTGGATAATCATTACTAAAATCATACCTCATATCATAGTGTGTGTATATATATATATATATATATATATATATATATATATATATATATGTACACACAGACTAGAAGAGGTACCCAGCATTAGTCAGAAAAAAATGTTATAATGAAATAATTGTGATATATATTTTTGAAAAATTCTATGAATACAGAGATAAGAACAAAAAGTCTTAAAGAAAAATTCTGTTCAGTTTCACTGAGCTTTTTTTGTACATGATGTTTCTTATTATTTCATCTTTTGCAAATATGTAGACCCCTTTCTTATTATATATCAACATTTGACATACAGCTGGCCAAATGAAAATCATGGATCAGGCTTCATTTATCTAAAATTTCAATTGAATGAACTCCAGTAACCTTGATGGTCAACTTCCAATAGTTTCTTGAAGCCTTTAGTAAAGTTCATATTCAAAATTCAGGTCTCTGGGACTTTCTGTGTGACTGATTTTTGGACAGACATGCACATAAACTTTGGTGTATTAGTAATCTTAATATATCTTGTTGTAGAGAAGATATGATATCTCTGGAATAGAGTGGACTATTTTATTTGAATATAAACATTGACGGTGTTAGTCTTGCTTTCCTAGCAATACTAACTAGTAATATACTACTGTTAACCCATTCTTATACGTCTTAGTAAAATAATAAGTTATGATTTGAGTTATTACTGCAATAACCAACCCCAAATAACATTACAGTATATATGTATATGGGTAGTATGATAAAGAATTCAAAACCACATATTGTTACTAATAGTTTTACACTATAGTGATCATCCTGTAATGCTACATTCAGAAAAATCTCGGCTTTACAAGTGGTAGGAGAGGGTGGTAAATAAAAAAAAAGTAGGATATGAAATGGAACTGGAGGTACATTACAAAAGAAAGAATTCTGTGAAACAATCATCATCATGTTGGGTTGACAGCATGGATTTCCTTACTCTCTTTTTGGCATCCATCTATATTGGTCATTGCTCATTAAAATAGCACAAAGTTGATGAATGTAAGTTTTTTTCTGGTCAGCCAACACTGGTGTATACATGTATAGAAGTCCACAGAAGAACGTAACTTATAAGTTTGTCCTTACTTCTCCAGCAGTGCCCATTATATATTCTTGTCTTACTTGGATGTGTGATAGGAGGTAAGTGGCTGTATAGCTGTTGTTTACAGTCTTAATAATGTCAGCTTAAAAAAATCCATTGTGGTCTACATGCATTTGTATTCACATATACACATGGATGGAAATAACATAGAGAATAATGATATGAAATAATGTTAGGTCATTGTATTTTATTAATCAGGAATTATAATTCACATTATTCTTCTTATTTATTTTAGTTTTTTTCTTGTTTACTGTTTTTTTTTTTTTTTTTCATTATTGATTATTTCACTTTTATTGTTATTGATCATCTGTTGAATTTCTCTTTTGCTGTAGGATTTGAAAACTCGTGGGAGTGTAGAGGATTGGCTTTTAAAAGTTGAAGATGCAATGTTTAATAGTATTCGTCTTTTGCTGAAGAAAAGTCTTGCTGACTTTGTAGTTATACCTTATGAAGAATGGCTCTTCAACTACCCTCATCAGGTAAACATTGGATTTTTATGTAGCTTATATTTTACCAGAACATAAAATGGCTGTCAAAACCCTTTGAAAAATCTTGCAACATTGGACATTGAAACAAGACACCACCACCAATTAAATAGATATTTAGGCTTGTATTCACTTGATGTCTTTCATTGTCTATCAGTATGTTTTCCTATTTTAACTACCCTATTTTTTTTATATTTGCACCAAATTTTAGACACAGCTAACTGGGAACAATTGATATCTTTTGCTACAGTTCACTGTGGATTGTCTTTTTGAATGAGTTTTACAATCCTTTTCATTGTTTCAATTGACAGTATTTTAAAAATATATTAATAAGAAACTAAGACATTATATATTTGATTTATTTTTAAATAACTAGGTTATTTAAAAAAAAATTTTTTCCATTTAAAAATGAATGCTTATAAAATGGTTTCTCTGCTTTTTTCAAATATATGATTTCTTAATAGAATAATGTCTAAAAATGTTCCTTATTCTTTAGGTGATTCTAACAATTTCTCAGATTATCTGGTGCCTTGATATACAACATTGTTTAAGTAGTGATGGAGATCGTCTTGAATTAATGAGAATCTTTGAGGAAAAGAATTTTACGGTAAGTGTCAGTCTGTTATTCATGAACTGTCATTGCAATTATTAAAATAATTGATTTCAAATCAGCTCTGCACATAACGAAATTGAATACTTAAAAACTTTATTAATCAATTCTGGGCAACAAATTGCCCAGAATGTTTATATATATTGTTATTGATATATATATATATATATGTGTGTGTGTGTGTGTGTGTGTGTGTGTGTGTGTATATGAGGATCATTCAATAAATAAGGTAATTTTTTTTTAAGGCAAAATCATTTAAAAAATGTTTTTTTTAAAGAATTTTTTCCATAATTGTTTGGAATTGGTTTATAGCAAAAATATGTTTTGAGACTATTCAAAATGTAAGCATATTCAGAGTGCTCCAGATTTGAACAGAAGTCTGTCATCAAATCTTAGATGACTGAAAAGTGCAACTCATTGTAAAATTTACAGAAGTATGATGTGTATGAAGAAGCATCTTTTTGTTAATAAAATCTTTACAAATGGGCTAAACATGGGCTTACCACTATGAGCTTGAGTCAAAAAGGTAGTGCATGGAGTGGAAACACACTGACTTTCCAGTAAAGAAAAAATTCTGGGTGCAGTGGTCATTAAGAAGGTCATATCTTCTGGGATATGAAAGGACCCATCACTTGATTTCCTTGAAGGTGTTTCCTGTTGCCTAATTCTACGGCAAAATTCACCTTATTTATTGAATGACCCATGTATGTATATGTATGTGTATATATATATATATATATATATATATATATATATATATTAGCAAAATTTGGGAACTTATCCAACTAGTATCAGGTCACCTTACTTGAATGTACTCAAAAAGACCCCACTCTATAAGGAAAAATAGATGAGGACATTTGATAAGAAACATGAGAAGAGATATATATATATATACAGTAAATCAACTGCATTAATTTTGTCATTTCTTATTGATTGAATAAACTGATATGTAAATTTCATGTTAAAAATTTTTGTAATTTAATGATAGATATAACAAGATAAGATTCTATTTTGAATCTGTAGCCATTAACTATCTTCATTTCAGGATCTGAACAGACTGGCTACTCTAGTGAGAGGTAACGTTAGCAAGCTGGGTCGTGCAACATTATGTGCTCTCATAACAGTTAGTGTGAATGCACGAGACATTGTTACAGATATGGTTCAAAGAAAGGTAATAATAACATTTTCTAATCAAAATTTTGTCACTAAATACAAGTGTGTTTCATGGCTAAGAAATGTGTAGATGTATTTAATTGATTAAATATTAAAGAGAAAACCACCAAGATCAGAATTTTATCCTGAAACATCTTTTATCAGGAAGAAAGAAGAATCTTTCTTTGTGATGACAATCATTCTAAATGTTATTAAACATATCAAGAATATCTCTTGAATTTATAAGCAAAGTTCACTAATTGAATAATACTTAAATAAAGTTGGATGGTATTAGTTTGAATTTCTAAGACAAAGAATTATGTTTTTTATACACTTAGGTAGTTGTCACAATTGGTCATTGTACCCTCTGACCTTCTTTGGTTGTCTACTGTAATCATGAAAATTATTTATACCAATTTATTAATACTCATGACATTGATGTAAAACGTAACATAAAGATTATTTCTACGAGTTTATTAATATATATGAAGTTAATGAATAATATTTCTAACAGTTTATACCCCCCCCCCCAAAAAAAAATACTTAGCAAAAAACTATTCAAAGTTAATGAAAATTGTTTCTACCAATTTGTTTATAAAATATCTTTGACAAAAAATAACCTAAGGGCTGAAATGCTGTAAAATCCAACCAATCAACCGACCAGAATATCTGCCACTTAGAGCATTTTAAAGCCACAAAATTCATTTTACAGAACTTTCATGAAACATGAAAAGTTACTGCCTCATCACTTATTTTTAAGATATTCTAAAAAATCATTTTTTTTACCATAAAACACCTTCAATGAAAAAAACTATAACAAATGCTTATTATAAATAAATTCATACAATTGCTATTGTAAAGACAATGACGACAGTGTCATCAATAAATCCTTCATCAAATGATGATTCTGGGGTCAAACATAATTTCAAGGCCAAAGCATCATTGCCACTTACCCATTGTACCCCAGCAGTACCCGACAATGCCACTAGGTTTAGCTGGCATTACATTGCTGTATCAGAATACCAGATCCCAAGAGAGTCAGCTTCTGCCTGATCTTAGAGCCTCTTAATATATTTCTGCTTTTTCAGCTGGTGACACACCATGTTTAGTCAGATATGCAAAGGTTGAATAAACAATAAAATGTTGGCATCCAACTTCAATGGTAAAACATATCACTAGTCCAGTTGTTTTTTACTCATTACTCTTCTAGATTTCATATTTTCAAACTTAAATTGATGTGCTCAAGTCAATATCTTCCTAATGATTAATGATTAATTCAATCATCCAAACTTGAATCAACTGACCAGATCACAAGATATAGATATTAGGTGGTTAATGCTATCTTAGTTGGAAAAGCGAGATGACATTCCAAATCTACAATGATGCTACTGTCTGTGCAACCATTAAATAATAAGGAATTGTATTTATTTAGAAAAATAACTCCTGAAATGTTTTCTTCCTGTTACAAAATTTTATTGGCAACACCTCTTTCTAATTATAATTATAAATAGGATCAATACTACACAAAATAATTAGAAGAAAACTATCCCAGATGATTTTGACATATCATTAAAATGAAATAAAAATTCTTAAGAGACAACTACACAAAATTTTTTAAATGTATATGATTTCTTGACCTTGGAAATGATCTGAAAATTATATGTATGTATATTATTTTTCTGCATGTAAGTACATGTGTTCAAATTTTCCAATATTATAATATCCAAAATCTTAAATTTTTTACACCTTTTATGTCTGTAAACCTTTACAGATCCAGGATTCAACATCTGGTTTTGTGCGAGAGGACAATTATAATTGTTTCAAGGTAAAAAGTTCATAGGTATCAAAAAATAATTTTTCTTTTCAACCTCTCTATTGAAACAGGTTGATGATGTGACAAGTTTTGATTGGCAGAAACAGCTTCGTTATTATTGGGATGTAACACTGGATACTTGCATTGTACACATGTCCAATGCTATTTATACTTATGGCTATGAATATCTTGGTGCTTCACCTCGATTAGTCATCACTCCTCTCACAGTAAGTAAAGAGACATTTTTTTGCATCATTTCTCGAATAGGGAGAAAAATAGATCTTGTTGAAAATTATTAGTATTAGATAGGAATGCTTGAGACCATATAACTGTGCAAATTTTATGTATTGAGAATAGTTACTTGAATTTATAATTGTTGACTAAGGATTATTATTATTAGTTATGTGAGAGCATATAATTTCTTGTAAAATAAGAAAACAAAAAGAGTGACTTGGGGATAAAAAACACAAAGGTTGACATTCTGTAAAAACCAACCAACCAACCAATCTGATTTGGCAGAAATGGTATATTTTGCCATCTGTGACCTTTAGTAATCTCAAATAACCTTGGAGGACATTAGATAGTTGATGTTGATGCCTGAAGTCAAGTCAATAACCACACAAAATATCAGATCTCTTGTGACTTTGCTTTTAGCTGTGATTCAATCACACATACACTCACGCACACACATACTTCTGTGTAGTAGTATAGAAAATGCAGAGTTGAAAATGACTTATTCTTATCCTTTTCTCCAGTTTTTGAATTTTTTTATGAAATTGTTTAAATCTTAGCAATAATAAGTGTCATGCATTGTGAAGCATAAACACCATTGATTGCTATGTCAATGATGGCTAATCATGGGATGGGGGAAGAGAAACCCTAAAACACAGCTCGCCTCAAGTATTAGGACCTCTCTTGCTTTATTCTCTCCATTTAGTTTCTGGGGCCATTGATGTAATGGAAATGGATAACAGGTGTGTGCTGAGTAGCTTCTTTATTCTTGTAGGAATTGATTTAACCTGTATCTTTGAATCGTTCACTCACTCTCCATACATGTAAACACTTCATTCTATGTATTCTAGCTTCAAAGAGAGAGTGAATCAAGAAACCCATCTTCTTTTATTAGGATTCACAGAACATTGAACCCCACTTCAACTTTGTTTGGGCAGCATTGTCCTGCCAACCCTTGCCACCACTTAGATGGCTGATCATATCCGCTTTAACTACTGTTTTCAGTCAGGGTGATAGATCAACGCCACTCCGATGACTTACTATTTGATTACAATGTTATAATTGGAAAATACACTATAAATGAGATACTGTGAAATATGTCTTGTTTTGAGAGGACAAGCAAAGGACCAGTTATGGGCAGGATGTGACACAAGTTCAATTTCTAAGCAAAAAAGTAAAGTTGATTTAAATTCAGTTTTCCTCTTCTTCAACTGGTTATCTCACCAAGGCTCCCTCCTATTTACCTATAGCTTGAGGTATATCAGATTGGAAGGCATTAACCTGAAGGGAAATGCAAATAGTCTCATTCAGGATTTGAATTTGTGTCGCTGATTCCATTGCCTATGACAATAACCATTACATGAAGTATAAATCCCAGGACACACAAGCATAGATACCTATGAGTATCATTCAATAAAAAAGTCTAATTTTGCCTAAGGAATTGGCAATAGCAAATACTATTTAAGTTGGACCTTTTTTGAGAAAATCTATAGTAATGAGTCCTTTCATGTTCCAGAAGACTATCAGCATCACCTTCTTTACTGACCAGTGTATTTCCACTCCATGAACTTTCTTTTTGACTCAATCTTGTAGTAGCAAACCTATATTTAGACCATTTGTAAACATTTTATTAACACGCTTCTCAGTATATAGCACATTCTTCTGTAAATTTCACATGATTTGCATTTTTCAGCCACCAAAAATTTATCGAGAGACATCTGTTCAAGCCTGAGACACTCTGTTTGATTTGCCACCATTTTGAATAGCCTAAAAATAAATATTTTTGTGATATTCGAATATTTTTTGCTATGGACCAATTCCAAACAATGCAGAGTTTACAATTATGGAAAAATATTCTGGAAAAAAAATATTTAGAAAAATCCCATTATTTATTGAATGACCCTTTGTTTTAAAAGAGTATGAATAAGAAATATAAAATTTCTGTTACTGTCAAAACACTTGTTTTTAAGGATTAATATGAATTCAAAATATTTTTTTTTTGTGCTTTCATTTGATTTTCTATTTTTAACTTCCCTCTAAACACTGAGATTTTTGTAAAGTAAATATGACAATCTATTTTTGTGTTTGTATCTATTGTTTTTGTCCCTCCCCCGTCCATAAGTGATTAAAGATTTGTGATAGGGGAGAGAAAGAGGTCATTGTTTAGGAAAACAAAAAAACAAATCTGCCAAAAACTTTTAGTGGATTAAAGATATAATGATATTTATTATAGTACTTAATCCAGTCTTTGATTTTGCCATCAATGTCTTTTAGAAATTGTTACCAAACTTTTATTGTAGGTGTTGGCTAAAAATTCTAGCTTCTTATTCAAATGTTCAACTCTGATTTCCCTGGAGAAGTGAAAGCAGTCATGCAAGACAAAACAAAAAATGAATGTGGGAAACATTCATTCAAACTTTTCTTGATATTATTATCGTATTATCAAAAGAACAAAGATTTGACAGCTTAGAATTTATCCTCCACAGTCTGATTGTAAAATATGGATTATTTTTATACTCTACTACTGGAACTGAATGACTCAACTTATTTTCTCTAATAATATGCGTTTCTAGAATATCTTTTTTTAGCAGTGGCTATTTTTGGTCTTGTTGGAGGTGTGTATTGCATAATAGTTATTGGTATAAAAAGTGGAATTAAAGAGTTAAGTTCAATTTCCATGCAAGACTTTTTTTTACATTCACTTTGCATTGATTTCTTTAAAAAAGGCATGAATCCATTTCTTCTTCCTCTAGCTTTAGATTAATAATAGGGGAGACTGGACTTTCTACTTTTAGTAGGCAACCAGTCTTGTAAAATGTTATCTCAGAATTCAAAAGCTGTTGGGTAAGAGGGTTGCAACTCCACACTTGAAACTGCAGCACCATTAGTGATGGAGTGAAGCTGTGGTCCTAAGATCTGCATGAAATCTACTGGTTGTAGTTACTTTTTGTCTTGTTCTTTACATCAGTTATTTAAGTAACTTTTGTAAATGTAGGAGAAGTACCAATTTAGCTTTTGTTCAAATCAATGTATTAAAAAATGACTTATCCCAAAATATCATCTAGAAATACTGGACTTTACAGTGTATAGTAAAATACCGCCCTGTTAGAAATATTAGGTTTACAGTATATAATATAATAGCACAGAGATAGAAATAGTAAGCATATGGTATGTATTAAAATAGCATAGCTAGAAAAAAATGGGCATAGGTGTATGGTAAAATAGCATTCATCTAGAAATATGGTGTATATATTTACCAAACCCTCTGCACGAGCAGGATGTAACACAAGGTCAAGTGGAGTTTAACAGATTTGAATTCAGAGTTTTCCTTCTAGACTGGTTACCTAGCCATGGTTAAAGAGCCCAGTCTGCCCTACTATTTAGCCATAGTTGGAGGGAGATTAGTTGGATGCAAGGGTATTAGTGCTATGTGAAATGCAAAAAGTTTTGTCCAGGATTTGAACTTGGGTCGATGAGTCCATTTTCTACGACTTTAACCATTTCACCAGGCTTATGGTGTATAGTAAAATAGCACCCAGATAGAAATATAAAGTTGTTGTTCTTGTTAGATTTTGTCTTATTCTTAATGTCAATTAATTAATTACTATTTTTTGTAAGTATTGAAGAAATGTCAATTTAACTTCTGTTTTATTTAATAATATTTCATGTTATTTGAGAATGTAGAAAATTATTTTATATTGATTAATCATCCAATTTAACCTTTTTAACCCTTAGTTTTTTTGGCCCTTGGATATGTTGGATCTGCACTCAGAAAAGTCAGACAAAATTTAATATAAAACATGTTTTAACTTTTCTGCAGGACTATTGCAAAATTACTTAAATATTGCCATCATTTTTTGTTTTTGACTGTACAAATAAATTAGTGATACAGTAAAGATCAGCTGAAAAGTGTGATGACTGAAATTAGTAGAATCATTTTATTTTCTATTGTTATATAAAATTGATCATAATAATGAGAGACAAATAAAATTGATAGGCTTATCTAAATGTTTTCTAAGGAAACACTTTTTAAACTCTTTCAATATCATTCACCATTAAATTTAAAATTTATCATAAAATTTCATTCATCCAACATGATATTTCCTTATTTTTAATAAATTTCCTCTTATTTATTATGTATATATATATATATATATATATATATATATATATATATATATATATACATAATTCATTTTGTATAATAAACAAAAATATAAACTATTTCCTTTTTTAAATATTTATTCTATTCATGTTTTGGAAAATCCTAAAGATATGTAAAAAATAAAAAAGAATCATGGAAACAAGCAGTACATAACCCTTATTACATAAGATGGATAGTATGATGTGGGATTGTTTTTTAAATTAAAAATTAATTTCAAGGATAAGATGGAAATATGCCACAATTTCACATCATATCAAAAGATTTCAGAGGTGCTTTGGACAAATGAAAACTCACTGGAATATGTGCTAAATGCCAAGAAGAAAATTAATGTTTCATTGTTCATTTTTGTCTTGGTAAATATATCTTCAGTCTTGATACTTTTTGGACACATTATTCTAAGCCTTTTATTATTAGTATTTCATATGATCCCACTTTGTCTGAAATATAGGGCTTACAGTGTATAGTTAAATAGTATTTAGTTCAAAATATTGGGCTTACAGGTTCTGGGGATTAAAGATTTAAAAAGCCAAAGTTAACAATCTATTAATATTTGTCTTTCAAAGGATACCAAGAAGTTCAAATATGTTCCGTAGTATGACAAATACCCTTAAGTAAATTTTGGCATAATTTAAACAAAGGATTTAAAATAGGTATTGGAAGCTTTGATAGTAGGGAAAATATTTTAGTTTAGAGGGATCTCTCCAATGACCAATATTAGCATTAGTGTATTTTTGATACACTAACACTAACACTGAATAAATCAAAGGAAAGACAAGATAAACTCATTTGTAGACATTTAATATATATAAGGCAAGGATCAGAGACAACCACTCTATAGTTTGAAGACCAGAGGTTTAGAATTGGTTTCCAAGACTGTAATGTGACTCACTTCAGGGTTCCTATTGGACTTGCAAAATATCTAAGGGTGATAATTATTCACATGCACAAAGACCTTTTTATTTGGAATTTATTGGAGAGCCTCTTTTGGCAACCATTAGGCCCAATGTCAAGTCATATAAGAATATGTGGTATAATTAAATAAGGGGTAGTACTCTATAATTACCATTTAATAGTTATCTCCCTTAAAAAATAATAGTAATGATGATAAAGAGCAGCACAAATGCTGACCATACACTATGAACTTACAAATTGAATTGGAAATTTATCTTTTTTTTTCTGAGATCATTTTAATGCTATTGTCATAAGAAAAATCTCCTGTCATTTTTGCTTTATTACAGTATTATGTATATAAAACCCCCTATTGATATAATAGAGATATTGACTTGAAAATGGTTTCTAGGCACTTTACCTCTTGATGTGTTTTTATAGGGATACATTTACTCTCCAGTTGTGCTGAAAACTTGTGTATTTGTATATTTAGAATCGGTGCTATTTGTGTCTAATGGGAGCCTTGCAGCTCGACCTTGGAGGTGCCCCAGCAGGTCCAGCTGGAACAGGAAAAACTGAAACTACAAAGGATCTTGCTAAATCATTGGCCAAACATTGTGTGGTCTTCAATTGTTCTGACGGAATAGATTACAAGGTATATTCTTATTCCAACTGTTTCTATCTGTTTTTTCTGTTTCAAATATTTTTTGTTGCTTTTTCAATGTTTGATAAAGAGCTGGTTCAAGAATAAGACTGTGTAGATATTGATTGTGTGAAATTATATTTCTGCTTGGAAGCTACTTGTTGCAAGTTGAATGATGCATAACAGAAAAACACACATGAAAGGCAACAAACATTTTATTATAATTAACTCTTAACTTTCTCTACAGCATGGCACAGAAGTTCATTTTCATGACAGTTACCTTGTAGATAAAACCATGCAATTAATACTGTTCAAATACTACTACTACTACTGCATCATCATCATCATCATCATCATCACCACCACCACCACCACCACCCACCACCACCACCACCACCACCACCACCACCACAACAACAACAACAACAACAACAACTTGAAATCAGAGGAAGAATGAGACCATCCAGACAACTGTATTGCTGAAATCAGATAGAATACTCAGAAGAGCCCAGGAGACATGGGGAGACTTGTTGTCACTCAGACTCCAGTGAAAGACGATTAGCTAATGCTAATGTGAAAAACTCTAAATGATGATGATGATCATCATCAAAAAATAAACAAACTCTGCAGCAGAAATCTCATCAAAGGAATAAACATATTGTGCAGTACTCCTTGTAATATACTTTGTACCATTCTTAAAATAGACAAGGAAATAACTCCAACAGATTGACCAAAAAACAAGGAAATGGATGACAACAGGCAAGACCTTACAACAAGAGATGATATAGACATATTCTATATGCCAAAAAAATAAGAAGGAAGAGAATTGTGTAGATGCAACAATTCAGAGACTAAGACTATACAAAAAGCAAAGAAAGACTAATTACAGCAGCTAGTAACAGCAATATCAACTGAAATAATTTAAGAACAAACAGAAAAACAAGAAAATTTAGAAAACACATTAAAAGAAAAAAAAAATTGAATGGATTCTTCAAATGACTAACTAAGGAAATTGCACATGGGATGACCTAGAAATGGCTAAAAAGAGGAAACCTCAAGAGAGAAACTGATTATTTTTTTTATAGCAACACTAAATAATGCCATAAGAACCAATTATACTAAAGCAAAAATTGATAATACAAAGAAGGATAGCAAGTGTAGGTTATGTGGTGACAAAGATAAAATGGCTTATCACTTAATAAGCAAATGCAGCAAAGCAAGAAAGGTGATCCACTGGGAATTGTGCAAGAGATTAAAATTTGGCCATACTGACAAATTGTATATGCACAAATCAGAAACCATCCTAGAAAATGAGATCCATAATATTCTCTAGGATTTTGAGATACAAGTTGATCACCTTACCCTGGCCACTAGACCAGACCTTGTGTTAATTAACAAGAAAAAAAAGAACTTGTCATCTAGTGGGTTTTGCTGTTCCAGCAGACATTAGACTGAAAATAAAACAAAGTGGAAATCTGGACAAATGGCAGAGAGCTGAAAAAGCTGTATAACATGTAGGTGACAGTGATACCAATTGTAGTTGGTGCACTTGGAATGGTCCCCAAGTGACTGGATAGGAGCCTGGAAGAATTGGAGATCAGATGAAAAATTGAAGCCATCCAAACCACAGCAGAATACTTAGAAAAGTTCTGGAGATCTGAAGAGACTTGCTGTCACTCAGATTTTGGAAAAAACACCAGCTAAAATTGGTGTGAAAAATTAAAATAATAAAATAAAAACAAAGGAACTAGTAAACTTCACTGTTCTATCACATAACAGTAAAAGTAAAAAACTTAAATACCTGGACCTTGCCAGAGAGCTGAAAAAAAAGCTTATGGAACATCAAGGAGAGTGATTCCAATTATATTTGGAACAATCCTGAAGAAAAGAGACTGGAGGAACTTAAGAACTGAGGAAGAATTAGCATTACAACACAGCTGAAATTGGTTGGAATACTTAGAAGAGTTCTGGAGAACTGAGGAGACTTACTATTACTTAGACTTCTTCCATGAAAACCATTGGTGGGAAAAACTGACAAAAAGTAAATGGCATTATAGAGAGTTTTAAACTAATCACCTATTTTTTTTTCATCCAAAAAATCCTTGTTAATTTAGAAATTCTTTACAGGATGTTAAGAAATTATGAGCCTGTTCAGTACTCAAATGGGTAATGTTATAAACCGTATTAAGCATGCAAGCGTATGGTGATGAGGAAATGAACAAAACACAGATTTTAAGTTTTAAAATTGTATTAAGAAAAACAACATGAGAACGGTGAAAGGATAGAAATGAGAATTACAGGATAAATTTGGTTATAGTTATGGGTGGATATTAAGTCCGTAAAATGTCCAGCGTGACTGTGGTAGTGGGGTGGTGATGTAGGCCGAATATTGTGTTTTAGTAGAAGAATTTTTTGTATCTGTTGTGCGATATAGAAATGTTCGGTAGTTGACTTGTTGATTTGACTGCCTGGTGAGGTCAGGTTTGGGTAAGTTGGGGGTGTGATCCGCCGCCTTTGATGTGTCCTTTGTTGAGGTAGCGCTCGTCGGACTGCGTTCGTGATGGTGTCTAAATCTCTGACTGTCGGTGCCTTTCAAAGCTGTTCGTTTTATAGAGAGTGCTAGCTGAAGTTGTTTGTTTTTTCACCCGGGAATCGCTTTCATTGGATGATAATGCGAATTTTATTACCAATTTTTTATTTTTATTTAATGTCAGGAATTGACTATCAAAGCGGAACTCCGATCGGAGCCCATGCGCAGATATATGTTAAAATGGTCATTCCGTTTTAGGTAACGATAGAGGACACTTCCGACTTTGTCCGTCCCGTTGGCGAGTGTATGTAGCTTGTATTAGTGAATCGGGAGATTTCGACTTTTGCATATACAACAGTAATAATAATATTAATGTTTAACAAGGAGAAAACAGTTACAAAATGTCTTTTAAAAAATTGAATCATTTAAGTATTAATCTTTAAATATTTGAATTAAAATTCTCATTGTTGGTATTTATTTCAGATGATGGGTCGTTTCTTTTCTGGTTTGGCTCAGACAGGTGCTTGGTGTTGCTTTGATGAATTCAATCGAATTGATATTGAAGTCCTTTCTGTAATTGCCCAACAGTTAATCACCATCCGAAATGCCAAAGTTTCACGGGTAATGAAAAACATTTTCTTTTTTTATTACTGCTAAATTACATTATATCTATAAGCACAATAACTGTATAATTTTTGGACCAAGACACCATTAAGCACCCTATTTGCGACCTAGATTCAAAAGGACATGTTTTGCTTTTCACTGTCAAAATCCGGTTGTTTGTTAACAGACGATTTTCAGACACATTTTTAAAAAAAATTATAAAACGAAAGACATGTTTTTATATTAAAGAGACTTTTTTTTGTTATTTCAAGTTGTTGTTAATTCAATAGCAATTCTTTTTTAATTATAAAACTTTTAATGTTAGACATGTTTTACATGGAAATGATTAAAGCTATAATAAGTATATTATAAGGTTATAATAATAACTGCTAACCCTAACCCTAGCAAAATCTTTTTTTAAATAAATACTTTTTAATATTAACTATCCATAGAGGCACATGGAAAATAAATAAACATGTCTTTCATTTTAAGTTTTATTTAAAAAAAATAACAATATTAATTTATCTTTAGTGCAAAATTATTTTTTTCACATATGCTAATGACAACAACATGAAATAACTAATTTTTAAAAATTAAAATCAAAGACTATTTTAGTATAAAAATGTTACTGGTTTTTATCAGCCAGTTATTTTGTTTACTAACAAGTGTTGCACAGGAAACAAGCCTTCCATTGTGCAGATGCAAAAATTGCTTACATTCCATTGGTATTCCCCTTCACTGGTGCCTTAGGTACTGGGCAATAAACCCAGTCCTTACTCTGAGAGGACTGGTGCTGTCTAGTGAAAAAGATCCCCTAAAGCTAAACTAATTTATTTTTTAAACAACCTAGCACAAATGCTAGGTAAGAATAATATATTTCTAAATTTATAATTAATGATCATTGGAGATGTTCTAATTCAATACATTCAGTTTTAATGTCTATCTTCAATTATCTTTTAATATATATATATATATATATATATATATATATATATATATATATATGTGTGTGTGTGTGTGTGTGTGTGCGTGTGTGTGTCCTGGGTATGATATTAAACTGAATCCAGTGGTGTGGCTCTAATTCTGAAGCTCTAGGGAGTATGCCATACCTCTTCATTCCCTATTAGGGTCCTATCTATGGGTCAAATAGATCTGTTTGAAAAATATTTGTATTAGATAAAAATACTTGAAATATAACTATGTGTGCATTATTTGTATTAAGAATAGTTACTTGAAGTTTACTAAGGATTATTGTTATTAGTTACTTGAAATCATATACTTGCAAAGTATTGGTATTAGATAGAAATACTTGAAACCATATCACTGTGTGTAAACAAGGGATAATAATTAAATAGGAAAAATTACTTGAAACCCTATAAGTATATAAATTATGAGTATTAGATAAGGATACTTAAAACCATATATAATTGTGTATAAATTATTGGTATTAGATAGGAATGCTTGAAACCATATATAATTGTGTATAAGTTCTTTATAATTCTTTCTTCAAATTGGCACTGATTCATCTAAACTTTGTCATCATCACTTTATTTCATAAGTTCCTTAGTTGTATACGTTTTCATTTAAAATGTAGATTAATTCAAAGCTTTGGTCTTGATACTTTTTGACCATGTTCTCTGTATACAGTTTAATATTTTTTTATCTCCTTTCAGTATTTATTACAAAAAATGTATTGAATGATCAGATTCTAAAATTTCTTATGAACATGACTATTTGAATATTTAAATCTCATTGGATCAACTTTGATTCCTTCTCCAGACATTTTGATGTTTTATTCATGAAAAACAAAAAAAAAACATCATCTAATTTTGTCTTGTTTGTTTAGTCTTAGAAATATTTATCAACTGCAATTGCTGCATATGTAGATATCATCAATTTATACAAATATTGATAATTTTGGGGAAAATTCTATTTTCAGGTATCTCGCTTCATGTTTGAAGGTCGAGAAATCAAACTCCGACGAGACTGCTCAACATTCATCACAATGAATCCTGGTTACGCTGGCCGTACAGAACTTCCAGATAATCTAAAAGCCCTTTTTCGACCAATCTCAATGATGGTGCCTGATTATTGTAAGACATTTCTTAGACTTTTAGTCATTTACAGTTTGGAATAATTAATCAGTTTACTGTTTTTAATATTGAAACAAATTTTACTTAAACAGGGAAATAACTTGTATGAATGGTATTAAATTATAAATAGGAATGCATGTAACATTGGAACATTTAAAACCTTGTAACCTTCATAAAGTAATATTAATGGATGAAAATACAGTAACAAAGTTTTTGGAAATACATAAAATCCTTTTATAATGGGTTATGATATCAATTGATTCACTTATAGGTTGTAAAAGAGATAAAAGCATGTAGAAATTTGAAAACATGAAAATTGCAAAGAGAAAATGTCTTTACCCAACCCCTGAGCCATAGTTAGGATGTGACACATGGTCAATTTTTAAGCCAAGTAAAGCTTCTTTGAATTCAGAGTCTTCCTTCTTCTCAGTGGATTGCCTAACCAAAGCTTAAGATTCGAGTCTGCCCTACTATTTACCCGTATCTAGGGTGAGAATTGATTGATTCATGTCTTTCCCAAGGGCATTAACCTAAAGTGAAACCCAAACAGACTTGTCTAGGATTTGAACTCGGGTCACCAATTCTTTTTCCTATAATGATAGCTGTGTGCTTCCTTTGTCTTTGTAAAGCAAACAAAGACATAGGGGTAATTCCATGTCAAATCATACAGGCCACGTTACCAACACCCTTCAATTTTTCTGAAATTTTGTCCAAGTGTGGATTATGATAAAGTTAGCCAATCCCCAAAATTTGAGCTTCCAATTCCAAAAATTTTGCCAAGTTAAGTCGATTTTTAGCTCTCCAAATTTGAGGGGGTTGGTTCAAATAATGTTCAATATATATGAAATAATAATAGAAAAAATTATTGTTGTAGATACAGTGCCACATTGGGACATTGATCTTGCTAGGAAAACATCAGAAATCATCAATAACTTAAAATTGGTTGACTTTAAGACTTTTTGATAGTATTTTTGGATTCCTTGGACAAAAATGCTTTTATAAACCAATTTTTAAGAGTAGAGAAGCTCTAGAACTCATTTTACAGACAGAAATAGGTTACAAAAAGTCATCATTTTTCACCAACCCCACCAAATTTGGAGAGCTAAAAATCAACATAATTCCACCAATTTTTGGAATTGAAGCTCAAATTTTGAGGATTGTCTAATGTTAACATAGTCCACACCTGGAAAAAAATTCAGAAAAATTGAAGTGGGTGGGTGAAAATTTTACATTTTTTTGGATGATTTGACATAGAATTACCTATAGACACATAGGTAAAGAGACACATTGTGCACACACAGAAGCAAAGACATAAACACACAGAGGTAATGAGATTTACATGAGCATATACAAACAAAACGACACACATGAACATGCAAAAGCAAAGATACAAATGTGTGTACAGAGAGATAAAGACAGAGAGACATACACAAGCAGAGAAACACATACAAACATGCAGATGAAAATACACACATGTACATGCAGAGGCAAAAACACACTAATGCGCACATGGATGTAAGGTTACATACACACACCAAGAGGCAAAGATGTATATATGCTCACACAAGCAAAGACATATACATGCACATACACAAAGATAAGCACACTAAAATATACAGAAGGGTTTTAGAATGTTTCCTGTCCCAACTTTTTGGAGGTGATGGACTTATCTTCGTCACCCTCTGTAAGAAACACTTTCAAATGGTTGGGAGATCATAATAATAAACTATAAGGACTGCCCAGCAAATTCACTTGATTTAAATCCTATTAAAAAGCTTTGTGGTGATTAGTAAGAGGTGGTTGAATTTATTCCCATTGAGCAATAAATAAGAACACAAAAAAAGAATCTTTTAAAAAGTGTATGGAATGATGTCATACTTAACTGACTCTGTGCAATAATGACATATAGAAGCTGTTAATATGGGCAAAAATGGATCAACAAAATATTGATTTTAAATCTCTACAGACATGATTTCTTGTTATGAATAAACTATTCTACTTTTTGGTATGTGATAATTTTTTGAAACCATTATTAACAAAATCTAATTAATTTAATTTTTAACGACTCTTAACAAAATCTGAACAACTCAAAGTCTAGCTATTCATTCCATGAAATAAAAAAATAAAAAAATGATTACTATATTAATAAAAAAAAGAGGTGAAAAATTGAGTTTATGCTTTAAATATCATTATTCTAATATTTTGGTATGTAGCTATGTGTGTGTATATAATATATATATACACACAATATTTTCATTTATAAAATAGAATAAAAACAAGATGAAAACTCACAATTTTAAGTTTCATATTGCTGATCCTCAGTTGAGCCAGTAGCAATACGACTGAAGTTGGAATATATGAACAGACTTCAGATGTATTAATACAGGCTTACTTGAGGATCAGCAATGTGAAACTCAAAGTATAGTGATATTATTCTGCATTTTTGTATTCATAGAACACTGTATACCATGATTAAAAATGCTTTTAGCATGAAATTTTAAACACACACACACACACACACATATATATACATATATATATATATATATATATATATATATATATATATATATACTTTTAGTTGGTATATAGTTATGCAAATCTATAGCTGGATTGAAGTGTCATATGAGACATAAACAGAATTTCTATAATCTGTTGGACTTTTGTACTTTGAAATTTATGGGAGAGTCTGTCAGATATTCTTTAGTTTATAATACCATCATTAAATATATTCAATCTCAAGCTGATAGTGAAAGACTTTCAATAAGAAAATATTAAGTATGTGCAAAAGTTCCTAGCACTTAAAAAATAGCGACTGAATAAAAACTGTTTACAACTTTTTTGCTGGAAACTTTTTGGACACACCTATATATAATAAGTATTTTAATAGAAGTAATAAGATTAAATAATCTGAATTATTTATTGGGTCACTCAATTTATTCTGTTTCATTCTTTCATTGTAAGTAATATATGTACCTACCCAATTTCTTTGCCATGGACAGAATGTGATACAAGTCTAGTTTTTAGTGGAATTTAGAGTTTTCCTTCTAGACTGGTTGCTTAACTAAGGCTAAAGGACTCAGTCTGTTCTACTATTTACCCATAGCTGGGAGGAGAAGAGATAGATTTATGCTTTTCCTTGCACGAGGTGAAACACAGTCTCATCCAAGATTTGGACTTGGATTACCAATTTTATTTCTATGACAATAAAATATTTACTAGCTCAACTACACCTAATTGTATTTAGTTGTTCTGATTGTAGTTTTAATGTGTTGTCTCTTTATTGTTTATACTTTATGATTCTGTTTAATCCATTTTCTTTATGTTTGATTTTCTTTAGGTTTGATTGCTGAGGTAATCCTTTACTCTGAAGGATTTGAATCTTCTAAAATGCTGGCCCAGAAGATGACCCAAATGTATAAACTGTGTAGTGAGCAACTGTCACAGCAAGATCATTATGATTTTGGGATGCGAGCACTAAAGTCTGTTCTTGTTATGGCTGGTTCTCTGAAGCAGCAGAACCCAGATAAAAATGAAGATGCAGTCCTTATTAGAGCGCTGAGAGACAGCAACCTCCCTAAATTTCTTAAGCAAGATGCTGTGCTTTTCCAGGTAAATACAAAAAATGTTCTGGTTCAAGTAGATGATGCTCAAAGTACAAATCTTCATTGTTTTACTACAAAAATGAAATAAATGTCAGAATTGTTTCTTGTTTTTTTTTACAAAATTACAGAAGTTTAATAATAGAATAAACAGGTATTGTACAAAGCTTACCTGTGTATGATTTAAACAAAAACAGTCATTCAATAGCAGGTGATAGTGCCAGATTATGATTTTGTAAGCCCTCTGAGGTACTACAGGTAATGTGAGGCTACTAGTAATATTATGACACTAGGACCCATGGATATACCACAGTATGATAGTTTAATTATTACATTTGATATGCTTACTTAAGAGCTATTGCTAAATAGTTCAATATGTTAAAGTATATTAATCTTGATTTAACTCACTCTCACTCTTTCTTAAAAGAGGGGGAGGGTTAATACTTACATTGATTTGCTGATAAAAGTCTGGCGGGAGGCGATTAAAATATACAGATTAATTTGCTGACAAAAAAGTGACAAAAACACGACTCGGAAAATATCTAAGTTGGGCTGGAAATTTGCCTGATGTTGGCTTGCTAAAATATAGCTTAAATTAGGGCAGGGGGCAGGGATGACAAGATCATAATTACCAAAGTATATTCCATAATTCACAATTTTAATATTACAAATAAAACAAACATGTAACTTCTTTTTTTTTTTTTTCAATTCATTTAAAGTTTGTTATGCATTTAAGCAATGCAAGACGATTTGGAATGTTTCATTTTTAAAATTGGGTGAAATAGAATGGGACAAGTAAGAAATCTGCGATTAAGTGACACCAGATATTCTGGATTTACATTTTTGCATTGCATCTTCAACAATTTTGATGGTCTCATTTTTAACCAGAGGGTGTTGCTGGATGATAACGGAGAGAAATTTAGGAACACCAATATTAATATATAGATCATTACAAAAATATATTAAAGTATCTTTTAAAAGGCTAACAGCAATTATATTTCAAATATTGGCTTTGTGTAATTTCTTGGAAAAAAACCAGTGAATCAAAAGTTCTTGAAAGTACCATTTTCAATTGTCATTAGATCAAGTGTATTTTGTTCTTGTGTCATTGTTGATCTGTGTACCTTCTTTAGTGGTTTTCAAATTGTAGTCTGGGGACCACAGGAGGATTGCAATGACAACAGTAAGGGTCAGCAGATAATGCAATGCTGTCTAAAAAAATCTATATTGTCTGATTAGAGATACAACCACAAAGAGTAGCACAACTTGGATATGTGTGGGAAAGTGGGGTGCTGATGATAGGTGTGGTGCTCCATTTCAAATGCAAAAACAATCTCCTTGGTATAGTGCTTGTAAAAAAGGGATAGTCAACTTTGTTGTCTGGTTGATACCGACAATAGGCCTCCCTGCTGACTTTACTTACTTATTAGTACACACCTATGAAAATTCAGTTTAAACAGCAAGCAACCACTCCCAAAATTTTGACTTAGCATGGCTTCTGAGTATCCATTGTTGTCGCAAAAGGTGGTCAAAATGCTGCTACCTTTTGCAACAACATATTTATGCAAACCAGCATTTGCAGCACTTACTAATATGATAACCAAAAACAGATCTAGACTTATTGTGCAAATTCAATTGCGTGTATCTTTGTCAAAAATATCACCTAGAATTGACAATTTGTGCCAAGCAGGGCAAGCACATCCCTTTCACTAAATGTCATTACTCAATGCAAACGGCTGCTTTAAGATATTTCATCTTGGAGAAATTACTTTCTTCAGTCACACCAGTTATCATTAATTACAAGTAAATTCATGCTGATATTTTAAGGAAATTAATATATATTGTATGACTTATACAGTATGTATCCAATACATTGTTTTATTTGTCATCTTTTACTACTCATACACACACACACACATATATATTTATGAAAGCTAAGTTCTGGAGCTGTTACCTTGTTGGTAAAAAAAAAAAAAAGAAAAGATAGGCCAAATCTGGGATGACACTAAGACAAATTCTAACAACAAGTTAACAGCTCCAGAACTTAGCTTTCAGAAGTCTTCTGACAAAGGGATCTTTATCCCGAAATATTAAGAATAACTTAAAGGTAAACGGACAACATCATAGTTACCTTCTTTTTTCTTTACACTTGCATATGGGATTGTCTTCAAAACCAACCACCAAATCAATATAAACTCAATGCTTCAAGCAAATTATAAAACTCTTTTATATATATATATATATATATATATATATTATATATAGTAATTGAACCCTCTTTTTAAAATATATCTTTTAGAGTAGTTATAGTTTGATTCAGAATTTTCAATTGAAATAACTATTTACCTAATGTCTGGAGGTTTTCTAGCAAGCAAGAATCCTGCAAATTGACTCTTTACAATATAAAAGAAGACTTTTTAACACTAAAATTTTGGAAGTGTGTCATTCACACACACACACACACATAAACATATATATATATATCATCATTGGCATATCAGTCTCGAAAGACTATGATAAAGTTTTTTTTTTGTGTGTGCCCTTGAAGTTACAGCGCCTCCTGTGACTGTGAAGTCCGATGTTTGAAAAACATTCTCGACCACAGATTATGCATTTGAAGGTTGTCCCTGTAGATGATGATGTTCCGATGCTTTGTTGCTGCTGCTTTCTTCTGGACCTCTTAACTTCATGGAGTTGTGTCAGAGTGATTTCTGACATGTACAGTCCTCTATGGAGATTCTGCCGCCACCGAGGGCAGTCTTGAGCCAAATTTTCCCAGCTGGAAGGGACAATGCCAAAGCACCTGACATCATTTTTGCAGACATCCTTGAATCGCAGTAGGGGGCGACCAATCTGTCTTTTACCAGATGTAAGCTCTCCATAGAGGATGTCTTTCGGGATTTGTCCATCATCCATCTGATATACATGACCTAACCATGGGAGACAACGTTGTCTCAGTAGAGAGTACAAGCTGGGGAGTTGAGCTCTCTCTAGGACTGCTGTGTTAGTGATCCTGTCCCTCCAGGTGATGCCCAGTACACGTCTAAGGCAGCGAAGGTAGAAGTTATTTAGCTGCCACTCTTGATGGGAGTATAAGGTCCATGTTTCACTTCCATACATGAGGGTGCTGATAACACATGCCCTATACACTTGTACCTTTGTACGGATAGTGAGCTTGCTGTTGTCCCACACTCTTGCTGTGAGCTTCCCAAAAGTTGAGGCAGCTTTTCCGATCTGGAAACTGAGTTCAATATCAAGTGACAGGTTGTCAGTGATGGTGGATCCAAGGTGTATATATAAAAGTTAGGATAGTGGATAGTGTAGACACAGTCAATGGCACAATGCCATTTGATGTCAATTTCTCGCCTATGCCATCATCAGATCAAGTGATTCCCACATGTTGTGTGTCCATTTATATACTGTTGTGTAGGGCATGATGGGAAGGGTGATCTAATTTATACTGCATCATGGCTATATTATATTAGTTTTGTGATTTATTAATTCATTTACTTATGTGTAATTTAATATTTTCTAATGTTTATTATTATTTTGTATTATTTATTTATTCTATTTATTTAGCTATTTTATTTTAATCATTAATTTTTTTATTAGTCTTTGGAGTTGTTAGTTTTCAGGTGGTATTATTAGTAATTGTAGAATAATCATACTAGTTCCAATTACTGTTGAATTGGTAAGACAAGGCTGCAAGCAGTCGTAACCCAATATGAATCTGTTTTGCTGCAAAAAACTATTGCAAAATGCCAGCTTATTTATGAAACCTCCTAACATCATAGAAACCAAGCAGCCAATCAGGACTCTAGGAATGGAATCACCCAAATGCATGAATGGACTATTCTGGATTCCCATAAATACCAGTTGTCTTGGCAGTGGTTCAGTTGTGCTTAGCTTGTTGCTCAAACCAACAGTACGCTAACTCACTTCAACATTTTACACTTTATTAAGTAAATTAAGTCTGATTATCAAAGAGAAAATTGGATTTGATATTTCTTAGTAATGTTTTCTATGTTAGGATGTCCATAAGATACATTCTCACTTCCTCTTCAATAAATAGTATTACTTTTTTTTGATTTAATGTTAGTATGAGGAGAAAATATGAAGTGGATAACTGGATCAATATATTTAAAGCATTTTAGCCACTTCTATGATAGAAATTCCATATGTATCAATAAGTAAGTATTGATTTTAAGTCCAAGATCATTGGATATAGAACCCATTTCTTCATTTTCATAGAATTTCAAAAGAATACCAGATGAAGTTTTTCATGAAAGCATTTGGAATCCAATCATAACCTTTTAAAAATAAAAGTTTAATTTCTTTTTAAATTTGTTTAATACTCTGTTACAAGTGCTATTATTTATTTTTTTGTGCATTCTTTTTCATGGTGTATATTGCCAAGTTTTGTAGTGCGCCAATTCTGCCGTAACATAGATAATTTTTTTAGCCTTTCAATTTTGTTTTGCTTGAATATTTTCTAATGATATTTTTTGTATTCTTCAGGCAATTCTTCAAGATTTATTCCCAGGAATTGTGATCCCAGAACATGACTATGGTTTGTTACAAACTGAAATTATCAGTGTGATGGAATCCAAGAAGTTACAACCGATTCCAACTCTTGTTAGAAAGGTTATCCAGTTTTATGAAACTGTGATTGTTCGTCATGGAGTCATGCTGGTCGGTCCAACTGGTGGGGGTAAGACTACGGTCTACAATGTAAGTTTGTTGCATTTGTATTGTCAAAATAGAACAATCAATTGAATTATTATAATAATAGTTATAATGATTTTGTCTTAAGTTATTGTACCCAGATTATATCTCTACAATCATCTTGGTGTAATATTTTGTACACATACTCCGAATTTGGTAGCCTTATTCTGTACCCCCACCACATTTAGCAGCCTTTTCTACATGCATGATACTATTTGACAGCCTATTCTGTATACATTCCCCCATTTGATGGCCTATTCTTTACATGGCACATCACCTTAATATAATTTTGGTAGTTATCATATCTACAACCTTTTGGCTATTACATGTGGACAAACTATTTCCTATTTTTAAATGCTGTGTTTGGGTATAAGTGAATTGCTAATGCTATGACATGTGTAACTATAGTTGATTTCTTAGCAATGTGCTTTGTGCAGATATTGTCAAAGTTCATACTATTTTCTTCTTATTGTACTTATACATGTTCATAACATTCCCATTAATAGTGATTTAAAGGTGCTGGAAAATACAGAAACAAAAGTGTTAATATAGGTTATAAATACATTTTCTCAGAGAACCCACTGGAATCTGTGTGGAATAATTAGCTGGCAATTTTGATAGCAGTTATAATATACATACATACATGCATGCATGTGTGTGTGTGTATGTGTGTGTATATGTACTTATATATTTGTTTATATATATGTATATGTGTGCGTGTATGTGTTTGCATGTGTGTATGTGTGTGTATATATATAATATATATGTATATATATAATATATTATATATGTATATATGTGTATATATTATGTGTATGTGTGTGCATATATGTATATAAATGTGTACATGTATGTGTATATATGTGCATATAAATATGTATATATGATTCATATAGAACACATTGCTTTCAACTACCAGTTAGATATGATGCAAAAGAAATATCACACAAAATAGATAAAATGATTGACATTTTTGATAAGAAATATAACTTTTTTCTCCAAATATCTTTTAGGTATGCTGTCACATCAGGTATACAAGCAAAATATTTGATGGATCTTAGTGGGTGGGAAGAAGTATATTTTACAAATTTTGCAAAAACTATCAAATAAATGTATAAAACAAAACTATCAAAAGTATAAATTTTAGGAAAACTCAACAAGCTCTACCAAATATAACCCTTTTTAAAAGAAAGAAAACCGGATCATAGTAATACTAGAAGAGAAGAAACTACTCTGATTCAGATATGCATTGGCCAGACCAAATCAATTCCTTCATACTAAAACAAGAACCACCACTAAAATGTTCATGTGGAACTGTGAAACATAATTTAATGGAATGCAGAAATCTTTCCTACACTAAAAGAAAATTCTACAGAATAAAAAATCAAGAGAATCATTTGAAACAACAGAACCTAATAACATAACCAAGCCCCTGAAAAAAATCAGCCTCCAATCAAAGATGTAAAACAAAACCTTATTCATAAATAGATACCCACATACACACTCTTTGATGTTCAAAACCTCAGCAGAAATGCTGACTTCAGCAGATAACAACTACTGAACCCTTACAATTGTACTGAATACCCAATTAACAACAGAAGCATTATCTGAAATACTATTCAAATAGCTTCACAAGTAACTACCATACTCCACAATGAAGGAACAAAACAAAAAATATCTTTGGCATAAAATAACCCAAGAGTTGACATGCCATAAAATCCAACCAATCATCCTCTTTGATACAGTATTATACATGCATATCATTGATATGATGCACATGTCCGATTTGTGCATGAGTGCATAAATACCCTCTTTGAAGAATGTGGCATCAAGTGACTAGGGACACACTTGCACTTCTGAAATAAGAGCATTGTCTGTGTTGAACCACTTCTTCATCATGCAATCCAGATAGTCTTGCTCATCTTCTTGTTATTCTTCCAAAAACTGAAAAGAAACACATGTTCTTCAGTTAATTACATTGTAATGGTCACACATGAGTTTCAATTTGTGTGTGGCTCCCAACAATAAAATTACTTCTTGTCTATTCTGGCTTGGTGGGAAATTGGAAAAAATATTGTATCTCTTCTTGCTCATTACATGTTTGCAACAGATTCATAGTAAATGATTTTTGGACTTTGGCATTAAAAAATTACATATACATGTATTCAATCTTAAGGCTGTTCTGGCTGTTAAAAGAAGTATTGCAAACCCTCTTGCTGTTTTGTGCTTAAAGTTTTCACAATGTTCTAATTTCGAAATATTAATTATATATTTGTCTATTTCTTAAATCTATATCTTACTCTTTTGAAATATATTTTAGTTGTTTTAATTTAATAAAATAATAAATCAATTTTGTTTCTGGTTTAATTTCATATTTGATCCCAGATTTTGGCTGAGACATTGACCAACTTAATGGATTCAGAAGTGAAGAACCCATTCTTTAATCGTGTAGTGTGTCATATCCTGAACCCAAAGTCAATTGATATGGAGGAGTTATATGGTGGCATCAACAAATTAACTCTAGAATGGCATGATGGGTTGATGGCAATTATTGTCAGGATTGCTGTAGCTGTAAGTATTATTTAAACATTTCTGATCATTGATAAAAGGGAGGTATATTCTATTGAGACTTTACAGTTGGACACTGCCAAGTAACAAGATAAAGTAATGTGATAAAGGATCCAGCATGGTACCCTGATAGTTTTTCTATTATTCAGATAGCCACCATGAAATATCTTGCCTGTAAGAACCCCCCTACTATTAATGCTATTATTCCCAGGTCCACTTTGACCCTGGGTCAGTGGCATTGTGTGGATTTTGAGCACCTGGGGAAATTTAAATTATTGTGGCTCCTCATAAACTGTAAGCTGTTATGAATTCTAGTTTCACAAAAAGAAAATTAGATAAACAAAAATCAGAAAAAGAAATGAGCACGGTCCTTTTAGTCACCCTGCACATTTTTGAGTAGTCCTCACCCCTATGATAAAACAAAAAACTCTGAGATGTGATTTTATATTACTTTACAATTTTTGGTAATTTTATATTTTCTATCTAACAATTTTGGGGTCGTCACCCATCTGACCCTGCCCATGTTATGCCACTACCTGGAATGGTAATATATATTAGGGTCCCATCTATGGCTCAAATAGATCTATTAAAAAATGATTTGTATTAGATAGGAATATGTAAACCCATATAACTGATTATTATTATTAAATAGGAATAGTTAATTGCATACAAATTAATATTATCTAAGAATAATTGTAACCATATGACTGAAAATTAGTTGTATTAAGAATAGTTACTTGAATTTATAATTGATATGATATACTTTAGATGTGGTGTGAAGCTGTTTCTTTTAATGTCCTTTGCATTCTCAAATTTCAAAACTTGAGATGAAACTCCTGTTTAAGAAACAAAAAAAGTTAAATAAAGCTAGTTTTGGTGAGTGTGTGGAGGTTGTTGTATTTGCACAAACCTGTGTCTTGACAAAAAGCATTGAGAATTGGCACTGATGTGTGGAGACTTTGTCTATACATCTAAACATCATCATTTTATTATATGTTCCTCAGCTATGCACATAACTTCATTTAAATTGTCAATTTAGAAATTCAATCTTGATATTTTGATCACACTTTGTGTGTGTGTGTATGAATATATATATATATATATATATATATATATATATATATATATATATATATATATATATGTTTAAAAAAATTGATATCATTTGAAATGTACAGTTTCAGAAAAATTGATATTGTAATCTAATAACTTGACTAATTCTTGTTGGTCAAGTTATTAGATTACAAAATGATATCAATTTTTCTAAAACACTGCATGTGTGTATATCCATATATGCACAGTGACATTAATAAGTTAACATCCTAATGATAAAAAAAAGATTTTATACAACAAATATTTATTCTTTTTTGTTGTACTTTTAATTAAGTGGTCAATATTAATCACATAAGCTGAACTTTATAAAGTGAAGATTTCAATTAAAATAAGCTAATAACTATATCAGAGTACAGACTTATTGGTCCACTGTCATGTATATACATATAGGGATCCAACTGATACTGATTTTATTACATATATAATTACATATATGTATGTGTGTGTGTGTGTGTGTGTGTGTGTGTATAAACAGAAAATATGCTTACTTTAATGGTGCTCATGGTGTAATGATTATCATCATAGGAAATAGACATAGATACCAGAGTTCAAATCCTGGATGATGATGTTTGTGCTTTACATATCACTAATACTTTTGGGAAAGGTATGCAACCAACTATTCTCTGTCCAGCTATGGGTAAATAGGAGTGAAGATAGAGCTCTTTAACCTTGGTATAGCAACCAGTCTAGATGAAGTAGTTGGGTAAATACTTTATTGTGAATCTAAGAGGTGCATTTTATGTAATGGTTATCATTATAGAAAATGGAATTGGCGATCAGATTTCAAATCCTGGACAAGGCTGTTTGCATTTCACATGAATCAATATGTTCTCCTCCTAGCTATGGGTAAATAAGGCAAACTAGGTTCTTTAGCTTTGGTTAGGCAACTAGTCTAGGAAAAGGAAAACTGAATTCAAACTAGCTGTACTTCACTTAATAATTGACCTTGTGTCACATCTTGCCTGTGTTGGAGGAGGATGGGTAAATACATAATTTATTGTGATTCTATTATTGATTAACTTATTGTACATGTTGGCTACTTTCCCTGTTTGGAAATAGCCAACATGTTGTACTATAAATTGTGATTTATATTTCGTTTTTCACATAAATTATATTAACATCATTGAAATGTTTAATTGATTTCTTTGTATTCTAATTTTTTTAGGACACACGGGAATATCACCAATGGGTGATTTGTGATGGCCCAGTTGATGCTCTTTGGATTGAGAACTTGAATACTGTTCTTGATGATAATAAGATGCTTTGTTTAGCAAACAGTGAAAGAATCAAGTTGACACCTTTTATACGTATGATATTTGAAGTTGAAAATCTTGCTGTTGCATCTCCTGCTACTGTCAGCCGGTATGATATAATAAGTGTCTTTTTACTGATTTTTATTGTTTGCTGTTACCATTTTAAGCATTCAGAATATACTGTATATTATGTCATTTCCATCTAATATTATCCAAAGAAAAACTACAAATGAAAAATTAAAAACAATTCAGACAAATACTTTTTTCATCATTTCAGTTATTTATTCATTCAACATTATCACATTTAATTATCAAAATCTCAATCTGTTAGAAAGGGTGAAAGAATTAATCTGAAATTGTCAATTGAAATTAAGAAATGGTGACAAATTTCAGTAGTTTCTTTTATTAATGACATTTTTCTGTGTATGAATTTATGAGGAAAAGATTTTTTTATCAAAAAAGAATTTGTCAAGGATGAAACTATGGGAATTAATTACAGCAATTATACTTTACTTAGAAGGCACTCATGGTGTAATGGTTAATTTTGTGGGAAATGGATATGATGACTTGAGTTCAAATCCAGACAAGGCTTAGAATATGCTGACTGTATCTCTTACAGAAGAATAAGACCCCCCACCTCAAAAAAAGGAGGGTGTCCTGAGTGTGACACTAAACTGATAGTGAGGCTCCTATTCTGGAGATCTGGGGAATGTGTTGTCATCCATTCATTGCCATTAATCAGACCTGGAGTGGTAATACCTTTAGGGTCCTATCTGTTGGAAAATTATTTGTATTTGATAGGAATACTTAATCCCATATAACTGTAAACTATTTGTATTATAAGAATAGTTACTTGAACTTATAATATTTTTACTAATGATTATTATCATTAGTTACTTAAAACTATATAACTATGTGCCAACAAATGACTATTATGAGATAGAAGTTATCACATCTTCTGTTAGATGTTTCTCGTTCTGCTCGAAGTATCGGAATTGTCTTTATGATGTGTAATCTAACTCTTCTCCACTCTAAAGACAAATGTTATAATCTACAGGTTTATTCACCGTAGAAAAGTGTAAAAATTGAAAAAAAAAAAAAAATGTGTCACAAATAAGGTACAAAAAAGAGCAATACAGCAAATAAATTAGCTCATTGAGTTTACAAACTTACTAGGTAAACTAAAGGCGAGGAGAGTGATGAAATAACACAAAGGTTGCCTGGAGGCCAGTGACATTCACAAGAATGATCTGAAAGTATTGTCTTAAGACCCTAAATACATAGATGAAGTAAAAGGGAAAATAGGGTAAAGTTACTGAATTAACAGGTTTAATAATGACAAGAACAGAATAAGAGAGAAATACAACTGACTGAGAATAATACTACATTTAAAGAAACAGACATTTTTGCTGGAATAATCACTGCATGTTACAGAGGAAAAGATTTATAAAGGGAAAGGTTTATAAAGGAAAACAATAACTTTAGCAGTGAAGCTAATTTAATATAACTCAAATAAAGCTTTTACCTTCAAGATCCAAAAATAGAGTTGACACAGAGATGGTTTGTATCTTCTTGCTTTCACATTGAAGCCTTACCGTAAAATGGAAGAAAAACCAGGAGTCTCTCTGACCAGTGAAAAGGCAGGAAAAACAATGATGATATGGGATTTGTTCTATTGTTAATGCAGCACAGTTTGGATCTGTGCGGCAAAATGGGGAGCTGATGTTAGATGTGGCACTCCACCTCAGTCACTAAAATAATCTTCCTGGTCTAGTGCTAGTGAAAAAAAGATAGACTCCCTCGCTGTCCGGCTGATACTGACAATAGGCCACCCTGCCAACTTTATTTACTTTTATATAATTATTAGTATTAGATAAGAATATTTAAAAACCATACAACTGTGTGCAAATTATTTTTATTAGATAGGAATACTTGATATCATATAAATGTGTGCAAAAAACTCTTAAAAGACAATTACTCAAAAATGTAAATATAAATGTATAATGAATGCAAGTTTAAAATGCTATTAAAATCAATCAATCAATTTTCAAAAGATAGCAGCTTCTCTAAAGCATTTCAGAAGTATTAGTATTTAGGTTTTAGTGCAATTAATATTAAAATGTCTGAATTGAGTAGTATTTTACTTTACACCTATACCTATTTGGTGACTGAAAGGAAGCAGTTCTGTTATATATTGATGGGCGTACTGTTGCTTTTGGACAATTAGTGTAGAAAATAGATTTGAATTCAAACAACATTTGAATTCAGGTCTGGATGGTTAGATTGATTGGCATTTAATAATCTTAGTTTGACCTTGATTTCCTTGTACAAGGCAACTGTGAGAAAAGCTTTTAATTAGTCAGTCTGCTGCTGGTTGCCATAATGTAAGGCTCAGCCATGTGTGGTTATAGATCAGTGTTTAAGATTAAATTGGTCTTGAGTTTGTCTCTGAAAACAATGACAACCAAGATACCACCAACATCTTAAGACACCAGCTAAGAACCCAGAACCAAAGACCAAGTAATGAAGAGAACTACTCAAGAAACATAAGAACTCACAAGTAAGAAGTAAATACAGATGAAAATAGCTACTCCAATCAATAGAAAAAGTGAGTACACAGTAAGAAGATTTAATATGGGAGATATAGCCACTGATCACTCTCATAATACAGAATTAACAAAGTGCTACTCAAAAAGACAAAGCAGAATTTTAATTATGGAGGACAACCACGGGTGCTCTCATAACATAATATATATATCCAGAAGTGGTATACAACAGTTCCCTCGACTAAGAAATATAACTTAGTGGCAAATCATCTGTAAAAAAAGAAATAGACAAAAAAACAAAGAATTCAGTAATCATGAAAAAAAATTGTTTATTAATTTGAGCTTTTCTCCTCAATATCTAATGACTCAGATTTTGATGTCTTGGAAGATATAATTAATTATTTTTGATATCTTTAAAATACTTTTATTATTATTAAAAACTTGTATTGTGGCCATATTCGTTTTGTTTCTACTGTAATTATTTGTATCTAAGACAGTATTTTTCCAGATTTCTCAGCCCAAAGTTAGGATTGCATATTATACATGAGAACTATATGATTAATTTTTTTTAGGCCACATGCCTCACCATTTTTGGGACAGAATGACCAAAAGTAAATTATATCTATCATCATCATCATGTCGAACAAGTAGCATGGATATCCATGACAATCTCTCGCCAACTTTTCCTATCATTCATTGCCCCTGGGAGGTCTTCTATGCATCAACCATCATCCTCGCATAGTTGGTCAATGTAGGTCTTTGGTAGGTGACCCACATTAGTATATCCATGTGTTGGCTTCCACAGGAGAACGTCACTTATGAGCTTGTCTTTGCTTCTCCAGCAGTGTCCTGCATGCCTAGTCCGTCTCACTTGGATGTTGTGTGAGTTGAGGGCAGGTGGCCATACAGCTGCTTCCTTGTGGGGTGCTGTTTCCACGACTTGTTCAAGACTGCACGCAGCATTCTTGTACAGCTTCCATCTAGCTTATTCTCAAGGCGCTTCATTAGGGTCCAAGTGGTGAAGCCATACAGCAGTACTGATATAACCACAGCCTGGAAAAATTGTCGCTTTAGCTTGTCAGTGAGATCGAATTTCCATATGACTGATAATTTGTTTGTGGCTGACCATGCCTTTCCTATTCATGTATTAACATCTCTTTCTGTGGATGAGATATTACTACTTAGGTATGTGAATTGTTCTACTGGCTTAAGAGGCTTACTGTTGAGTGTGGAGATGTCTCCTTTCTTTTTGAAACTCATGAACTCATGATATACTGCTTACGCTATGCAGTGCAGTATATAGACAAAATAGAATAGATAAATGGATGAAAGGCTACATCCTCCCATTCCCCAA
Source organism: Doryteuthis pealeii (assembly GCA_023376005.1). Classification (NCBI taxonomy): domain Eukaryota; kingdom Metazoa; phylum Mollusca; class Cephalopoda; order Myopsida; family Loliginidae; genus Doryteuthis; species Doryteuthis pealeii. The sequence continues at coordinate 55,281,140 of CM042157.1, read as the reverse complement.
AAAGGGAGACCTCGGAATTGCTAAAAACTACAGAGGCATAACTCTTACTGCTACAGCAGCCAAGATATATAATGCCCTTCTTCTTAATCGCATCCGACCCAAAATAGAGAAAATCCTTAGGAAAATCCAAAATGGATTCTGCAGAAATCGATCCACAACCTCTCAGATCCTGACTATTTGATGGATCATAGAAGAGGTTCAAGCAAAGAATCTAGAGGCAACATTGCTATTCGTAGATTTCTCCAAGGCATTTGATTCCATACAATCAATAAGAGGAAAAATGGAACAAATACTACTAGCATACAGTCTCCCCAAAGAAACAGTGGCCGCTATAATGATGCTCTACAAAGACACTAAAGGCAATGGTATGCTCACCTTATAGCGACACAGATATCTTTGACATTGCAGGTGGAATCCTACAAGGAGATACATTAGCACCATATATATTTATGATATGCCTAGACTATGTACTCCGAACATCATTAGATACCATAAAAGAAAAAGGTTTCACACTAAGAAAGGCAAGAAGCAGACAATACCCTGCACAAACAGTCACAGATGCAGACTACGCTGATGACCTTGCACTTCTTGCAGATACACCGGCACAGGCTGAGTCACTGCTACATAGCTTGGAGGAGGCAGCAAAGAATATCAGCCTTTATGTGAACTCCGATAGATTATATCTATAGTCCAAACTAATGTGTTTTATGCTATTACAGATAAATATCCACTAGAATGTGTGTTTGTTTATAATTTTGTTTCTCCTAATATGAGCTTATTTCCATATTTTTGCTCTAAATACTGTGTAAATTCTGTGTTTTAAGACATCATGTAAACTATATGGATTGTTATTTTTGATAAGTATGAACTGATAAAAAGTTGAACAAATGTAAAATTTAGGTGCTACATATTCTAAAATTGGCATTGTGTTTTATACACTCAATTTTTTTTCAGAATTTCATAGTCCAGTTAGGGGTGTGTATTATATATGAGGGCATGTTATACACAAATAAATATGATTTTTCAAAGTAATTTTAATTCATTAAAAGTTTTGAACCTGAAAGTTTTGCTGATTGATTCCTCCAACACTGTTTTTTAAGCTTCTTATTTGTTATTTTCATCATTAATGTATATATAATTTTCTTTTTAATTTTATTTTCAGTTGTGGAATGGTTTTTGTTGATCCTGAAGAGTTTCACTGGTCAGCTTATGTGAAGACCTGGATTACCCAATGGGAGTCAAACATCAAAACAGAAACCAGAGATTTCTTATTAGATCTTTTTGACAATTATATCGATATGGGCTTAAAGTTTGTTAAAAAATCCTGTGTTCAGTGCATTAATCAGGTACAAATCTTTAAATTTAACTTTTAGCTTATCTTTCATATACACTCATGTAATCTAACTTGTATTTTCATCTCGGTTGTTAAAATAGCCATAATGTTTTGCCAATTTTACTCTGCAGCTTTCTTCAGGTATTTGTTGTATGTATTTACTCAACCCCTTTACCATGGGGGTTTAGAATAAATTGACTGGATCTCCAGCAGAGGGTTAAGATACCTCCCCCTCCCCAAAAGCTGTGTTCTGGATATGACACTAAGTTGCATCTGATAGTAAGGTTTCAGTTCTGGAGATCTGGGGACTGTGGAATACCCATTCATTCCCATTACTCCCAGATTCACTGACCTAGAGTAGTAATACCTGTTAGGGTCCCATCTATGGGTCAAATAGATCTGTTTAAAAAAACATCTATTCATATTTAACAGGACTGTATACAAAAAATCTCTTCAGAAACAAATTCACAAAAAAATGTAAATATGTACATATAATGAACATTATTCCCTAACCTCTAGACATAAAATAACCCTAGACAGGTTGACATGCCATTAAAATGAATGAATCAATCTACCAAACCCTCCACCAATGGCAGGATGTGATACAAGGTCAATTTTTAAGTAAACCTAGTTTGAATTAAGAGTTTTTCTTCTTGATTAGTTGCTTAAATTAATTGCTCATCCCAGAAATTCATATGATAAAGAATTTATTTGAACCAATGTTTCTGTTTTTTAGGATCCTCTTTTGTTAACTATTTTCATCCAGAATTCTTATTATATTTTATCAATTAACCCTTTTGTAGGCAGTGTGACATTTTTGTTACTAACAGTACAACACTTTTGTTTTTCTTTTTGTAAGGCATTTTCCTTTTGGCTCCTCATTGACCAATTTAATATTAATGTATACAAACATTACTAGGAGGCCCCACTGTGTAAAAGTTGTTTTGCAAAATATCATAATTAAAAGTGAGTGCTTTATTGTTTTCAAGCTATTCTACTATGACACAGAATTGCTGATCAGATTATCATGTTTATATATATATATATATATATATATATATTATATATATATATATATATATATTAAGTCGTCCACAGACACGTCTTTCGGCATTTCACGCTTCTTCAGTGTGGCTAGACACAACAACTACCTCTGACCAGGAGCAAAATCCACCTGACTTCTTAACCTCTCGGCCATTTGACCGCTGCCATAAAAGGGGTGGTTTTTAAACTATATTAAATACATACATTTGTTTATATATTTTATGATCACCAGAGAGATCCAGTCTGTGAACAGGCAATCATTGCTTTATATATGCTGGCAATGAAAGTTAATTTAAGTCACCCCTAGAGGGCTCTACCGAGTATTGGGAGCACACACACACACACACACACACATATATATATATATATATATATATATATAAATACATGATTAATTGACTTGTTTGAACATACTGTCTATTTTGCAAATTTTCTGAAAATAATTTTCCCACTCTATAAGGATTGAAAAAGGTTATCTGCCTGCAAAAGGGTTAATTTAACCAACAACTCATGATCAAGCCAAGAAAAATTAAAATTAGTTGATCAATCTTATGATTTTCTTGTGATAGGGCAGAACCAAATAAAGTGATATTGGATTATTTTGATTGGTTAGAATCAATTATTAAATCTTAGATACATTCTAATCAAATTTTATAGTTTGTTGATTATTGCGAGATAATTTTGTATTGCATTTTGTCATTATTTTTCTATTTTTAGGTAGATATTGCCAAAGTGACCACTCTGTGTAAACTTCTGGAATCTTTACTATTTTCCCCTGATGAGAAGAACATCAATTTTAATTTGAATCCTACCCATCTTCATCCCATCATTTGCACAACATTTATGTTTTGCTATGTCTGGGCAATTGGAGGGAATATCATTGAAGACAACTGGGATGCTTTTGATTCCTTTGTAAGGGGTTTATTTGACAAGAATCCATTTGCTAAAGTAAGTAATTTTATTTCATTTATTATTGTTACAAAACACAGTTGTGGTAATTTAAACGAGAATGAATATCTAATGTTTATTTATGATAAAAATACTTCTTTGATATCAAGTTCCTTATCTATTCTAAAAAAAATCTATTTTTAAACTCTACCTATTTTTTTTTTTGAACAAAAAAATTTCAGACATTTCTTTTGTTTTTATAATTATAACTAAAATCACTGTTTGTATCTATATGTCCTGTTGGAGGGCTTAGAATACACTGACTGAATCTTCTGTAGAGAGCTAAGCTTGCTGACAGATGGAATGAGGTTCTAGGAGGCAATGGAGGTTAAGTTAATGAATGAATATTTCGATAGACATAAGTTTTTTTTATGTATAATATATACTCTAAGATTGGACATTATATTTGTTTCAACCTCTACATTCACTAGCTTAAAATTAAGATAGCTGCTGTGGATGGGATCTTGATTTTGCCTTTGGTCCAACAATGCCACTTCATGCATAGAGTACATATTAAATTTTATCAAACTTGAACAACATTTTTCAAACAGTTTTCATCAAAACAATGATAAAATTTTGATTATTCCTTAATTCATTTCCAAGTTATAAAATTTGTTATCATACAAAAAAGTATGATGTATTGGGCTACTGTCTCTAGGAGTAAAATTGAAATATGTGACACACTGACACATGCATTTATTATTAGGGATTATGGACTCTTATGCTAACTGATTATCTTGATTATCATATAACTGACTTGAAAGTTATGTAAGTTTCTTTCTTTTACTTTCAAAAAGTCTGGATTTGTTTAATAATTTTTCTTTTGTTTCTAGGAAAGATAGAATCCGATTTTCTTTTGTTTATAGGAAAGATAGAATGAGAAGCAAAGAAAGCTTAAAGGAATTTCTTCTGTTCAACAATAATGGCTGATTCCATTTCCTTCTCATTTCCTTAGACAAACCAAGGATCAAAAAAAGTTGTTAATTGCTTAGCAAATTATGTCTACCATTTTTGTCCTTATGACAAGGATTTCTTTCTTTTTTTTTTATGTCTGGTGTTCAGAAACCTTTCTGAAGTTGAAAAATATAGAAATATCTTTTGTTTACTTGATTATTTTGATATCTTGGATAAAAAGGAACATAACAAACTAAATAACAAAAAATTCTTCAGAGGAAGGTATTTCTATTATTCCCTGTAAGAATTATAAAAAAGCATTGTTGGCAAAATTTCAAAATGTTTTAAAAAGTGTTTATATGAACATAGTTATGCTTTAAAAAAGGGGGATAATTTAAATGCACTTGTCAAACATTAATTTGAAAAAGTGATTTTAATTTAAAAGAGGCTTATGTGTTTCTTATAAGCAAAACAAGAAATACTGAAAACTGATAGAATCTGCTGTAATCTCTTTGTATCAAACAATGACCCAGGTTTTATAACTGAACACCTGTTTTGGCAAGATTAATATTAAAACAATATTCTAATTAATTTGATATGGGTTTAAATGGTTTGAAAAAAAACCCCAACTTATTCCCAGCACTTACTAATTTTAATGTAATATTTAATTACTAGTGAGACCCGTGGAATTTCCACAAAACAAAACAAAAATCAAGAAAAAAATATCTTCTGTACTTCACAATTTCAATATTACAAATAAAACAAACATGTAATTTCATTTTTTTTTCAATTCATTTTAAGTTTATGTTGGGCATTTAAGCGATGCAAGACCATTTGGAATGTTTCATTTTTAAAATGGGGTGAAATAAAATGGGACAAATAAGAAAAATGCGATTAAGCAATACCAGATAATCTGAATTCATATTTTTGCATTGTATCTCGGATGATTTGGATGGTCTCACTTTTAACCAGAGGGTGTTGCAGGATGATTACGGATGGAAGATTTAAGAACAAGTGTATTAATATACAGATAATTTATTACTAACAATATTTCACTTGGCACACAATGGTAATATTTTTCAATCCTTTAATTCATTGTTTTAATAATGGTCAAAAACACAAATTCAAATTATTTTTGATTTCCCACTTTTTAAAGTTTTATGATAATCAATATTCCTAATTATGTTGCCATGGCGACCTCATAGACAGTCGGAATATTTTCCAATATTTTTTTCTAAAATTTAAGAATTCTGATGAATCTTCTACAGAGTGAAATATAATAATAGATATATAAACACTCTACGAAAATTGGTTTTCATCTCTTATTTCTCTTCCACTCTTTATCAAAACGTATATATGTTGACTACACCAATGCAAACTGTTAGTCTGCCTTGTTGGCTGGGGCAGTAGAATATACTGACTACACCTCTGCAAAGGGGTAAGATCCCCCACCTCCATGGGGCCACCTGTTGGCTGTGGGTTGCGACCCATGATGCTTAAGGATGGAATCTTGGTGGCTGAGCAGTCCATGACATGCACTCCACTTTGGCCGTTACTTGGGCTAGACAGACAGTTGGAGAGGCCTCATTTAATGAATTGGCTGGTCACATTTAGCCCTAGCACCTATATAATTGTTCTAACCATATTGTTCTTATGGCAAACCCCAATCCTTTTTATCATATATGTGTTAGAAGGCAGTGGCTGAGGGTCTTAAGTATTTTGGGTATAATGCTAAAATGCATTTAGTGGTGAGGTTCCAGTTCTGGAGCTCTGGGGAGTGTGGAGTACCCCCTTCATTACTATTAGTCCCAGGTCCACTCTTAATTGAAGTGGTAGTACCTGTTAGGATCCTATCTATGGGCTAAATAGATAAAAAAGGAGTTTAAAAAATGTAATAGTCAACAAGAATAAATAAAACAAAAATATCTTTGACATGAAATAACTCAAAGGTTGACAGGTCATAAAATCCAACCAATCAACCAACATAATAGGATTTTACAAGCAAGTTTTGAATACCATTTTACAAAAAAACATGCAATGGGTCAATTCATCCAAAGTAAAACATTTTCTGGTGATTGTCCTAATCTTTGAAATATAATTCAGAATCAACAAATTCCTGTCCTCTCAACTGGGACTGATTGCAGCTCTGCAGAGCAGAAAAACCCTCCAATGGGGCCAACAGTTAGCTGTGGGTGGCAATCTGTGATGCTTGAAGACGGAATCCTGGTGGCTAAGCAATCTGTGACCTGATTGCCTTAATGATCTCATGAATTGTTAGAAGTTGGACAGGCTCGTTCCAATCAATTGGCTGGTTTTATCAATCCCTAGCACCTATACATTTAGTTCCAACTGTAATCTTCAATCTGCACTTTTGGCAAACACCCAACTCAAAAAATATGTCAAATTTCAATCAGGCAACTCTGAAACCAACAACAAACCTTTCACATTACCAGAACTAACAGAACCCATCCAAAGATTCTAGAACACTAAAATTGGCCTAGATGAAATCCATTATAAAATTCCTTAAACAGCTATAAAAAAAAATCTAGACTACCTTCTAATCACTATCAATGATATTTGAATAAATGGTAGATTCCTAGAGTCATGGAAATTATCAATTATCATTCCTATACCCAAACATGGGAAAACAGTTCCAATCCAGAAAATTACTATTCAACAGCACTTTGCAAGATTATGAAGTGTATGGTCAATCAAAGGTTAGTTTGGTTTATTGAATCCAACAACCTTATTATCAATTCCCAACGTGGCTTAACCATCCTATCATCTGTATTCCAAGTGGATAGTAATAGAATTATTGGAAAATACAGTTTCGCATTGAACCAACAGGTCAAACCCAAAACTGGTTAAAAAGTTTATGAATGAAAACCTTAGTGGAAGTGAATGAGAAAAAACACACAGAAAACATAATAAGTAATGGAAAAAGTTTCACAATTACAAATATAAGGCTTACCAACATGAGAGGTTAAACACTTGTAAAGGAGTAATAAGAAGCCAGGAATTGAGTCTGACAACAGATGAAGAGATTGAAATGGCATTCCATAAACAGAGTGTTACTGAACACAAAAGAATCAGCATTAGAAGGAATGGTGAGATTATACTGACAAACACATTTATACTCACATTCAATTTACCCATAATTCCTAAAGAAATAAAAATTGGTTTCACAATTGAAAAAATAGAACTTTATGTACCAGCTTCCTTATGGTGCTTCAAATGCCAGAAGTTTAAGCATCACTAAGACATATGTTGAGAGGAACAAATATGAGGCAGATGTGGAGAAAAAGATCCATCCTATATTGAAGATGAATGTTAAAAGGAGAAGAGATGTGCAAATGTTCTTGAAAATATGTGAAATATACAAAAAGGAAAAGAAATAATGCAAATAAGATACAAAAGAATGTATCTTTCCCAGAAGCCAGAAAGATTGTAGAGTCCTATATGAGAACACAGTCATATACAAGTGTAGCTGAAAAGACCAATCAAACAGACCAAACAGAAATAAACCAAGAAAACAAATATCTTGAGATAATTGAAAACTGTTACAGTCAAGTGCAAGTAAATGGCCAAATGTCCAAGAAGGCCTGAGAAATAAGAACAACATAAAAAACGTGAAACTGATAATGAGGAGAAAAAACAACAAAAAAACCCCACTCCAGCTACTTTGACCAAAACAACAAAAAGATTCAAAGAGTTAGAAGAAATGGATTTTGATGCTAAACTAAAGCCCACCATTGAACTAAAATAAAACTAAATCATGCATAACAAAAAAAGTCCAGTAGAATATTAGAGGTGCAAAGACAAATCTCAATGAACTGATTCTCTTCATGATAATATGCTCAACAGTCAAGAAACATTCCTTACAGAAAATAATGACATAAACATAAAACATTACACCTCATACAATTATATAAACAGAAATACTGAGAGAGCATAATTGTCAAGAACAAAATTCCACAAAGCCAAATCCCTCTGGACACAAACATGCAGGCAATTGCAGTGACAACAACATAAAACAATAACCATTTGTTCCATTTATATACTGCCAAATCACAACATCATCCAATCGGAAATAGACCATTTATTAAAACAACTTCCAAAACCTTTCATTTCATTGGGAGATCTCAACTGCCAAAATGGAATATGAGCAACCAAAGAGACAAACAAAAAAAGGTCAGATTATAGAAAATTCATTGATAAAAACAACCTTTTCCTCTACAATAATAAAACACATACTTGCATTTGGCATCCAGATTATATTCACCAATAGATCTATGATCCAACCACATGGATTAACGTGGAAGGTGTATGACAATACATTTAGAAGTGGCCATTTTCCAATCATCTTAGAAAATATGGACCTTTGACTCAACAAGAAAATACTATGGAATCTACAGAAGACTAACTGGGTATGATTCTAAAAACAATGCCACTCACAATTAACACCAGAATCAAGTATTAAGAAGGATCATCTGACATAATTCACCAAAACACTCATATTTATAGCTGAGGAGAATATACTATAATCAAATAATCCTACAAAATTCTACAGGCCCTGATTTGACAAGGAATGTTTAAAGGCTATTTGGACATGCCTTGCTGCCCTTAGAAAATTTGATTTAAATCCTGTCAAAGAAAACCTAAACTTAAAAACAACAGAGGCAAGGCTCAATAAACTATCAAGAGATCAGATAAAAACACATGGAAAAATTACATATCAAATTTAAAGGTAAACACAGTCAAAAACCATATGATGAAAAAAGATATCTGGCAGTAATGATAATGCTTCAATAAAACATATCACAAAAAGCTACACAAAGATCACAAACAACAATTCTATAGCTAACATGTTAACAGACAATTTCTCACAGAATTCTGTCTTGAAAAATTAAAAAACTGAAGAAAAGAAAAAATATATAGAAAGCTATAATGAACCTTTCACAAAAGCAGAACTCAACAAATTGCTTACCAAAACCCACAATACATCAGTTGGTTTTATGAATTCTTAAAGCAACTACCTCAAGTATTCTCTGAGTATATTCTTGATATCTATAACAAAATATGGTTCAGTGAAAAAGTTCCAACTCTTTGAAACATGTCATAATAAAACTGATACCCAAACTTGGAAAAGACTTCAATGATCAAATGACCAAAACTGATCTGTTAAATCCATCAAATCATAACAAGTTGTATTTGTAAACTATGAGAAAGGATGATTAATGACAGGTTAACATGATACTTTGAGTCAAACAACTTAATATCAAAATTACAATCAGGTTTCTGAACTAAAGCAGCACTACCAACCATTTGATCAGATTAGAAACATTCATAAAAATGGTTTTCATTAAAAAAAAAAGAACACCTAACAAATTACAATTGTCTTTGATTTTGAAAAGGAGTATGATACCACATGGAAGTATGAAGAGACCTTCAAGACCTTGGAAAGACAGAATGCCACTCTTCATTCAAAACTTTCTAGAAAATTGGAATTTTAACAACAACCTTGAAAAAGAATAAAAACTTTTGGTTTTTGCATGGAATCCATATTGAAAGAAGCAGAAATCTCACATGCAAATATCCATGATACCATACAACTAAATTCACTCCCCTAATTACTTAACCCTTAGTAATATTCAACCTACACCCCCCCCAAAAAAAAAAACAAAAAACAAAAAAACACTCGTCTCTTAATCTATCAAGAGAAACATTCCAACATCCAAAAAAATACCAAAAACTACTTTCATATTTAACAGATGGCTCCAAAGACAGAAAAAGAACTGAAGGTGATATTCTGCTGGATTCCAAACCATATAGGAATCCATTGTAACCATCAAGCAGACACAATAGCCAAATCTGCACTTTATATGATACCCAACAAAAACTCCAAAATACCATACACTGACCTAAAACTTAAAATCAGCCAAATACTGACAAAGAAATGATAGCTATGGAATAAAAATACCCACAAGCTTTACCAAATACAACCCATATTCAAAGAAAGAAAACCATATCCTAGTAAGACTAGAAAAGATACCACCTGACACAGGCCACACTAAATTAACTCACTCCTTCATGCTCAAATGGGAATCTTCACTAAATGTTCACATGGAACAGCATATACATTGATAGAATACAGAAACTCAAAGAAAATTCTACAACATAAAAATCATGAGAGGACTAATAACATAATAAAGTTCTTCAAAAAATCTTCCTTAAATCAAGGATGTAGATCCATAGACCAAAACCTCACCTACAGATATATGCACATGCACATTCTTGGATACCCAAACCCTCAGCAGAAATGCTAACTTCAGATATACATCTATATCCAATTAACAAAACCTGAAATTATATAGAAATATCTGACCAAATAATGACCATAATCCACAAAGAAGGAATAAAACTAATACCTCTTTAGCATAAAATAACCCAACAAGGGTTGACATGCTGTAAAATCCATCCAACCAACCAGAACAAATTCCTGTGCTGCCTGTAAATTATTGGTGATATGAGAAATTTATTTTCAGCTCTGAAAACAGTTCAAGAAATATTAAATTATAGATCTTTAAAAGAATGATATTAAAAAAATGATCTGGTGGTATTTTCCTAATTTTTCCTTACCTGCCTATATGATAAGTAGTCATTACACATGAAAAGAATTCATGGATGTATTTAAATTGCTATAAGGAAATTATTTTTAAAAAAGAAACTAAAAAAAAATTAAGGTGTAATAAAAAATTATTGATATTGAATCTTTTAATTTTTTTTAACTTTTAAAATCTAAATGAAGACCAGAAGAAATGTGTTGAATGGCAAAGGGACTAATTTGAAGAAAATTAACATTTCATTTGGTGTTCATTTGGTAATCACAGCTTCAGTCTTAATACCCTTTGAACATGCTTTGTATTATATAAATAGATTTTTTAAATTTGCCTTTCAGTGAGTTTGGAGGATAGCATCATATTGATTGCAAATGGATTATTTTTTTTTTTTCATCCTTACTTCTCTGGCAGTGCCCAGCATGTCTTGTTTGTCTCACTTAGATGGTTTGTGTGATAGGGAGCAGGTGGCTGCTTTCTTTTGGGTGTTGTTTCCACAATTTGTTCAAGATTGCATGCAGCATTCTTGTGCAGCTCCCATCTAGTTTATTCTTTAGGGTCAAAGTGCTGCAGCCATACAGTAGCACTGATACAACTATGGCTTGGAAGAATTGTCGCTTTAGCTTGTCAGTGAGATCTGAATCATAAAATAATTTCTATAAATAGAATAATTCAACATCAAGTTTACTGACTATCAAAGCCAGCCTTTGTAGTTTAGTCATTGATAACAACTATATCAGTGATAGCTAATCATCAGATGGGGAGGGAATGACACAGCTTGCGTTAGGGCCTTTGTTGCTTTATTCTCTCTGTTCAGTTTCTGACGCTATAAAAGAAGGAAGAAATGGACAATGGACACAACATGCTGACTAGATTTTTCTTTTAGGAACTGTCTCTTATTGTATCTTTGATTCGTTTCTCATTCTCTGATCATGTGAATATTCTTTTTGTGCCACCAAAAGAGAAAAAAGAGACCACATCATGAAGTTCATTTTATATATATATATATATATAAAGTGGATAGACTCCTTCGCTGACTGGCTGATACTGACTTTAGGCCACCCCAATAACTTTATTTTTTTTTACTTGTGTGTGTGTATATATATATAATATATATATATATATATATATATTATATATATATATATATATATAGTATAGATGAAAGACATTAAGATGATTCACCATCTCACTCAAAAACTAAACCGGTTGAACCCACCATAAACTTCACGATTGAATTAGAAAAAACAACTCCCTACCTTTCCTAGATATTTTACTAATGAATAACAATAACAAACTAACATTCAAAGTCCATCACAAAAAATTGCAAAAATGACTACATACATTTCTATTCTAACCATAGCAATAAGACAAAAAGTGGCATTCTTATAGGTTTTTTTCTTAGGGCCCAAAGAATCTGTTCTCCTAATTTTCTAGGTGAAGAATACGAATATATCAACAAATCTTTTACAAATTTACAATACCCCATTTCCTTAATACATCGCGCCAAGCTAAAGGCTATCAAAATCTATAAAAATAAAAATAAACAACACTCCATTAACTCAACAAATCCTAACAATATCCCCAAAACCAAATACATCACACTACCTCAAAGTCCCATAACTTGAAAAAAATCTGAATCGTCTTGGAATCAAAACTGTCACCCGCACAAGCCAAACAATTAAACACTTATTTAAACACTCCACAGATAAACATGAATCCAATGCTGGTGTCTACAAAATATGCTGTGAACAATGCGATAAAGTCTACATTGGTGAAACTGCCAGAAATTTGAAAAAACGATTATATGAACACTCCAAAGACTTAAAATTTGGAAACACATCCAATTCACTAGTAGCACACAACTTACTCACTAATCACAATTTCACTTTACAAAAATCTTCAATGATCGCTTTCATCCACAATCGAAATATACGTCGTATCGTAGAATCCTCGCCATCTCGATTCTTAATACTCTACCACAGAGACCTGGTTTTTATAAAATATCACCTTTCCTTGCTAGAACTATATTAAAAAACTTTAATATACACCACTAAATTTCTTATTACTCACACTAATTCTCCTATTATCTTCCCACTTTTAATATATTACCCCCTAATCTCTTTCCTCCCATTCTCCTATTAATATTACATTAACATTTTTAAACTTAATATTCTTCCTATTACTTATAAACTTAATTAACTTACACTTCTTCTAGCCTACCCACCCCCTTCATTATTCATTTGTTTTAATTTAATCCTCTATTTTTATCATTTTTCATTTTTCATCTTAATATATATATATATAATATATATATACATACAGGGGTTCACAGAATACTCCCCACCATTTCCACCTCATGTGGGTGACATCTTCTGGCCAGCCCCTGTCATTACTTGGCCATCGCTGGTTACCCAATCTGGGGTGCCAGATCAAGCATATCTTATTACACTGAGCACACTGGAAGAGATGTTGAAACCTGACAACTTGTCTGTCTTTTGGATGCTGGCTTTTTTGTTAACTTATTTATTTGCACCCTGGTACCATATGCTTACAAAGCTTCACTTTTAAATGAAATCAATATAAAAAACGGCTTTAAATAATTAATTGCACATATTTATATTATTTGTCTTTATATGTTTTTAAAAATTTTTTTTCATTTATTGTAGACCCCTAACTCTGGTGATTTGTGGGGTGTGTACATGGATTTTTCCTCAGGGCGCTTAGAATCATGGAAGATGATTGTGCCACACTTTGTTTACAACAAAGACATTCCTTTCATGGAAATGTTTGTTCCTTCAGTTGATACTGTACGTTTTGGTTACCTTCTGGAGAAATTATTGGATGTCAGACATTCTGTTCTTTACACTGGTAACACTGGTGTTGGAAAAGTAAGTGAAATTTCAAACATTTCTGTGATTTCTAAATATCTTATCTTTGGGATTACCTTTGTATTATTTGTGTAAGTATGTCTGCACTTATTTTGACATGCATGTATTCATTAACAAAAGTAATATCCTTTGTTTTGTAACTCTTCTGTGTATATGATGTGAATATAGATGAAAATTTTGAAATGCTGCCATGTTTTTAAAGTTGGATACTGGAGCCAAGTGTTTGATTTTACCACAAAAGATATTGAATGAAAGTACTATTTATCAACATACACAAAAGACTCTTCTGTCTAAATGTAATTATTTTACAGTGCATTACATATGAAAAAAAAAAAGAAACAAAAACATAAATAAATTAGCTTTTCGCATTACTTGATATGTTGGTCAGTTCACATTAGAAAAAAAATAAACAAAAATATTTTCTAAGAAAATGAATGTTAATATAGTTTTGTCAAAACTTTATAATAAGGTAATATAAACATGTTTTTCTTAAGATGTTTTTAAAGGAAAACAAATCTAATATAAAAATGGTACATGTGTACGTGAAGATACATTATCTGTAGTAATCTGTAATAAAAAAAAAGCAACAACCATTGATATTTCAAGAGTTTTATCTAATACCAATGCTCTTTCACAGAGTAGTTGTTGCTGGATCTTTTCATTTTTTAGCCCTACCACAAGTCTGTCTCTCATTGATTTTGTTCCAAGAATTACAATTTTCAGACAATGTTCTTAATACATTCAATGACTGATGGTTTCATTGTCTCTTCTCTATCTCAAATAAAAGAGAAAATGGTCATGTATTTTATTGGATACAGGTTGAATATGTTTTTCAATTAATTGACCTAATATGTTAAATGTATTTTCATATAGTTTTTGTTTGCAAATTCTTTTAGTACAGCATTATTTTTTACACAAACCACAGATAATAATATTGCAGGTGTTTTGTCTTTGTCAGAAACATCATTAATCACGAGGAAAATGTTTGATCTATCTGTATAATTTTCCAATCTTCTTTATCTGACCATTCCTTGATTGTTCCAAACTATACCATTTTGCTTATGTAGTTGGCACTTTTTAAAAAACTATCTGTTGTGATGTGTAGTTTCGTATTCCTTGTTGTAGCAACAGTAGTAATTCTCTGAGCGTATCGTAGCTCTATCTCTTAACTTCTCATAGCTAGTTATTTTATGTTATCTAAACTGTCTCTATATATCTCCTGCTGTAATACACATATGTAAATGAGATAACACGCCATTGGCTATCTCACTACACTATCAGTAAAAGTAATTTGCAAGTATTGAATTCTATTAAAAAAAAACAACAAAAAAAGAAAATTAGAAAGTTTTTTTCCACTTGTTATAATGTAATTTTTCTCAGCTATCCTCAGACAAAAGTAGAATCTCCCTATATTAATTCTCTACAACATGATCATTTAAAAAGATATTATGTAAAAATAAACAAAAAATCTACTTAGAAAGTTTCTGTATGTTTAATTTTTAATTAGGATTGAGTAAATAAAACTTTTTATCCAACTTTTCTTTGACTTCAATTAAAGAAAACTGATTTCAGAAATAATAAACCATGAAAAAGAGTATTATGTTGAATTTAGTAACATTTTTGTCATCTATTCTTTTAAATATTGAATTAGTCTTAATATGACATTTAAAAAAATTGATCATTTTAAATTCTTGAATTAAATGATTGCCACAAGAAGCCAACTCTTTTGCCGCTGATCCTTGCATAAAGATAGTTTCAAATACATTAATGGTAGTATTGGATTTCTTGATGCTAAGGAAAATATTTAGTTTAATCCTCTACTATTCAAAGACCAATATTAGCATTAGTATATCTATGTTATACTAACACTTAACAGAAAGAAAGACAAGAGGAACATATTTGTATATACAAAAAAATTTAACCTTTTATATACATAATATACAGACCAATGGTATTAAGAAAAAAATATATACAAAATCGTCTCCCAACAGCTAGAAATATACTCATAATAATCCATGAACAAGCAGTATGTGAAATAGATACAACAATGGAAAAAAACATACTTGATTCATAGAAGTCATTTTCTAACTATCTATCCATTGAAATCAGTTTTTATCTATCTATTCATTGAAGTAAATTTATATATATATCTGTCTGTATCTATTCATCACACTCAGTGTGTACTTATTCACACTGCTCATCTGTCTATATATATATATATATATATATATATATATATGTATACATTTCTAAGTGGTATTTCTAATCCTATTCATGAGTGCATATTTTAATCCTTATCTCTGTTATTTCTCATCAGATAGCCTACAATTTTCTCCGACAAGAATCTTCACTAACTGACAAGTCTATTATACTTATCTTTCTTATGTTATTGTCAACCAACTCTGGCATAAATGTTCTGTCTGCACATATCATTAATATTCATATGAATATCCAATGCCATCATCTATTTTCTCTGCCTTTTTTTTCTTCTCATTTTAGTCAGTGATAGCCAACAGGATCCTGACAAATATTGCGGAAAAGAAAAATTATGTTCCTGTTTTCATGAACTTCTCTGCTCAAACTAACAGCCGCCGGACACAGGAGTTAATTGAATCCAAGTTGGAAAAAAAGAAAAAAGATACTTTTGGTTGGTTCTTGCTCTTTTCTTCCTCTTCTTTGTGGAAATTCCATTTTTTTCTTCTTCTCAGAATTGAAGATTATGATTTATTCTTAAGTATTCAATATTATTCAAGTTTTCTGTTATTTAATTTTCATATAATACATATTACCAGTCAATGAGAAATTATATATATATATATATATATATATATAAGAGAGAGAGAGAGAGAGAGAGAGAGAGATAAGGTGGGAGCTAAAAGTAAGCAAACAATAGGTAAAATAAACTTTATCATTTGTTGTTCATCTACTTTTGGCTCATCCTATATATATGTGTGTATATATATTTAGCCCTCTGCCCTGGCAGGAGACGTGACAAGGTCAATTTTTTGAAGCAGAGTAAAGCTGGTTTGTATTTAGAGTTTTCTTTCTAGACTGGTTGTCTAACCAAATCTAAGGAACCTTGTCTGCCCTACTATTTACCCATAGCTGGTGGTGGGGGGATGATGAATCATGCCTTTCCACAAGAGCATTAATGCAAAGTGAAATGCTTACTACTTTGTTCGTGGTTTGAACTCTGGTCACCAATTCCATTTCCTATGACAATAATTGTTAGACTAAGTGTGCCTCTGTATATATATATATATATATATACTAGCAGTAAGAAAAAATTGAAAAGGTGACATTAAATTGATAACAAAATATGTTTTTTTTTCCTTCAAGCTAATAAATATCTAAAAGTTTCTAATTTGTTTTTACTGGTGAAATGTTTTTTTTTTTTTTAACAAGTTCAAAGATAAATCTATTATTAAACAAAACTTAACTAACTTAAATTATTATTTTTAGGAATTATAGTTAAAAGAAACATTTAAGAAATTAAATTTTAGATTTTTTAGATTTTTAAATTAGAATTACTTAGTTGCACCTCTTCAAGCTTTTTTTTTTTTATCAATAAATTCCATAATTTTTCCTCAATATTGGGTTGGTCCATAATATTTTCTTCTGCTTGACTTATAAAAAATAATGCCATTAATTTAACTAATTTAATCTTGTTTAAGGAATATTTTATGAAGCCACAATGTTGAGCATCTTATCTGTCATTAGTTTATTTAATGTTAAACAAAAAAAAACAAAAACAAAGGTGAATATCCTCTAAGTGTTCTAATTCCTTAATTTTTGCATGAGGTCATAGCACATGATAGCTTCACATAAAAGAAGAAATCTACATTATTGTGACAGTTTTTCATGACTTTTTTGGATTACATCAAATACCAAATAGTACTGTGAATGGTCACTAGAAAGCATGGTCAAAGTAGCATATAAAAGAAGAATGTGGCAAAGGCAAATTCAAATTCTTTCCTGCCTCAACAACCAAATAGCCTGCATGTATGTATTCTTGTCTACGGACAGGGGCCTCTTGCTTCTAAACAATTTTGTATCACATGGCAAACAATATTTTGAACCTATAAGTGTAATGGTTAGCAAGATAGATTTGCATACCATTATTAGTGAGTTCGATTCTCATTGGGTGCTGCATACTTCTGGACTTGTGCCACATCTAAGCCAAGCTTAGTAAATAACTATAAGTTATCATTCAACACTTTCATTCTCTCATATATCAAGGACTCTACAATTCACTAAAGACTCTTTCAACTACATTAGGACATTTCTCTACATATACTCTTTATGTACTCTTAGTATTTCATGTCATTTTTGTATTCCATTATGTTAAATTTGATGAGGCAATAAAATCTTGTTATTACTTTGTTGTGAATTGTTCTCATATTAATTCAATTTGAGGAAACAATATTTAACAGACTAACAATTCCTCTACAACCTGGTCTTTTGGAATGAGATTTTATTTTGGTTTTGTCTCTTCAGATGCCAAAAAAGAGATAAAGTAGAATATATTATAAGGACTTATTTATATATATTAAAAGCTTTGTAACTGCCTTTGTTCTTAAGATTTGGTGTGCATCATTGCTAACAAAGGGGGTAATGAAGTGGCGGTAAGACTAAGCTAAAGGAAACTTAACTTCCCCAGCCCTACATATGCATGCTTTTACTACCTTTCAAAATTAACTTTTAACACATCATCTCTGTCCATTACAACTTTGTTTTAGCACTTGTCCCAGCCAACTGCTCTTTCCTATGCTCTCTTGATTTTGCTTAAAAGATTGATAATTAAATAATATTACATCTATTCAGTGAATAAAATAAACAAATAAATACTTATTCATCATTTAAAAAATATATAAATAAACTAAGTATTGTATATTATTTGTATATAATAAGTAATTAATAAGTAATATCATTGTATATAATAAGTAAACCATGGAATTTCCATGGGTTAAGTCATTAGAAAAAAAAAATTTGGCTTGGCTTGGCTGAGAGAAAGAAAAAAGGTTTGAATTAGATAGTTAAGAAAAAATTCTATTATTCTTTCTGTTGAAATTAAATATGCATATTTGGATATGCGTATATATATGCTACGTTATTTTTTTTTTTTAACACAATTATCACATGTAGTATACTGCATTGTTTGTTGATTTGCTGATTTACTGTTTTTTTCTGTTTGTTTGTTTTTACCTTTTCTATATTAAACATAACTATTTACTTAAATAAATAATTGAGGGAGTTGGGCAAAAGAATTATTAAAAGTGTTTTATATTTTGTATATTGATGTTATTTATTAATTTGAATAAATATACAATCTGATTCAGCCATCTTTATTGTCAGTTTTACCTTTAAGAGGCAGCATGCCACTTAAGTTTGCTCAGCAATCTGCCTATGAGAAGGATATTGTAACTGAAAATCTATGATGTATGGACCTTGGTTTAATTAGTGAGATTGGTAACATGCAAGTTCTAGCCCACTTGAAAATTTTAATTTGTACAGGGCTGGGGGGTTTAAATGACAATACTGTGAAACCATCGCTCTTTTTCCAGCTGCCTCACCTTCTGTAATTATCTACAAACTTGTAAGACATGTGGAATCTCTTTTTAACTTTCATTGATGAATTTATATTGATATTTTTTTATTTCAAGGTGCACCACAGAAGAAGCGACTGATTTTTTTCATTGATGACATGAATATGCCAAAGTTGGATACTTATGGTTCTCAGCCTCCTATTGAACTTCTCAGACAATATCAGGATTTTGCTGGATTTTATCAAAGGGTTCAATTTACCTGGATGAATATTAAGGTAGTTTTCTTTCTAATGGGTTAGAAATGTTGTGTCAAAGATATCTAAAGCTCTAATAAGACCTCATATAGAATATTGCACTCGGGCCTGTGCTCCAGTGTCTAGACATGGAAATCGGAATGTAATATTAAGATTGGAGGGCATACAAAGAAGAGTGACAAAAATAATAAAAAGGGTAAAACAGGAAGAGATTCGAGAAATTAGAACTATTTATTTTACTAGAAAAAAATGAGGGGTAATCTATTTTAAAAGTTTCAAAAGAATTAAGGGAATTTCTAATTACAGTAGACATTTTTAAAGAATATTCTAAAAATAGAGTAATATATTTTTGGAACAAATTGCCTGATCAGATAAAAAAAACAGCCATAGTATAAACAAATTTAAGATTAATTTGGATGATTTCTGAAATAATGGTAAGAAAAAGAATTTAAGAGGAAATTTTTTTGGATGAAACAATTTTTTTTAGATTGATATTGTATATGGTCTGTGAAAACTTCTTATTTGAAACATTTTTTTAAGGTTGATGTGAGAAGATCATAAAAGGAGGCATAACAAACAAATAATAAATAATAATAATGGGTCCAGAGCTGTTTCAAAATGGTTGCAGATAATGTTTAATCATTATGTAAATGTATACATGTAAATTCAAATGAAAATACTAGGGTGAGTCAAAGATTTTGCAATATTTTGGTATTCGCTAGTTTGTAGTGCATATATCATGTGACTGAAACAGTTCAAGTCATAGAAGGTACCTGCTGTAGTTGGTAATATGGTAGTTACTGTGCTAACATACTGTGCATTGCTTCATGCCATGTGTGATTTGAAAGCCGCTCAGATGAAAATGCAATGTAGGCTAATTTAGTAACTTATGCTTTACAAGTTTGAACTGGGCCATAATGCCATGGAACCAAAAACATTTGTTGTGTGAAAGGTGAAGGCACAATTGATCTCAGTACAATAACCAGATTGTTCAAGAAATTTCACTTGGGTTGCAAGAATCTTGATGATCAGGCAAGGTCAGGTAGACCTAAAACAGTGAATTCTGAGGCTGTGGTCCAAGCCATACAGGAAAATCTTGTGAGTAGCACTTGGAAAGTATCAGGTGAGCTCAGAATCTCACAGTCTAGTGTGATTCATTACCTTCATAACCTTGGCAAAAACATCTTGGAGCAGCCGAATTGTGCCTCATGTTACCAAAAAATTGCAAAATCTTTGACTCATCCCAGTAATTACATTTAGCATCAAGTAATTTTTAAGAAATTATTATTTTATTAAATGCAATAGTTCTATTCCTTCAAATTCTGTTCTCATTTTATATTTGAGTCATTTTATCCCAAGAAAATTCTTGAACAAAACAACATTTGATTATAAATATTCGATTGCTTGGAAAATAATGGTTGATTTTAAATGTGTCATGAAATC
This sequence comes from Doryteuthis pealeii, assembly GCA_023376005.1. Classification (NCBI taxonomy): domain Eukaryota; kingdom Metazoa; phylum Mollusca; class Cephalopoda; order Myopsida; family Loliginidae; genus Doryteuthis; species Doryteuthis pealeii. The sequence continues at coordinate 55,260,170 of CM042157.1, read as the reverse complement.
AACCATAACATCAAATTTAGTCATATCACTATTTGGAGACTATTACATCTACATCTACTATTATATGGATGAAGATGTTTGTGTTTCACTTACACTGCCTTTAGGAAAGGCATGAATCCAGTTCTTCTAGTTATAGGTAAAATAATAAGGCAGACAGAATTTGGTATAACAATTGGTTTAGGAGAAGAAAAAAACAGTTGTACTCCACTTAAAAAATAACCTAGTGTTGCATCTTTCCTGTGGCAGAGGGGTTGGGTAAATACATATTATTACATGTAAACAATATATCAGAGACAATCTGCTAAGGAAAAATGTAGCTTAGATCACTTAAATCTACTATGAATGTTTTTTTTATGCACCTTTTAAAGCCATCTGTTATCAAATAACATCTTATTTATAGAATTTATATTAAAATTATGAATAAATAAATTAGAATAAATACTCTATAATCAGCACTTAATTATTATTATCTTCCATTGAGAAATTATAATGATTGGGACAAGGACCAACACAGACATCAAACTATTATTACTAAGTTTGAAATTTACTTTATTTTCTAAGAGAATATTAATGCTCTCATGTGAGCAAAATTTATGGTGCAATGTGCCATTTTTGCCGTGCTATGGTAACATAAATATAAAAATTAGATCATGATAAATATAGATGAGAAGATATTCATTTTTACTTATCTATTTATTTTTACATTTTTTTATAGGATGTAACATTGTGTGCTGCCTGTTGCCCTCCTGGAGGTGGACGTAACCCTGTTACCCCAAGGTTCATTCGACATTTCAGTATGTTCAGTATCCCATCACCAGATGAATATAGTCTGAAGCTCATGTTTTCTGTAAGTCACTTTTCTTATGCCATACTAGAAGGGCTACTTGGTATTGCCCTATTGAGGGAATAACGTCCCATTTAGCACTATAGTAAGAAATTTGTTTTATCATATATTTCTTCTAAATTAATTAATTTATTCATATTTGTATTTATACAGAAATTAATCTGTGATTTAAAGTTGAGGAATAAAGTGTATAAAACACAAATAATTTCAATCAATTTTAATTTGTAACCCCATTGGAAGGGTCTAACCTCTCTGCGGAGGTGCAGTCAGTGTATTCTACAACCCCAGCCAACAGGATGACAATCTGATTCAGCTGTTCAATTTTTATCATTAATAAAAAGGAATTAAATTGATTACATTGACCAGGAAGGAGATTCTATTGAAAAATAGATATTTTTGTAAATTAAATGCTTTTTCAAAATTTTTCTATCATTGAGCTATGGATTTATTGATTTACCTATGTATACGCAATTTTGATATTATCAACTGGATACAGAATCAGCGAAGCAGGTTCAAATTCCAGCTCAAACTGTTTATAAAATATTTGCTTTTGGGAAAAACATGAATTCAATTCTGACTACCATCAGTCATCTTGACCATATTATGTAGCGAGAGAGGAGATTAACCTCATGGAGCAAAGCAGATGTGAACCTGTATGGCTTACAAGATGAGTGGAAAAGGAAAATATGACTGCCTTGGTACTAAAACTTTAATAAGCATGACTTCAAAACCAAGAGATATGGCGAGGGTATATTTGCACATATGCAGCTTTTTTTCAGATATGCTGTGCATAAAAATCAAGCACAACTGAGAAAAGGGCAAAATGCTTTGAAACTATGATCGAGTTGTATGCAGAAAACTGCTTGAATATTGTTGCAAGATGGAAGAGTTTGTTGTCGGACCTTGAAGTTGGAGAAAGCGATATTCCTAATCAGTTTCACAAATTATATTGTTTTTATGCTATAATGATGGATAGAGAAAAGTGTGGGTGAGTGAGTACATAGGCACATCCACTTACCCATAATTACTCTACTTGCTCAGATTGGTTGATAAAATGATTGAACAAACGCAATATTGATAGTTAACTATCATATTGCTTTCTCTCTCACTCATTCATACATACATACATGTATAAACATATGAGATGGAATTGCAAACTTAACTAAATATAAAGAAATGTCATTACCCATAAAAGAACATTTACAGATATATTTGAATTTCTATGAGATGATTTATGAAAGAAAATAAATAAAATATTTACACATTTAATGTTGGGGTTCTTTAATTACAGCAGTTTTCTTGTTATGAAAACACAAAGTTTTCTTGTTTACTTAAGTTACATTAAACATACTTTATTAGCATAACAATCAATTTCCTCATTACTCAATTCACCCATCTCTTGGTAATGGAACACCCTGTGTAGAATATGCTGACTGTACCCCCTGCAGAAGAGGTAAGCCCTCACTCCCCCCAAGTGTTTCCTGTGTATGACACTCAACTGCATTTGATGGTGAGGCTCTATTTCTGGACCCTATTATATATAAATATAAGAAGTCGGGGTGCACTAAAGTTGGTATCAGCTTATCAGTGAGGGAATCTATTCCCTTTTCACTAGCGCTAGACCAAAGAGATTGTTTTTTTGCGTCTGAGGTGGAGTGCCACACCTACCACCAGCTCCTTACTTTACCACACAGATCCCTGAGCTACTCATACGCTAAGTTGTGAGGGTTGGTATCGAACTAGGAACCTTGTGGTTTCTATCTGAATGTTCTACCGCCTGAGCTAACCCAGCCCTATATATATATATATATATATATATATATATATATATATATATATATATATATATATAATGATATATATTTAGGAGGCAGATTCTCTTGTAGGCATGTTTTCTTAAAAATAACAAGTATTTGGTTTATTCAGCATTTCTTTTTAACAAATGAAATGTTGCAACTGTGGTTGTAAACAGTTTATAAACTATCCAATGTGTCTGTTTATGTTGTCTGAGTATGGGTACTTTTGATCATGTTCAATCATTTTCAAAGATGCAATTCCATGTTCAAGAAATGTTTTAGTGTTCAACTAGAATTAATGAAATTTACCAAAATTTTTAATGAAAAAACAAAACATTCATACACTTTACATAACTTATCACACTTTAGTTCCTTATAATATAGACTTGTTTTCAGTAATAAATTTATTTGCATTCTATTGAAATATGTCAACCAAAAAAAAAAAAGATAATAAAAAGATAATGAACTATCAAAAACTTAATAATTTAATTTTCTAAGACATTAGGAACAGCAGTAGTAATAGTATTTATATTACCAGCCCCCACACACAGAACTTTGCTCTATACCAGCAGCAGACCAGGGTGTCCCATCATTGTGTAATGGTTAGCAAGTAGATCTGTTACTACTGAATAGCAAGTTTTATCCTTGCTGGATATCCCATATTTAAGACCTTCTTCACATCCTACACATGGTGAATGGGTTGGGTAAATGAATAGCAGCAGCAGACTATTTACCCATAGCTGGAGGGAGAATAGTTGGATGCATATATTTCCCAAGCTATGTGAAATGCAAACAGCTTTGTTTAGGATTTGAACTCATGTCACCATGTCCATTTAATACAATGATAACCATTACACCACATGCCTCTAAACTTTGCATACCCTTATACAAGCAGTGTTCTGATGTTGTAAACAAAACTTTTGTCTGTTAAAATCTGTGCCAGTGGCTACAGGTAATTCTTTATTTTATTTTGTCTTTGTCCAGCTCAGTAGATAATGGATGTGCTTAGCTTGGTGTTTGATGATGGGTAAAATTAACTGTGGCTAATGCCCTCCTGGTAAGGTCAAGAATATCCTGACTACATCTGTTTCAGAGGGTTAAGACCCCCCTCCACCTCCCCCAAAAAAAACTGCATCTGGCGATGAGATGAGGCTCCAGTTCTGGAGCACTACCATTACTCCCAGTTCCACTCTGATTCATAGTGGTAGTACATGTTAGTGTTCCTCTATGGGTCAAATACATCTGTTTGAAAATGATTAGTATTAGATAGGAATACTTGAAACTATATAACTATGTTCGGATTATTTGCTTTATATAGGAATAATTGATATTATATAACTGTGTACTAGGTATAACCAATATCGGATCACATGATCAGTTTAGGCCATATTGAATAAACAAAAGTTAATATTTTAAAACTTTTTTTTTTAAGTCTCGCAAAAAAAAAAGTAACGATCATACAGAGTTGTTACAAAGAAAAACAGTTAATTCAAAGATCAAATTATCCGATTGGGAAAAATTACACCGTTATCTTAAAAAATAAATAAAACTGTCCGTTTTACATGCAACAGGGTAATTTTTCTGTAAAAACAGGGACTGCAAATTTACATTTTATCTCTCTTAGACAATTATACATTTAAATGTATGGGTTGCTGTATTCACATAATTGTTTTCTTGTGCATATTCAATAACCGATTATTGGTTTTCAGTGATTTTTGAAAGATTTTTTTTTTGTGGTAGTTTCAGAATAACTCCGGAATATTTTTTAAGTTGAACTTATAGTGTAACTGAAGCAAAGAAAAGACAATAAGTATTACAAATATTATTAGTTTTGCTCTTCCATATATTATAAGAATCAAACATTACTATTCAACAATAAAAATTACAAATTCTTTTTAAAATATTGTGGATCGGACAAATTTTTAGTTCACCTGAATTCTAAAATTTAGTGTTATATTATATTTAAGTATTAGTGAAAAATTCGATTTGTACACACAAAAAAAAGATTTTTAAACATTAAAAAACAAAATTATTTAAGCACACAAAAGATTTAAAATCTCTTAAAAATTAATTTCTTTAAAATTGTTTTTTTCTTGACAATTTAATGGAATATAGTACATATCAATTAAAAAAGCAAAAAAAAGTTTTCAAAATAATATTATGACATTTGTTAGCACTTTTTATTTCAGAATACATGATTTTTTCTACTAAAACTGCTACCTTGAATTTTATACAAATCTATTGATATAGTTATTCAGACTCTTATCTTTATAAAAAAAAAAAATCATTTTTTTCCGGTTCATTTTTTTCCTATCTCATCAAAAGAAAAGCAATTCTGGAAAATTTTCGTGAAAATTGGACCATTAATTTATTTTTCATAGAATTTTTTAAAAAATCCTCTTTTCCTTAACTTGTTTTTAGCTACATTAAATTTCAGTTGATTTAATGGTGCAAAAATGAAAACATTGTTTTTCAATCATAATTTTCATTATTTCCGTAAACTGAAAAAGTTTTTAAAAAATATCATCAGGAGTTTGTTTAATATTTTTTCTTTCAAATGGGCAAAAAATGTTCAAGATAATATTAACCTTTATGCAAGTTTCATTGTGTTAAATATAGGGGGGGGGGGTACATTTCACAGGGAAAATTGGTGGTACCTACTGTGTACAAACAAATTATTATCATTATTAAACAGGAATAGTTACTTGAAATTATTATCATTATTAAACAGGAATAGTTACTTGAAATTATTATCATTATTAAACAGGAATAGTTACTTGAAACCATATAATTGTGTATAGATTAGTATTAGATTGGAATATTTGAAAACATATAACTGTATGTTATTTGTATGATGATAATAAAACATTTATGAATGAATCAAATTTCAGCATTAAATAACCCAGAACGTGTTTATATATCATTAGATAAAGCAAAACAAAAAATCTAAATTATCAGTATTAGATTGTCATACTTGAAACCATGTCACTGTGTAAATTATTTGTATGAGATAAATAATGATTATCAAATTTCTGCATTAAATAACCCATATGGGGTTGATATGACATTAGATAAACTAAACCAAACCATCATTGTTTTTCACCTAATAGAAAATATATAAAATATTATTCAAGTGGTTTTTGCAAAATGTGAAAGTTGGATTTGAATCCAAACAAAATTTTACATAACTTTTCTAATTGATGTTTGGTGCAAAAAAAAAAAAAATGGAATAAAATAAAAACTAGATTATAAAAAAAATTCTCTTCAAATACTGACTATTAGAAAACTTAGTTTTTGTTTATTTTTCCTAATTTGTGTTAAAGTCAGATAAAAGTCCAGATGTTATCATTGAATAGATTCAGAAAAAAAAAGGGATGATTTTTATGCTCTTGGCATGAGAGTGAAAAATGCATTAATACAGCACAAAATAAGAATACTCATCAATTGATATATATATATTTCTTTTTCTTTTCATATTTTCAAATTATTTGTTTGGGGCAGTTTTCACTAATTTGCTCTGATTGAATTGACTCAGTTTTTATTCATCAACCAGATCTTTAAGATTTCATATAAATACCCAATATTTTTCCTTTTTCTTCTTTAGGCTATTCTGAATGGCTTCTTTGCTGAATTCCCTCAAGCAGTTCGTGAATCTGTAGAGTCAATTATAGGGGCAGCTGTTGACATCTATGGGAGCATGAAAACTGATTTGCTCCCCACCCCAGCAAAGTCTCACTATCTCTTCAACTTGCGGGATCTATCCAAGTGTGTGCAAGGTTAGTGTTCTCACATATTTTCTGATATTGATTTTTAGCCCTGTCTCATTATTTGGATAAACAATATTTGATTTCAGTTAATTTCAAAGATTACGTGTTGCATTGTAATTGTGAATGTCACCAAGTGTCCTGTCACATGGCTACAGCGTTATTTATATTGAAATTTTCTTTCAGATGTCTGTCTTTTGCTCTTAGTGTTGGCAAATGAATATTTGAATAAGTTCTTAGATACCAAAATGGAATCATTGTGTGATAAACTGATCGAATGTCTGTGAATGGAATTATCCTCACTCACCTATTACGTGCTAAAAATGATTTTGTAAAACTCTGAATTTTTCTTCTTTTTTTCTTTTTTAAATAGGAAGATATTTAGATAATTCAACAGAGCACCACAGTGTGTAGGTGTTAGGAAAAATTCTACCAAATTAGAAAATGTTTTAAAATTATATGATGTTAATTTATGAGATATGGCAATGCCAACTATTGTTTTAACATTACTGTAAATTTTCACTATAAAAAAAAACCCTTGATATAATAAATTTTGACTTTAACCCTTAAAATACTGAACCCTCCTCTGGACTCTTGACTAAAAAATAACTGAAATGTTGTTATCTAATTACCAACCTGATTGGCTGTATTATAGCTAGACAATAGCAATGGAGAAATGAGTATACCCTGGCTGGAATTCAGAATTCAGACTGCCTAGGTATATGTATTTCTAAGTAGTGGCACAAATACTGGTCTCTCAGAATGAATTGAAATAGATCTGTGAAATATTAGTAGAAGTCAATATCTATGAAATTCAAACTGATGTCAGTTTATACACTAAGGGAAAGATCTTGTCATAGTAATGATGTAACAAGGAAAATTTATGATGAGTGAGTAATAGTGATAAAGATTAAAAAGAAAGGATTCTTTGTTTATTTGGGATATAAGACAAGGTTTCTAGGAAAAGAATATTGCTTACATTGGGGAAATCTTGTGGCACTTTTTCATCTGTGGATTTTTCCAGTTTTGCCTGATAAATTCCACATTGTTTGTATTTAAGAAAAGATTAGTCAGCTGTGGGTTTTTGTCAAAATTGTATAAACAGGTTAGGAAAAAAAAGAACAAATAAACCCAAGAATACACTTATCATTTTTTATTCACTTTTCTGGTTTATCCTTGTGTGTGTGTATAAGTGAGGGGGGTGGCTCTTCCCAACAGCATAGATCCTCACTATTGTGATATGGATTGCAGATGAAGAGTTGGGCATTGGACAGTTTTTTATCCCATTCTAATGGCCAACTACTAACTCTTTTTTGACTGTTACTCTTTCTTATGATCAACTCTGCTTACTACATTAGACTCAAACTCCCACTGTACTTGGCTCTTCTTGTGACTAACTATAGTGGACAGTCAGTTGGGTAGAGGCCCCACTGGCCAAACCAACCACCACTGTTGTGAGCTGCCACTACTCTCTTGAACATATAGGGCCATGACTTTGGGGGGGGGGGCTGTTTTCTCATGTGGAACTCCCAGAACTAAAGTACCTTAGAAAATAACCTTAACTACAGACAAGTGCCAAAGAAAAAATGATCCTTTCATCCCCATCAAGAAATCTTTTTTTCTATTTTATCATCTATTAAAATCTGCTGACCCTTCTAATTCATTTAGCTTTCTCTTGGATACTACTGCACTCACATCCACGTACATACATACATACATACATATACATAGATATATGCTACATCTGTGCCCACATACGCACACACCTATGCAGATATGCTTGCACCCACATGCATATACATATTTATACACTACACCTATATGCATACATACTCATATAGACATACTTGCCCCTGCATGCCTATGCATTATTGCACCTAAATATGTGTACCCAGGGAGAAAAGTGTCCTTAGTATGATGTTAGAATGCATCTAGTGGTGAGGTTCCAATTCTGCAGCTCTGGCAAGCATGATGTACCCCTTCATTGCCATTACTCCAGGTCCACTCTGGTCTGGAGTAGTAGTATCTGTTAGGATCCCACCTATGTGTTTAAAAAATGAATTTGAAAAACCCAACAAGAATGAATAAAACAAAAACGGCTTAGGCATAAGATAACTTAAGGGTTGACATGCCATAAAATCCAACCAAAAAGCTTATATTATCACAATTCGGCAATGACGAAATTTGAATTATTTACTAATTGAGGGATATTGTTAGGGTATAATGGACTTTCAAGATTCATGACTACTTCTTCTTCTGATTAGTTAGTGAAAGCAAAAGTTTACAGTAAACGTCTATCTGGCTATACTTTCAGTGGAAGTTGTAAAAGTTGTGAAGGGGTTCTCTTGCATAATGAGACTTACTTTTAACTTTATATAAAGGCACAAATGACACATATTTCCTTTAAAATCATACAAACAATACTCATGCATTGTAATAATTTGCTATGTCATAAACAAGTGAAAATATGAATTTAGATTTTTTATATAACAAACACCCCAGAAACAAAACCCACAGCATCAAACCATCATGTTGGAGGAGCTTAGAATATGCTGACTGTACGCCCTGCAGAGGGATAAGAACCCCCACTCCCTAAGCGGTGTCCTGGGTATGTCACTAAACTGAATCTGATAGTGCATGTTCTGGAGATCTGGGAGGCATGGAGTACCCCTTCATTGCCATTACTCTCAGGTTGACTCTGACCTGGAGTGGTAATACTTGTCAGGGTCTCATCTATATGTCAAACAAATATATCTAAAAATTATTAATTCTTGATTAGATTGTGCAAAAAAGAAACCTCTGAAGAACTAACTACACAAAATGTAAATATGAACGTACAATGGACACAATTCCCTAACCTCCTGGCATAAAATAACTCTAGGCAGGTTGACATGCTGTTAAAATCAATTAAAATTAAATCAATCAACTAATGAATTAAAGATTTTTTGAATTAAAAAAAAAAATCAACTTATCCTTGAAAATGACTAATGAGGATATTGAGGACTAATGAGCAACAAGGACAAACATTTTGGATGATTTCTATATGTTGTGTTACACATAATAGCATAAAATCCCTTAAAAGTTACCTCCCTTATCGGCCATTTTTTTACTTAGCATATAAACCATTGTCACCAGCTCAGGGCCTTCTGGCCTTCCCTCTGAGGAACCATCGGGATGACATGCTTATCTTTTCTTTCCCAGCCAACCCCAAAATTTGGACCTACAGGGTAAATCTTAATTTAACTTTACTCTAACATTAAAACCACTACAATTATCTGCCATCTTTACTGTTATTCCCTTTTTCATAGACCTTATTGATAAGTATTTCTCTCCATAGAATGTAGTGGTAACTATAATGTCTACTCCTGTTAGAAGTATTTCTTTAATACCATTATCTCTTATCATTAAACCCTGTTTGTTACCCCAGTTAGAACTATTTCTTTAAAATAATACAGTAATTATTATTATTATTATTATTATTATTATTATTATTATTATTTTCCCTATATATGTTCTCTTTAGGGACTCTCAGATGAAACATTACTAGACTAATTTATGCTAGTGTTCTTACTGGCTGATGGTCAGTCCCTTTGTGTAATTTATTACAGTTAAGAAAAGCTTCAGCTACATTGTTGTATATAGCTCGATATACCTGAACTAAGCTTATACTAGGCCTTTTATTCATTGTCTTGTTTTTATGTACCTGTGCTTGTGGAAATACATGAGTTATGGTGTGCTTGCTACCTTTGTCTTTGTATTTAACTTGCTTCATTTTCTTTTGTTTGTGTGATAGTGTTAATTTTCATTGGCTATGTAAATCCCATTTTATTCAGCCAATTTCTTTCAGTTTTCTTACAACCATTGACTCCTGTTTCAACCTATTTATTTTTCAAATCCTTTGCTGCACATTTTCTATTTTAAAGCCATATTGCTTTGAGATTTCTATCCTGAGGCTTAAATATCTTTCATAGTCTATTAGTATGTTTTTCTTTTTTAACCACCCCATTTCTATTATATTTGCATTGAATTTTAGACACAGCTGACTGGAAACAACCAATGTCTTTTGCCACATCTCACTGTGGATTATTCTTTTAAATGAGTTTTATGATCCTTTCCATTGTTTCAAATGACAGTTCTTTTATGGGAGCTATAATTCTTTTCAATTATGCATTCCAAAACTGCTTCTTGGGGTCTGCAAGAACTGTCTTTTAACTGTAGACCAAATTTGTATATCTAGGCTTCTGCTTTTGTTTTAGGAATGCAAATTACAAAATCATTCCATAATATTTTTCTCTGCATGGTTTGTAAAAAAATTATACCTGTAATTTAAATTATTTAATCTAATTTGTTTAAGGAATGTGTTATGAAACCAGAATGTTTAGCTATTAAAGAAAAAATGTTTATCATCTAATTTGTTATTAGTTTATTTAGTGAAAAAAAGCCCAAAAAACAAAACATATGGACATCCTCTAATTTTGTTAAATTCTATAATTTTTGCCAGTGTTACTAAAATGAGAACAAGATTTAAAATGATTAATCATTTTATTTTTCATTGCAAAATCTAGATTATGTTTATAGCCACACAAATACTATTCTGACATCAAGATACTTGTTATATCCCATCAACAATTAATAACATAAAACAGTAAAATGTATTTTTGACACAAACAATATTTATCTGAATTTTTGAGATGAGGCTTGATAATTTGTATTATTCAGATTTTTCGGACTGTTGTGCTTATCTTTATTGTTATATACACAACGTTTTGGTTGATGTGCCCTATGGCCTTCTGCAGGTGATACTTGTCAAACTTGGAAACTGAACTTTGACTCAAACCCTTTATTTAATCCATTGGGATAGATTGTTCTCATTCTGTTAACTATGACCTGGTACAAGTATTGAGCTATGTTAAGTATTCTATTCTAGTCAGAATTGAACCTTCAATCTCCAGATGATTATCACGTAGAAATATATTAACTCAACCCTTATATCCGTTGGGTCATGTGTTCAATTGGATAATTCAGAGTGAATTTTTTTAACCTATAAATCTAATGCTTTTTTTTTTTTTACCAAGAATTTTACATTTATACTTATTATGTATGATTTTTCACCTTACTCATATTGTGATTTTTTTTTATCACAAACAATATTTATTTTTATTCTCCTCAAAAATGGTATAGGAGGATGGAAAAAAACTGTTAGATATTAACAGTGCACATGTGTGTGTTTTTATGTGGACATCTTGTTTTCTTCATCTCCTCTAACAATGCTCTTGAGATATATTCCAAGAAACACAGAGTTAAAAATTCTAAAAATCTTTTTGGAAATATAAGCATCATCATCATCATCATCATCATGGTATGCACAAATTCCCTTGACGCTCTCTTACCATCTGTCCCTATTGATCATCACTCTTGGTAAATCCTCTAGATGGCACCCAGAGTCTGCACAGAGATGATGAATTAAGTTTTTTGCTGGTCAGTTAACATTGATGTGTCCATGTATAGGAGTCTATAAGAGAACATGGCTTATGAATTTATCCTTACTTCTTCAGCAATGGCTGGCATGTTTTGTAGATCTTACTTGAATGGTTTGCAAGATGGGAGGTAAATGACCATAAAACTGCTATTTTGTGGGGTGATACTTCCAGGATTTGTTCAAAACATTAATTAGTATTCTTGGGTATTTCCCATCTAGCTTTTTCTCCAAGTGATGCAACCATTCAATAGTACTGACACTGCTACAGCTTGGAAGAATTCCCATTTTGTTATCAAAGAGATCAGATCTCCATATGGTTGTTAACCTGTCAATAGCAATCCATGCATTACCTATACATTCTTTCAGTAGATGTGATATTGCTACTGAGGTATATGAACTGGTCTATTAATTTCAGAGGCTTGCCATAAAGTATTTTTTGCCATGAGGGATGAAATTTCCAGAAAGCTGTTGCCAATTAATAGATTATTTTTATAAAAAAAGTGTGATTAATATTTTGATATTTATTTGCATTTTTCTTAAAATACTCATCATGTATTTTATGATGTCCAACTATAAATGTTGGAACTTATCTGTAATATATTATAGATAATTAACTGAATCTATTTTTGCTATTGTCTTTTTCTTTAGGTATGTTACAGGCTAACATTCGAATTGTCCAGACCAGTAATAATGTATTTCGTCTTTTCTGCCATGAAGCCCAGCGAGTGTTTCATGACCGTTTGATCAGTGACCAAGATAAATCATACTTTTATCAAATGTTGAGTGAAATTTCTCACAAACATTTTCACGAGGTTAGTAAAGAAAAAAAATTCAACTTAATCGTTTCAAATGAAAAAACAAAAATCAAACTATTTTATATTTATTTAATCATTTTGCAAAAACAAAAATTAAATCTAAAACTGAATTTCTGGATTTCTTAGATGAAACTGTCATTATTAATATTTGTCTCCCTTTTCTTTGAATTTTTTTTTTTGTTATTTATCAAAATGCTAAGGTTTTTTTTATGTTTTGTAACAAGATGAAAGAAAAAGTTGTTGAAAATAGATGAATCTAAAACTAATTCTTAAAATTCTCTAAACATTAGTTTATAGTTTTTTTTAAACTTAAAGTTTCATTAAAAGTTTTTACTATCTGCTGCTTATCATTTTGTTTACTTAGAAAATGGTGGCTGCCTTTCAAAATCATGAGAGAAATGATTTTCAATTGGCTATTTTTCTTTAATGTTTTGAGACAAAATAAAAGAAAACCTCAAATTAATCACCATCATTATCAAGTCACACCAACAGTACAGATTCCCTTGACTCTTGTTATCTATCCCTATCAGTTATTGCTTTTGGTAAATCCTCTTGATGGCATCCAATGTCCATACAGAGCTGATTAATGTAAGATTTTGCTAGTAAGCCAACACTGGTGTGTCTGTGTGTAGGAGTCCATAGCAAAATGTCACTTACTTTTTTGACAGTGTCTTGCTGGTCTTACTTGGATATTTTTTAGTGGAAAGTGGCTGCACAGCTGTTGTTTTGTAGGGGGCTGCTTTCAGCATTTGTTTAAAACAGCACAATTTTCTTGTGTAGTTTCCATCTAGATTTTTCTTTAAGTGTTTTGTTAGAATCCAAGTAGTGCAAACTTACAATAGTATTGACACAATTACAGTTTGGAATAATTCCTGTTTTGTTTTATTAGAGATATCAGATTTCCATATGGTGATTAACCTGTCAATAGTAGTCCATGCTTTACTTATGTCAATCAAGATAAAATAGATATCATATAAGAATTTTGTTTGTATCACATAAGTAAATATCTTTCTGTGATTTCTTTTTCTATTGTCCAAAGAAATAAATGTATATTATTATTGTTTTAAGTGTCATTAAATTTTGCAGACAATACCTCCAGATGAACTGAAAAACACTCCAATTATATTTGGCGATTTCATGCAAGTAGAGGTACCCATTGCAGATCGAGTGTACAAAGAGATTACGAACATGACAAAACTACAAAATGTTTTGAATCAGGTAAACCAATTTTCATTTTAGGTTTTTATAGTGTCAACCTGCTAGTATTGTTTTTATTATGGTATGAAAAGGCATCTTCTGTAATATATCCAGAAAAATAATTCAAAACATTTTTGAATAGTTTTCTTGTGATCAGGTCTTCAGACTAACTTTTTTCATGACTGTCCCAGAACTGTCTCAAAATCAAAAAATATTTTTTTTCACTTTGTTATCATCTATAGTTGTTAATAGTATAATAGAAACACTATTAAATAATGTTTAGGAATTAAATAATACTGATTTTGGTTTATTTAGTCTTGAAATTGTGATCTCTGTGTTTTTTGTTCAAGAAACAAAACAACAATTAAACAAGGAATAGGCTACGGGCCCAAAGGCCAATATAGCTCTAGTTTTTTATTTAATTAATAATTTTGATGGTGGGAAAAAAAGTGGTCAAATGAATGCCTATAGCCTCTTGAATATCATACTTTTTTTCACAAGCGTAAATGTTGTCTATATTGAAATTTTCCATGGGTACCACCAATGTTCCCCGTGAAATTTACCCCCCACTATATTTAACATAATAAGACTTGCTTAAAGGTTAATATTATCTTGAAATTTTTTTATTCACTCGAAAGAAGAAGCATTAAACAAACTCCTAATGATTTTTAAAAAATTTATAACGAGGGTTCTTTTTAATTCTATGAAAAATAAACTAATGGTCCAATTTTCACAAAAATTTCCATAATTACTTACTTTTGGATGAATATGTGTCTGAAATTTTTTTTTTTTTTTAAATATATTGGGGAAATATTTTTTATTAGGTCTGCTCCCCCCTATATTATTTTATGTAATATGAAAAAATGAATCAGCAAAAACGATTTTTACTTTTTTTCAATAAAGATAAGAGTCTAGATAATTATATCAGAAGATTTTTATAAGTCTCAATGGCAAAGATTTTTAATAAAAGAACCATAAATACAGACTTCTGTTAAAAAATGATATCAATAAAGAAACTGGCCGTGTTGTAAATAAACTGAATGTTTGTCTTATTTTTTACGATAATGATGAGTAATTTTCCCCAACTGGATAATTTGATCTTTGAATGAAATTTTTCTTTGTAACAGCTCTTTATGTTCGTTATTTCTTTTTTGCGAGATTTAAAAACAAAATTTCAAAGATATTTATGTTTCTTCCTTCAACGTGACCTAAACTGATCACGCAACATATACACAGTATCGATATTTTTTTGCAACTCCAAGGTCATCTGCTGCAGAGCAAGACCTTCCTTGCTTTGCAAGTGTCATTAAAAATACTTGCAAAGTTGTAAACAAATGTCCCCTACCTGGAATTTGAGTATCATAAAGAAAGAAGAAAGAAGAGACCAGGAAAAGTCAAAGAATGACTATTTTAGTTATTTTTATTATCATTCCATAAGAAGAAGAGGAGGAGGGAAATCCATAATAATAGGAATGGGAGAAACTTCTATTAAGACCCAAGTTTCAGCATTTTGAAACTGACATTTGTAAATAAAACCAAGAGAAAGATAACAGGTATACATGTGTGTCAGAAAGTCAGAGATCATTTCTATATAGTACATATACTGTAAATGTTGGCTAATTGTAAGTATTGCTAAATAATAAGACTAGCTGGAAAGCTGGAAAACATCCAATAAAGTTACTTTTGTTTTATTTTTTATTATTCCTTAAAAGATGGAGGAAAATCCATAATAAGAGTAGAAGAAAACTATTAAAACTCTTGTTTCACCATTTCAAAATTGACATTTCTTAAATAAAACCAAGGGAAAGATAACGGGTATACATGGGTAAATTCCATGTCAAATCATCCAGAAAAAAAGTAGAATTGTCACCCAACCACTTCAATTTTTCTGAAATTTTTTTCATGTGTGGACTATGTTAACATTAGACAATCCCCAAAATTTGAGCTTCCAATTCCAGAAATTGGCAGAGTTTACTTCTGGGGAACCCACCTAAAATCATAGAAAATTACATCCAAAAGATCATAGATAGACAACTAGACATCAAACTGGGGGGTTTTACAATAGAAGAACTTAACGAAGTCTTAAAGAAACTAAAAGGTAGAAAAACAGCAGGGCTTGACGAAATACCCCCAGAGGTATGGAAGATGGGAAAGTTCAATAACATACTGCTTAGGCTATGCAATGCTGTATATAGACAAAATAAGATAGATAAATGGACAAAAGGATGCATCCTCCCATTCCCAAAAAGAGAGACCTAGGAATTGCTAAAACTACAGAGGCATAACTCTTACTGCTATTGCAGCTAAGATATATAATGTCCTTAGGAAAAACCAAAATGGATTCTGCAGAAATCGATCCACAACCTCTCAGATCCTGACTGTATGACGGATCATAGAAGGGATTAGAGCAAAGAATATAGAGGCAACTCTACTATTCGTAGATTTCTCCAAGGCTTTGATTCCATACACAGAGGAAAAATGGAACAAATACTACTAGCATATGGTCTCCCCAAAGAAATGGTTGCCGCTATAATGATGCTCTACAAAAACACTAAAGCAATGGTATGCTGACCTGGTTGGTTACAAAAAATTATCAGTCATATGGAAGTCTGATCTCACTGACAAGCTAAAGCGGCAATTCTTTCCAGGCTGTGGTTATGTCAGTACTGCTGTATGGTTGCACTACTTGGACCCTAATGAAGCGCCTTGAGAATAAGCTAGATGGGAGCTGCACAAGAATGCTGATTGCAGTCTTGAACAAGTCGTGGAAACAGCACCCCACAAGGAAGCAGCTGTATAGCCACCTGCCCCCCATCTCACAAACCATCCAAGTAAGATGGACTAGACATGCAGGACACTGCTGGATAAGCAAAGACGAGCTCATAAGCGATGTTCTCCTGTGGAAACCAACACATGGACATGCTAACATAGGCTGCCCACTAAGGACCTACATTGACCAATTATGTGAGGACGTGGCTGCTGCGCAGAAGAACTCCCAGGGGCAATGAATAATAGGGAAGGTTGGTGAGAGATTGTCATGGATATCCGTGCTGCTTGCGCGACATGATGATGATGTTGATTTAACTCGACAAATTTGGTGGGGTTGGCGAAAACAACTTTTTGTAATCTATTTTTATCTGTAAAATGAGTTCTAGAGCTACTCTACTCCTAAAAATTGGTTTATAAAAGCATTTTTGCCCAAGGAATCCTAAAATGCTATCAAAAAATCTTAAAGTCACCCAATTTTAAGTTATTGATGATTTCTGATTTTTCCTAGCAAGATCAATATCCCAATGTGGCACTGCATCTATGACAATTTTCTTTTTCTATTATTATTTCACATATATTGAACATTATTTGTACCAAAAAGATAGTTTGATATTTTCTCAGAAACAAAGCTACAACATCAGTTAGAATTTTGCAAATCAGAAATTATTAATAACTTAAAATTGGTTAACTTTGAGACTTTTTTGATAGCATTTTTGAATTCCTTGGGCTAAAATGCTTTTATAAACCAATTTTCAGTAGGGAAGCTCATTTTACAGACAAAAATAAATTACAAAATGTTGCCATTTTTCGCAACTCCTTACCCAAATTTGGAGAGTTATGTTGATTTTTAGAATCAACATAACTCGGCCAATTTTTGGAATTGGAAAATCAAATTTTGGGGATTGGCTAACTATAAGATAGTTAACACCTGGACAAAATTTCAGAAAAATCGAAGTGCAAAATTTTAACAAATTTTAAAAAAATGTTGTAGCTTCGGTTCTAAGCAAATATCAAATTATCTTTTTGGTACAAATAATGTTTAATATATGGGAAATAAGAGAAAAAAATTATTGTTGTTGATGCAGTGCCACTTCAGGATATTGTTCTTGCTAGGAAAAAATCAGAAATCATCAATAACTTAAAAATGATTGACTTTTTTATGGTATTTTTGGATTTCATGGGCAAAAATGCTTTTATAAAACAATTTTTAGCAGTAGGGAAGCTCTAAAACTCATTTCACAGACAAAAATAGGTTACAAAAAGTTGCCATTTTTCGCGATCCACCTCAAATTTGGAGAGCTAAAAATGATTTTAACTCCGCCAATTTTTGGAATTGGAAGCTCAAATTTTGGCAATTGGCTAACTTTAACATAATTGAAGTGGGTGGGTGACATGGCCTGGATGATAGGATATGGAATTTTCCACATGCTTGACGGAAAGTCAGAGATCATTTCAGCATATTATTTATTTTGTAAACAGGAACCTATTTCTAAAATCATAAAATCAATATTTTTCAAAACTGATGAATTGTCTTATTAGAGGAAGATCTTCTGAATACAAAGTAACATAAATTAGATATGAAAACTTTTTTCAATTTTTTTCTCATGGCACCCAGGTGGTTCAGATATACCAAAAAAATTCAGTTTTGTAGGGAAATATTTTTTTGAGAGACACTTAAGAGATTTATCATTTTAAACTGCCTTTTGTCTGGATTTGTGGTTTGACTAAACAATAATGCCATGTAATTACTTTACAGCTCCAGCTAAAAACCTAATTAATAATGTTTAATTAAATATGAATTATTATTCTAGTAAGATAAATTGTTAATTGTTTTTCTTTTGAAGTTTCTATACAATTAGTTATGTCTTGCAGCAACATGGCTTCTTGCTTATTATCTGTTGTTAGATATATCCTCTTGATGAGAGCCCTCACCTTTCTCTCTAATGAAGACTTTAAAAAAATAATATTACAACCTTCTTGTAGGTCTAACAATTGTGCATATCAAATTGGGTTGCTTTACATCAAAACATTTGGCCATCTAAAGAAGAAAGACAAAGTTCCCTACTATAAATATAATTGTTGAGACAATGAATAATTATCTCCCTTAGATAATGGGCATATCTGTTGGGTACTTTGTGAGATGTCACATGGCAGTCACAGAAATCCATTCTTGGTCTCTGTTGCTTCTGTTCTTTGAACAGCAGATATGTTTCTTGAACTCTGCCAGGTAAAGCCATGTGGCTATTTTATTTTCTCTCATCAAGTAAGGTTTATTCCACTTTGTATCCCTTCCACATATTGCTTGTTCATAGAAGGGTATGTATATATTTCTAGCTATTGGGACACGTTTGTGTATTCTTTCTTTTTAATACCATTGCCATGTACATTATGCATATAAAAGGTTATATGTTCAAATACATTACTTTCCTTCCATTGTGTTCAGTGTTAATATATCACAGATATACTAATGCTAATATTGGTCATTGGTGAATGGGAACTCACCTAAATATCTTCTTTAACACCAAGCATACCAATAATTGATAAGACTATTTTTTTTCGGTCTCATGAATGTTTCTTCTGTTGAATGTTTTCATTGTTCTGGAGAATAATTTTTATTGATTCTACTGATAATTTTCTTTTCCAAGTTTTTATATTTTATTTCATTGCAGAAATTAAAAACTGAACAGTCTATTTATAAAATTGATAATAATGGGCAATGATGTAAAGTAGTTAGTAGTCAATTTGGACCATTATTGTCTGGTAAAGATAAATTTAGAATTTCATTATTCATACAAAAAATAAAAACTCCATGTTGACTGTTTTATATGTATTATTTGTGGGATGTCATCTGTTGCCTTAAAAAATTATAAAAGTTATTAAAGATTTATGAAATAGGCTAGATTTTTTTTTCTTACTGATTGTTTATTGCAAAGAGTTTATAAAGGGAGGAAATTTATGAATCAAGGAATCTATGAAGATACAAGAGAAAGAACCAATTAAAAGATGACCTGTTCAAAATAATTAATGGAATTTCTAATTATGAAGACATTTTTTTAAATATTTCTCCTCAAACTAGAAATTTCCTTTCAAAGCAGATTTCAAAAACTAAGTCTATTAACCAATTAGATTATTTTGCTAATAGAACAATATATTTTTGAATATTTTAAAAATAACCCTGTTGGGTTGATATGCCATGAAAATCAGTTAATCAATTATTTTCTGTATTTTGTAAAAAAATTAATCTTGAAACCAAAAACATTAAAAAAAACATCAACCCCTTTCATCATGGTTTCCAGTAGGACTAAGAAAAAAATTCAGCAATATTCAATTAATTTATTTGGGGGTGAACAGAAATTAAATTTAGTGGCAAGAGGTGCATCAAGTAAGAAGTTTGAAAAGCCCTAGTCTAAACTCTTGACACTTGGTCTGATGTTGCGGCAACTGTTACGCTCATATTATGCCCATCAGTCACCTCTGGACTCAGAGCACTACTCAGAACTGGTGGGACGGTCATCTTTGATTATAAGCAATGACCATCTGGCTATACTAATGCAGTTTAATTAAAAGCTTTCTTAATTAGATAGGGTTAGATGAACTAAAATCTGTTAATTCTATTGTTGAATTTTGAACTTTAGCTTCTATCAGTGTTGGACAAGTATACTTGTATCTCAACACATGCTTATCAGAGCAGATACCCACTTTTTATCTTCTTCAATTCTAGAACCTACTCAAGCAATACTCCTTTATTAATAAATGCCTAACACTGGACAAATCAAGCACACTTACATTCAACTCCAGAATGCAAAATTTCTTATAAGATCATTAATTAATAGATTCTTGAGTTTTCCACATGTGTCCTCTCAGGTTTTCACACTATTTCACTCTATTTGCAGTATCTTGAAGGTTTCAACTTGCAATCAACAAGAGAAGTGAAATTGGTCTTCTTCACAGACGTTCTACAACACATATCTAGAGTTGTGCGCATGATAAGACAGGAACATGGTAATGCTCTTCTTGTTGGGGTTGGGGGAACCGGCAAACAGTCGGTCACCAGGTAAGAAAAATCTGAACTTTTTCACAGAAATTTCATTCTTTAGACAATAGTTAAATCTTTTGATTGATTTTGAATAACTGTGATTGAAATATAAAATAATGTATATGGCTCTAACATTAATCTAATCAGGGATGGCATTATTCATATTTGGAAGGTATCATCTGGTTGTGAAAAAAGAAAATAATGAGATTTAGAAACATTTTGTTTGTTTAATGAAATTGAAAAGAAAATTGTAAAGAATTTTAATTCATGGCAATTTATCCCTTTTCACTCATAGAAGAAGGAATTTATTTGTAGGTGAATATTTGTATATATAAACATTGGTTGAAAATAATTATCTGAAGATCAATTCTATGAAACTCAAAATTGTGTTTTTTTTAATCTTAAAATATTTTGTTACTGTAATATTTGCTCTGCATTTTTGCATATTGAGCACTGTGATAAATTTGTTGGTTTTACTCCTATTCTTAATTGTATATATATATATATATATATATATATATATATATAATACTAATAATATTATCAGAGGAAAATAAAGGGTCTACCATGGTTTCAATCAAATTTAAATGATTTCTTCAGGACCCTAACCTACGTTAACTAAGTTGATGTAATTCCATAGTTAAATTAAAGATATTTTTCAGATAATAACAGTTGAACGCTACGTTATTTTTCTCTCAATCTTTGCATGCGGCCTGCACGTGAAAATTGAGAAAAAACAATGTATTGTTCCACACGTGTATTCATTCCTTAATTCTCATTTCTATATTGTTATCAATTCAATTCTAATTATAAATAATAGTTAGCAAAAGCAGTTAAAATTTAATTTTAATTATATTTTAGGGGATTAATATTACTAATTCATAGTTTTTATTGTTCTTTTTAGTATTTATCCTATTTAAAATGAATAACTATTCTATGTCTACAATTGCAGATTGATTCAAATCTATTATTTAAAAGGTTTTTCTTATCCAGGAATTTAATTATACTTAACTTTTCTTGTAGACAAAGGTAGCATGGATCATTTAGAGATCTTCACACATTTGATTTTTTTAGAATATTCCATTCAATAATTGGTGTCATATTTTTATCTTTTAAATCCCAAATATACCTAGATAGAGTTGTTGCAATTCTAAGCTTAATATTAGTAAATGAATGCTTATGGATAATCACAGTATATGAGTGTGTACATGTAACACACAATATTTTGCATGTATTACATAAAGAAAAATCATTTAATAAGGATCTATTCTTTCTAGGTAAAACAGGTTAAAACTGAAAAAACTGAAAATATTGAAGTAAACAAATATCAATTTTTGTATGTTTCGAAAAACATTGAATGTCACCTGCTAAGATAAAACATTTTCCAAATTTTTTGAAAATGAACTTTTTATATACTTTCATAATCAATTTATTTGCCAAAGCCATAATCATGTAGCTTTGCATGTGTAGATATTTACCAAATGTTGCTATAGATTTGCATGTGTAGATATTTACCAAATGTTGCTATAGATTTGCATGTGTAGATATTTACCAAATGTTGCTATAGATTTGCATGTGTAGATATTTACCAAGTGTTGCTATAGATTTGCATGTGTAGATATTTACCAAATGTTGCTATAGATTTGCATGTGTAGATATTTACCAAATGTTGCTATAGATTTGCATGTGTAGATATTTACCAAATGTTGCTATAGATTTGCATGTGTAGATATTTACCAAAGGTTGGTATAGATTTGCATGTGTAGATACTACAACACTATGCCATCAGACCTTCAACTAAAGCTGTTGTGACCATGCTTGCCTGTCCCACATTGGCCTTATCAGCCACAGACATACCTGCAGTGAATGTGGACCACACCCTTAATCTTTGTTCACAATGCCATGTCATAATTACTGATTATTGTAAAATCTCAGAAAAAGAATGAGTATATTTTCTATGTATTCAAAGTTGTCTCATAATATTCTTATTATTTTATTCATTTATTTTTTTTCAATAAAATTGATCTTTAATTTCCCTCTTCAGGTTGGCTGCCTTTATTTGTGGTTATCAGTGTTTTCAAATTGAGTTGCGTCGTGGTTATGACTATGCAGCCTTTCATGATGACTTGAAAAAGTTGTATGACATAGCTGGGTGCAGAAATGAAAACACAGTCTTTCTATTTA
The DNA here is from genome assembly GCA_023376005.1 of Doryteuthis pealeii. NCBI lineage: Eukaryota > Metazoa > Mollusca > Cephalopoda > Myopsida > Loliginidae > Doryteuthis > Doryteuthis pealeii. The sequence continues at coordinate 55,237,286 of CM042157.1, read as the reverse complement.
CTGACACACAGGTAAATTTGTCAAGTATTACACAGGAAAAAAATGAGTAAAAAATGCTTTAAGAATTAATGGAAGAAAAATTGAATCTAATTATTGGTCAATTTTGGCAAATATTTGAAATCTCAAGTTTCAACTAATTATCAGGATAATTAAAGCTGCTTGTGTTGTATATATTGCTAATTAAATGCAAAACACCTGACACCTCATTTTCTGTCACAGCTAAACCTGTGTTACTTCAGCAAAATTCTATATGACAGAGTGCTGAAATATTTTCAAAATTAACTTTTTTTAATTTAAAATTATTTTTAAGGATTAAAGAAACTAGAGAAAGAAGTGCAAAATGTGTTGAACTTTTTGTAGCCATTTATTAAGTTTAGCATATTTTTAGCAGAAGGCCAAAAGTATGGAGCACTCTGTGAGAATCAAACTCATTAACAATGGCCCACTGGTTTAGCTTGCTAACCATTACAAGTCAAGTGAACTCTGGGATAAAATGGCTCAAAGTTAATACTTCTCAAAGTGGTCCTTATAGACTATTGGGGGGTGGGAATAAAAGCATAGGGGTCCACATGGAGGGGAATTTACTAGTTTGGATTTATGAATAACAAATTGTTCATCCATATAAATTACATTAACAATTTGTAAGAAAAATGTAAAGCTTAATTCAAAGATCTTCTAAACATGGAAATTCCTCACTGGATTATTTCTCTATTTGATGTTGAAGTGGAAAGTGCAAATTTGAACCTCTTTCATAAAGAAGAATTTATTAAAATGACTTTCAATATTGAAGCGAAGTCTATGTAGATATTTAAAGGAATTGAATATTACTAAATAAAGGAAAACACTGTAGCAAAATATTGCAAGCTTTGTGTGACTATTAAGCCCATTTTATTAACTTTTCCAAGTTCGTATATGGTGGAATCTGGGGTTAGCCAAGTGCATTATTTACTAAGTAAACAGAGAAACACTTTGAACATAGAAGTCAAACCTGTAACCTAATATTTGTGATCTCAGTTCCCACTAAACCCATTTTTCCCATTAAAAAATTATTCAAGAATGAAAGGTGTGTTTACATTTATAGTTTACTGATTCTTTTCTCATGTAAATTATATTAAACACTGGTGAATTAGTTATGTTTTGTAATTTAATATTAAATTAATTTATTTGGGGGTAAATGGAAATTGAATTTGGTTAGGTGTGCATCAAGTAAAAAGTTTGAGAAGCCCTGGTTAAGGTCATCCCGTTCTTGGAATTGCCAAGAACTTTTCAGAAAGCTTTTGTATATTCCTCCAGTGTCAAAATTCTTTTCATCATGTCTTTGAAAAAGAAGCAGAATATACTATATAGCACAATTATTTTTTTTAACTTGACAAAATAAATACACCATAAAAAGTTTTGCTTTTTATAATGTTTCTGATAGAATTCTATTGTAAATAATTTTTAACATTCTAATTTTGATTTTACCAACTCTTTTTCTTCTTCAATAATATTAAGAGTTAAATACTAAGGCATCAACAAAATGCTAATATTAGTAATTTGTTTTCGTTTCAGACTAAAAATTATTACATGTATGATTCTCCATAGAAAATGACGGTACTCTGATTTTTTGTGCCAAGATGCTATAACTATGTCAACAAAGATTAAGAATTTATTGTAAATTTATTTAAAATGCAAAAATGTACATTATATGTAATAGAAATTTGTTTTTTCTTTTTTTTAACACATAAACTTGGAATTGTTCTTTATATTAAACATAAAAGAAAACAGTAAAAAGATCATTTTTCATTTTTTAATTACGTTTTAAAATATTTTTTAACAATTTACGCACTTACAAAAATCTCTGTAAATTGAGCATGCTTAAATAATGGGTTTACTTCAGAATTCCTAGAAAGTTACCAAATATGACAAAAGACACATAATGAAGGCTAGAGACTACAGCCGCTGAAATGTTGTGAGTATAGCAGTCAGCAATATATAGAGAATGATAATAATAATGCCTCACCTCCAGAAATATTGACAGATATTATGAAAATTTGTTGATAATTTTGATTGATTGATATTTATTTTATTTTCATTTTCATCTTTATTCAATGACTTACATAAATTTATTTGTTTATTTAATGATCAGATAGTAAAGGAAGAATTTTTGGAAGATATCAATAACATCCTCAATTCTGGGGAAGTTCCCAATCTCCTGGAATCAGAAGATGTTGAAAGATTGGTCACAGCCTGTCGTTCCGATGCAAAAGAAGCTGGTATCAATGAGCAAAGCCGAGATCAAATCCTTGCTTTTGCTATCAACAGAATCAGGTATTAACAGAATTTCAGTTGTGTTCTTTTTGATGAGTGGTGATATTTTACTAGAAACAAAAAAGTAAGAAAGCAGTATATTTTTTCTCTTGTTAAGTTTATAGAAAACTAGACAATCCAGGAACACATTCAATTCCCTTTGTAACAGCAATCTATGATGATATCTATGCTTCTATTTCAGAAACAGTGAATGATTCTAATTAGCATTTCACAATTATCTCAGTTGTATTAAGAATCTGGATGATTAAAAAAATTATGTTCAGTTGCAAATTTGATTGGAAATTGCTTTATTCTGTAAGTTCGGGAAGTCTATTATTCTAATAAGAATATATTTATGATGTGGAATTTTTGTTAATTTATTTGTTCAATATTTATTCATTCAATCAAATATTACATATTTAAAACCTCCACTAAAGCTCCCTTTTTTTTTTTTTAAATCCTCCCAAATCGGCTATTTATTGGATTTTAATAAAAATGTTTGGTATTTAAAGCAATAAAATATTACTTTTAAAAGATATTTTTTGCAAAAGACAACAGGATTTTTTTTATTGTTTTGTTGTCAAACATAGATATTTTCTGAGTCGTCAAATTAATGTAGATATTTTACAATGTCTCCCCCCCCCCAGCTTTTTATCAGCAGATCGATTTAGATATTTTACCCCCTCCTCGTTTAATTTTTACAAAACACAAATTCAAATTTCAAATATTAGGTACTGCCAGTTTTGGACTCACAGACGTATTTTAATAAATAAATTTAATCCCTTCCATTGAAAAAAAATTATCAAAATTCAGGGAATTATCCAATTTTAATGAAATTTTCAGTCTTGATTTATTAATGAATGAATATTAAAATGCATCAGTAAGAATAAACTGTCTAAATGTGTCGATATTAGATTGATATCGATTTAATTATGAAATTGCCATGAACAAGTGCTGTCCTGGAAAATTTTTAGAATGTTCTGGAAACATCCTGGAAAATGATTTCCTAAAATCAGTGGGACCCTGGAAGATAATTATTTGTTGAATCCTGACAAGTACCCACTTCCTAAACAGGTTCTAGAACCTATAACAAGGAGTCCTGCAATTGTGAAAAAAGGCTTATTGTTGTGTGTAGGTAAGAAGGCCATGTGGCTTTACCATTCCCTGACAGGATCAGAGACAGCATTCAAAGAACAGAGGTGAAAAGAGGAATAGGTTCTGGACTGTCATGTGACACCCTATGGGAGTCTCTAATGGACATGCCAATTCTCTAAGGAATATAATTATGTATTGTATCCCTACATCTTAATGGTTTTCTATGTATATTATTATTATAAGTATATTATTATAAAATATACTTTGTAACTACATACTTACTGTTGAAAAATAAGTCAGAGTGAAAAATAGAAGAAATGAGGATGATTTATTAATATTTGACAAAATATACCAACACTAAGTGTTTTGATTATAGATTCATAGTATTGGAACATGTATTTAAAATAAATATACTTATTAGGCATGTATTTCTAATTTTCCCCAAAGGAAGGAAATATATGTACACAAAAGATTATGTTATAACAATGTTTTGATATTTGAAAACTAGCATTCCTATTTAAAAATTTTGAAAAGATTGTTTATCTTAAGTCAATATTTCATTAACAATGTAAACATTCTCTTCAACCTTTTGATATATATATATATAGTAAAAATAGCACATCATCATGAGATTTTTGATTTAGGAATACATTTAAAATGTTCTCAAAGAATAAAGCAATTTCCATTCTTGATATAATGAAAACAACTATGAAATGATAATTAGAATCCTTTTTTCCTTCCTAAATAGATGCATCAGTATCATCATGGACTGCTATTATACTGGCAACCAAATATATTAACATGTTGTCTAATAGAATTGTAATTTTTCTCTTGCTTTATGAATCTTGTTTTCTCAGTTTGTATTTCTTTCATCTTTTGTCTTTATTTATTCCGACTCTATGTTGTACTTAACTGTTTAATGTTTTTTTTTTCTATTTCTAGAAACAACTTGCATATTGTGCTATGCATGAGTCCTGTGGGTAGTAGTTTTAGATCTCGTTGTCGCATGTTTCCTTCCTTGGTCAATTGCTGTATTATTGACTGGTTTACAGAATGGCCAGAAGAAGCCTTGCTTGCTGTGTCGCATTCCTACCTCAAAGATGTCGGTTCATTTAATGATGAAATGAAAGTAAGCTTTTTTCTTCATTATTATTTCATTAGTTTTTGTTTGTAATTATAAAGAACTATGTAGAAAAGCACATTGTGTAGTGGTTAGTGTTGAGGAAAATGGATTTAGTGAGCCAAATACAAATTCTGGAAAAGGTGGCTTATATTTCACTTTGTGCTAATGCTCCTGGGAAAGGCATGTATCTATTTCTTCATACCCACATCCAATTATGGGCAAAATAGTAGGGTCGATTGTTATCTAACTATGGTAGGGCAATTGACTTAGGAGAAGGAAAAACTATGAATTCAAAACCATGAGTTGGAGTCTCTAGGGTAGTTCATAGAATCCTCTAAAGACCTTCTCCCAAATAAGGAGTTCTGGGTTGATATTTACTCAACCTGTTTGTAATGGACCAGATGTGATGCAAGGTTGCAATTATGAAGCATTCAGTGAGGATCAAACTTGTTTTCAATAGTAATGGATCTTCAAGACTAACTTGTTAACTATTACACCATGATGGGACACCTTGGGGGTATCCTCATAATGACATTAAACTGGTGAGGCTCCAATTTTGGAGTTCTAAGGAGTACTCCTTTATTACTCCCATGTCTACTCTTACTCGTAATAATAGTACCTGTTAGGGGTCCCATCTATGGGTCAAATGGAGGTGTTTGAAAATTATCTTTACTAGATAAGAATTTTTGAAAACATAACAGTGTACAAATTATTTGAATTAAGTGTAGTTACTTGAAGCTATAATTATTTATAAATGATGATTATTATTATTATTATCATTATTATTATTTATGTGAAATCGGAATAGTTACTTAAAACCATATTGAATATAAATTATTAGTATTAGATAGGAATACTAGCTGCAAGAGAACTTGAGAATGATGCTGTTATAGATAGAAATTGCATTCCATAGCAGTATCGATTTTCTATCCAGAATACCATCATTTTGATGTAACATGAAATGAACACAAAAGATTCTCTATGTAACAATTACAAATTCACCAGTCTTAAAAAAAACCAATTCAACAGCAAATGCATAGTGTGCACCAATCCAAAGCTTGATCATAACTGATTGTATCTAAATAAAAAAGGGTAAGACATTAGCTAGATAGAGCTACCACTGCCACTTGCTTAAGTTCACTTGAAACACACAAGTAACAATTTAAAATGGAGGTATTTCTGCCACACCCTGTATTATCATTAGTTATTTGAAACCATATTATTATTTGAAAAAAAAAGACTGACTTCGGCAATAAATAACCCAACAAAAGTTGATGTGCTGTAAAAGCAACTAACCTCACTTCTTTATATGTTTATAGATGTGTCAGATCCTCTAAAAATGGAGGATTGTTTGCTTGATTGGATACACAACTAAATGTTTGGCGAAGAACTCTTTGCATCTCTTCAAACACTTCATCATTATTTTCATTATATTGGCAGAAATTTTCAATAATTATCAAATTTTATACGATATACACATTGTAATTGCCTTCAAAAATATAAATAATAATATACTTAACAATGCTTCAAAAGCAAATTATCAAATTCTATTATACTTCATCATTAGTATTATATTACTAGTCTATCACTTTTTAGTATTATTTTCATAGAAAGTGTTCAGATAAGATCTATGCCTCCTAGTATCACCAGGAATTTCTTATAAAAACCATGTTCATCAAGTCTTTTGAATCTCATCTTGCTAAGTACTTACTTTGAAATAAGAGATTTCTATGAAAACTTGTATTTCCTTGCTTTCTAATAGTATTTATGGGGGAATCCCCATGGCATAATGGCTAATGTGCTGGACTGAGACATTGTAGTAAGGGAGTTCAGATCCCAGTCTTGCTATTAGATTCACTTTCAGACTAATACCTTTGGGAACAGTATAAAAACACCTCCCCCCCCCAGATATGGGTTAAATAGTTCTTCTACAAAGATTACTTTGGTTGAAATAACCCATGTACTTTGATATGCCATTAAACAAAGAAACCAAACCAAACCAAACCAAACCATAGTGTGTATGTAGGTATGTATGTGTGTTTATATATATTTATCAATATATCAAGTCTTGCTGATCCACTCATGCCATCCATTCTTTCATTGCCCCTCAACTCAATTCACTGTCTGTACACAGCTGTTGTATGTAAGTCTTTACTGGTAGGCCAATACTGATTTGCCCATGTGTAGGGGTCCACAAGAGTTAACAAAATGAAATCATCTCCACATTAAATGTTAAACTTCTGAAATTAGTAGACCAGTTCACATACCTAGGTAGTAATATCTCATCTATAGAATGTCAATATACATATAGAAAAGGCATGAACTGCAATTGACAGGTTATTGATCATATGTAAATCTGATCTCTTGGACTTTGACAAAACACTTGAAGAAAAAAAAAGATTATATAATAATAGTATATAATAATATTAAAATTATTTTTTTTATAACTGAAATATTGTTTGTTATTATAGGAGAAACTTGGAGAAATGTGTGTGACAATTCACACCAGTGTCTTTGAAATGGCTGAGATTTTCTACCAAACATTGAAGCGACATTTCTACATCACCCCAACAAGCTACCTTGAACTAATCACTCTTTACCTTTCTATGCTGGAAACAAAAGAAAAGTAAATATCTGCTTTCAAAAATCATTTACAATTTTTTTTCTTTTTTATTCTCTAAAAAGTTTTGTTAATTTCATTCATATATTTGAACACATGTACACATGCAACAAATATTTTTCATTATAACCTTGTTTGTGAATGCTTCACATAAATTGAACATTATACAGTAAAAATTTAATGGCAAAATTTTGTTAATAATGCTGTATCAATCTATGAACATTTTGATCTACCATCATATATATATATATGAGGAATATTCAACGAGCAAGGAAAATCTTTTTTAAAAAAGCAAAATAATTTTTTTTTTACAGAATATTTTTCCATAAATGTAAATTGTTTGGAATTGGTTTATAGCAAAATTATTTTAATCATGCAAACACATTTGTTATGAAGCTATTCTAAATGGCGGCAAATCAGAGCTCTTAAAGCTTGAACTGACAATCAAACTCTTCTTGATTATTTATATAGATTAACACTGAATTATTAATATTGATATTTATTTAGTTTTCAAAGAAATATGTTCTTGAATTTCATGTATATATTATTTCAAACAATTTAACTCAATGTAATTTTATTGATTATTTAGATAATTTCAATCAGTAAATTATCAACAGTAAATGGTAAAAGGTCCTCTGTATTTTGTTCTTAATGAATTTTGAAAATAGTTTTATGAAAATGAAACTGTCATAAACTGACTTCTGAAAAAAAAAACAACAATATTTTTTGATAAGTTCTTATAATGGAAATTTAAAATAAATAGTGAGGAATATTTTTTTGTTCTTACAATTTATAAAATGAATCTAAAACATGTTTTGAAATATCTATATAATTTGTATCACAAACTTTATAAAAGTCTGTTCAGATTTGTTTCTTTAAATATTCTGATAATAATATAATAAAGTAAATGTGCATTATGTATCAATGTATCATTCATCATTTCATTTTAACTGTCTTTTTTTAAAGTCTTATAAAGTTTGATGTTATTTGAAAGAAAAAAGAAAATAATATCACTAAAGATATGAATCCATTTTAAGTGAAGGTGTTTATGATGTTAATGGATTCCATTAGAACTTAATGTCACCAGCAAAAAAAAAAAAAAGAAAAAATATATTTTTCACTCTAGAGCAATCATTGTCATTTGTTAAATCAATGATAAAGATCAGTATTTGTATATTGAAAAGCTAAGTGTGAAAGTTTATATTTTTGATTATTATCAACAAATACTTTTGACAGAAGAATGTTTAAAATAAGATAATATTAGTATAAAAAAGGAAAGAATACTTGAAACCATACAACTCTGTGCAAATTATTTATATTAATATTAGGAAAACTTGATATTGTATAGCTGTGCTATAGAAACAAATACACAATAAATGCAAATATAAATATACAATGAATGCAATTCCTTAACCTCAAAGCATAAAATTACCTTAAACTAGTTGACATGCTGTTAAAATCAATCAATCAATAAAAGAAAAACTCTAAAAAAACAAATACACAAAAAATGCAAATATAAATATACAATGAATGCAATTCCCTAACCTCAAAGCATAAAATTACCTTAAACTAGTTGACATGCTGTTAAAATCAATTGTCTATAAACTTGAGCATGTCCCATAATTCATTCTCAAAAGGTGGATAAACATCACCTTCTCCATGGGAAGAATCCTCTTTCTAATACAGCAAGATATATCCTTTTCCCTTGGAAAAAGAAATGAACAAAAATTTGTTTTCTGAAAGTTTAATATTCAGTAGAAGTGGAATTGCATGATATTTATTTTTATTGTATTTTATTATTGGTTTTATTTTTTATTTTTGTATTAAGATTTATTTATTTATTTTTATTTTAAACTTTATTTATTCATCCCAACAATATAACCATTTATTTTATTATATGGTGATTTCCGATTCTGCATTACTTCTACTCTGTAATTATGATATAAGTATTTTTATCAATGCTATAAAGATGGTTATTGATTTAAGAATAATATAAAATGAATTATCATCTTATTTCTTAAGCTATTTTTGTTTATAAACTGTTCTTATGGTGCTTTTTTATTTTAGGGAAATAAAGCAATCTCACAGTCGTATTCAGAATGGTTTGAACAAAATTGAAGAGACTAACGTCTTAGTTGAGCATATGAAATTGGAATTGGTTGCATTGGAACCAGAACTAAAACAAAGGTCTGCAGATACTATGGAACTTTTGGAGAATTTGGCTACTGACCAAAGTTCTGCAGATGAGGTCAGTTGATGAATATTTCATTCAATATATATATCATGGTTTATGGGCTTGTTTAGCTCAGTCAGTAGAGCACCTGCCAAGGAATCATAAGGTTCAAAGTTCGATACTGGTCCCCACTAACTCAGTATGAGTAGCATAGATTGGGTAATTTGATCTGTGCAGTAAAGTAGGGAGCTGATGGTAGGTGTAGTGCTCCACCTCAGGAAAAAAAACAATCTCCCTGGTCTAGTGCTAGAAAAAAGGGGATTGATTCTTTCACTGTCCAGCTGATACCGACAATAAGTCACTTCACCAATTTTACTTTACTTTTATATATCATGAAGGTGCTCATTGTGTAATGGTTATCGTCATAGGAAATGGACACAGAGACCTGATTTCAAGTCCTGGATGAGACTGCATTTCACATAGCACTAATACCCTTGGGAAAGGTATGAATCTATTATGGCAAATTAACGAGAAGGAAAACTGTGAACTTAAATCTAGATTGAATTATATAGAACTTGTGTGAAAGATTCAGGATTTTTTGTACTGTGGTCCTATAAGTGCATGTTGTGCTGCAGCCCACTTATAGGTTGGTGAACCTGCTCGTTCAGACTTCCTGTGCCCACATTGTTTTGTTTTACTTCTGGCTAAAATTGTCAAATTCATGACTGAGTGACAAGGTAGCGGAAAGTGGCAGCAAGGGCCATGAGTCTCGTAGCTATGGAACCAGCTTTCAATCTGATCTGTTCCCTCTTCGGAGTCTTCTTTTATGGGGTCCAGACCCCTGAACATACCGCTCTGATTGGCCAACCAATAGAAATGCTAGACCTATGGCCTTACAGCATAAACATCGAGAAGGAGTAGAACATCTTCATTTATCAAAATTCTCAATATAATGGAAAGAAATATAAAATGCTGACTATAACCCTTAACTCCATCCTAAATAGAAGGATCAGAATTGATATGGATCAATGTTACAATAGGATTATTATAGGTTAATGGGTCTAGTGTATATATATATATATATATATATGCGTATTTATTAAACAAGTGATAATTGCATTAAAAGGCAGAAATAGTAAAAAAATGTAAAGACAATAATAAAGATAACCAAAGAATATCATGCAAAACTGTCTGCTTCAAAAGTAAACTTGTCACAAACAATCATTCAGAAAGAAATCAGTAATGTTTCAGTTGTTAGTTTTATATATTTCTCATATATAAACAATAAATAGCTTAGAAACTGATGGTATATGTTTGTTTTCTTTTTAATGTTGACAAAAGTTATAAACTTGGTGTCTTTTAAAATGAACTAATTATATTTTTGTGTTTAGGTAAGAGAAAAAGTATTAAAGGATGAAGCCATTGCCAAATCAAAAGCCCTTGAAACAGAAGCCATTGCTGAAGATGCCCAAAGAGATCTTGATGAAGCACTACCTGCATTGGAAGGAGCAATAAAGGTAAGATGCACTTTTGTCTTCTATTTATGATTTGTCCTATTCTGTTTTTTATAAAATCTTAGGTTAGTTATCATTTCTTTTCCTTGTGTTCTTTAGGTTTATCAAAAGATTTTGATTCCCTGTTATTATCTGTGAGCCCCTGTAAAGCCCAACTAAATCATATTTCTCTCATTTCAACAAAGGATTTTATTCTATACAGAAAAAAATCACCTCAGATACTTGTGATTTATTTTCAAAAGCCAAATTACCTAGACTTCTGAAATTGTTTTTCTGCTCCCATAACATGAAGAGGGATGGATGAACAGCAGCACCAGAGACAAACAAAAACAAAGCAAAAAACAAAAACAAAGCAGAGGCATGTTCACAGCAAAGATGACAAAGAATTCAACACAGCACAAACAAGGGTCAATCATAACCAGGACATAGAAAGCACAGGCAAACAAAAAGGAAATCAGAATCACAACATTCTTGTACACTAGTTCTCCTGGCGGTGACTGATGCTTGAAACAGGAATCTGTCTGTTTATATCAAACCAAGAAACATAAGTAATTTCATTATGCAAATCACAGATCATTTGCATAAACTAATCCTAGACACCTCTCAGCCCGCCATTGCAACCATTTTTTTGCATGCAGATGATCCAACCAGCATTGTCTTTTTGATGGGGATCGGTAGCCTTATTAAAGGTAGCTGGCAGTTCAACCTGCCTTTTACTTCCTCTGCAACTTCTTCATATTTAATATCATTCCACCCAGCTATTAATTGTAGATTTTACTTTCTTGCCAGTCTTATTTTACTTGTAAAACCCACATATCAAGAATATAACAATTATATTTGATAATTCTAAGAGAGAAGACACTGTCAAGAAATGTGTTTCTTATATGAAAAAATATGTTTAATACAAATATATCCTGCCCTGTCTGAGGGCTTCAAGTATGCTGACTGTATCCCTTGCAGAGGAGTATCCTGGGTATGACACTACACTGCATCTGATAATGAAGCCCCAGTTCTGGAGATATGGAGATCTATTCATTGCCATTACTCCTAGGTCCACTCTGACCCGAAATGGTAGTACCTGTTAGAGTGCAATCTATGGGTCAAATAAATTTGTTTAAAGATTATTATACTGGGCCATTTGAAAAAAAAAAGCCTTAAGAAACAACTCCACAAAAAATGTAAATATGAATGGGATTCCCTAACCCTTGGCAAGTTGAACTGCTTTTAGAATCAATCAATCATATAAATCAATAAGGTTAATCTCATTCCAACAATAATTGTACATTGTTTATAACTTACCAGTCATATTTTACTTATAAATTCTACACTAGTCATAGTGTCACAATTGTAATGATCTCTGACAATTTTAAGAGAGAAAACCCTATCTGAAAATGTCTTTCTTAATATAAACAAATAGGTTTAATACATCTGACACTTTAATTTTTTGTTTTTATTTAAAGCATTGTCAACCATTATATCAATAATTTTGGCTAATATTTTCTTTCATCTTAATTTTTTAGTTGCTTTGTTTTTGTATTTTGTTTTTTAAAATTCATTCAAGCTATTCAATCAATAACAAAAAGGAACAATGCAGATTTGTATTATTCTTTGTTGTCATTGGTTGATGGATTGAGTTGTGATAAAAATGGGGAACTTGTAAACACTGTCTTATACATGGTTGTAGATAAAATATATCCAGATCTGCCTTATTAACGTATTTTTATTTGATGAGCCCTAAGAGTTATATGTAGTCATCTTTAATATAAATATAAGATATTACACTGGCAATGATGAGAAAAACCAAGAACTGAAAACATAGCAGTGAATGAAATATGTCAGAAAAAAAATTTGACTGGTGGAATTATGAACTTTGCCACAATGGCAATAGGCTCAAGATTGATTTGGTGATTGAAAGTGTTTAACGATTACTCGTCAAAGATTTCATGGCACAACACTGAGTGACACAGATTGATCAGCTTTGATGTCTTTTAATAAGTCAATTTTGTCAGTGGGCTATTTTGGACCTGTACCAAAAAAATGAACCCCCCCCAAAAAAAATTAGGATGAAAGAGAATATGAATTAAAATTATTAATAATATCTGATTCTGTCTTTACAAAAAATTTCAAGACTATGTTACTGTACATTGTAGAGCTCTCAATATTTAAGAAACCACAATCTCAAAGCCAGGAGAATTAGTGAGAATGGTTAGCATGTATGCAAATTTTTTCATGATCAGCTATGCATAAAAGACCATGTGTGAAAAGAAAAAAGACAAAACGCTTTGGAATGTGGTATTGCAGATAAGTTGATGACTGCTGTCATATTCTTGCAAATGGAGAGACTTTGTTGTCAGACTTTAGAAGATGGAAAAGCAATTACTTGGATCAGTTTTCATTCAAGTAATATACAGTTGTTAAGCAAATTTTGAATCTGCATTTTATTGTTTGGTTTTAACATTTATAGGATGAAATTTCATTTTGTATCTATTATTCATAAGTATATGTGCAACAGTATTTAAAAAGATTGTTTTATTCATTGTTCTTTACCATGATAGATGCACATTTCAATAAATAGATTTTAAAAAGTTATGCATATATTACACCCAGTACACCAGTATAATGAAACAAACTGAAGTTCAAAATGGACTGTTATTGATCTTGGATAATTTGCTGGGGTGTTAGTCCTCTAAATATCCATAATCTCTCTTCCAAATACCCCTGTAAATGATCTGTCCTTTGCATACCCTTGTAAATAATCTGCCCTTAAAATAACCTTAAAAATGTCTAAAAACAGTAACTTTTTCCTCTGTACTTGTTAAATTACATATAACTACTGACAAAAGGTAGTGATTTTTTTCCAAATCAATTAAATACAGTATATTAAAAGTGATTTTAATTTATCATCAATGTTTGTTGGGAACTCTGATTTTTACTGTTAAAAGTAAATTAATTTATGTACAAGGGATGTACAAAAATAGGGTACAGATAGGCATAAATTGATCTGAATTAAAACAATGTGAAAGCTGTAAACACAAAGCAATGGTGGGTATGCAATACTTCTTGTAACAGCCAGAAGATCCTTATTGACTGCATCATAAAATAATGGACAAACACAAACGTGCAAGGTGTAATAATATTTTTGAATGCCTAAGGCGAAACTCCAACAAATTCACTAACTTATTGCTGTTGATGAATATTATAAAAAGTTACATAGTATGCACGTGTTGTCCAGTGGGTTGCCAAGACAAGAATTGAGTCTGTCTTTTATTCATGCTGAAGTAGAATTGTGGGATATTTTATTTCATTCTATTTTATCATATCTTATTATTTATTTTAGTTTTTATTTTCATATTTTATTATTGGCTTTATTTCCTATTTTCCTATTTTCATTTAAAATTTATTAACCACCACAAATCTTTGTCTCGAGTAGATCAGTTCACTGATTGAAGTCCTGCTCAAAGACAAGAGCTAACTGACAACCACAATTGTTATTTACTAAACTTTCACCCATTGAACTTACCCATTACTGGGAGCGGGGTGGGTGTCCCCCTGGTGTAGTGGCTAACATGCTGGAATGTAACATTGTAGTTAGCGAGTTTGAACTCTAGTTGTGCTATTATATTCACTTTTGGACTAATAACTTTTGGAAAGGTATGGACTCCTTTATCCCTCCCAGCTATGGGTTTAATAGTATCACTACTGTTCTTCTACAAGGATGGCTTTGGCATGAAATAAACCATGAAGTTTGATATACCATTAAACCAAACACTTATCAGTGTTTAACTTCAGACAGTTGTTATTTACTAAGCTTTGCTTAGTTTGGCACACTGGCCTCAGATTGTTTATAATACCTGCTGTCACTAAAGGTTCATCTATCTCAGAACTAAACAAGATTAACTTTGGTGATCTGACAAGAACTGGTGCTTTTAGCATGACTTGACTGTTAGTCTAGAACAGGCATGGGGTAATCATTTTCAAGAAATTGGCTATATGTGACATGGCTTATCATCAGGCGGACTACACTAATAAAAAATTAAAGGAAATTTAATATTAAAGATACTTTAACCATTTGAACTACAGAAGTCCATAAACATAAACATCTGCTTTAGAAATAGAGAAAAATTGATTTTTTTAAAGTCATAGGTGGGCTATTCAGAAAGCACCATGGGTCACATATGGTCTGTAGCTCATAACTGATCTAGAAAGTTTTCAGTGTTGACATAGTGAATTTAATAAAGTTTTCAATGAGTATTAGATTTTTATGAAAATTCTGTATCTCTGTGTCATAGTTTGTGTTAAATTATGCATTTAAGTGGAAATATATATGACAACAATTACATGAAGAAAGACACAAAAATCAGATATAGAGCTATAATACAAAATGGACAGATTGCATGCTGAAATTGAATTTACGTACAAGTCTGCAGTATTCCCATACAGATTTACAGTACGAAAAAGAGTAAAGAGCAAGAGTAAAACCAATTTACCTATCTGTAATGAGAGATTAATCTCATGATACATGTTTAACTCCTAAATACACTAAGGGGCTACACTCATGCCATGGCCAGTTAAGATTTTTTGTGTATTCTTTATACAGACAGCACACAAATCTAGTAAAAACAAGTTTCCAAAAATTCACCAGTGACTTACAAATTTTGTGTTTCTTTTTTTTAATTTTATTTTACTTTGTATTTTCCTATTACAAAACCTATTTAAATGAAACTTGGTAGAAAACTTTGAAAGTATCATTGTTTTATACTTAGTAGAAAATACAAAGAGTGTGCAAAAAGTAAGGGCCAAGTCACTGTGATGCATTGGCTAATGTGCCGGACTGCAACATCATAGCAAGTGAGTTCAAACTCCAGATTATGTCCACTTTCAGATTAATACCCTTGGGAAATGTATGAACCCCGTCATACCTCCAAGTGTGGGTTAAATAATACCACTACTGTTTTTCTACAAGGATGGCTTTAGCATTAAATACCCCATGAAAGTTAATATGCCATTAAACAAAAAAAAAACAAAAAAAAAAAACAACAACAGACAACCAAAAAGTAAGATACTAACACTTTGTTTATTATTATACAAATCAAATATTGTGCATGTATTACCAGTACTACTATGCTACTTTTTATGCACTTGTTCCATAATGCATAGAAAGTTTAGTAAATAACAACTGTGATTGTCAGTTGGTTCTTGTCTTTGAGAAAGACTTTAGTTTATGAACTGATGTATCCAAGACAAAGACTTATTGAGGATTAATAAAGTTTAAGTAAATAAAATAATAAAATACAAAAATAAAACCACAGATAAGATATGGAACTAAAATGTCTCATAATTCTATTTCTGCTAAAAGTTTAACAGCAAAAAATCGGTGTCTTTTGGTGCCTTTGGCAGCCCAATGGATACAAGTGTGTTTTGCAGACTTCCTGGAATGGGCAGTTTAGATTGTATAATTTTTATTCTACTTCATGATCTTTGTGTCTTGGGTATGACACTATTTGATACCATATAACTGTGTTTTAAGTTACTTGAAGCTATAATTTATTACTAAGGATTAATAATTCAGTATCTGCATGTTAGTACACAAAAATGTAATCAGCTCAGTGAGAGGGGTTAATGGTGCGTCTGTTAAAAACTTGTATAATGGTTGAAATTTTCCCATTGCAAACCTTTATTATTTATTTATATTTATCATATACAATGTTTTCTTAGTCAACCACATTTTCTTTCATACACCCAATAAAAATGTTGTTCTTGTTTTGCAGGCTTTAGATTCTTTGGATAAAAGTGATATTGCTGAAATAAGAGTCTTTGCTAGTCCCCCTGAGCTTGTCATGACAGTCATGGAGGCTGTGTGTATACTGATGCATCAAAAGTAAGGAACACTTCATTTAAATTATTTCACTTTTAATGTTGTATTCAAGTATTGTTTTTTGTATAGTTTAAAAATTGTCAAACTGCAGTAAATGAATAATTTTGTAAATTTATGATTGTTAAGAAAACAAACAAACAAAAAAAACCCTCCATATATTAGAGGACCCTGTCAATGGGGTTTAGAATATGTTGACTGTATCCTGAGCAAGACCCCTCTTCCCCTAAAAAAGGGTTGTATTGGGTATTATACTAAACTGAATCTGATAGTGAGGCTCCAGTTCTGAAGATCTGGGGAGTGTGGAGTGCCCCTTCATTGCTAGATATAAATATAAATGTACAATGAATGTGTTTGCCTACCTTCTAGACATAAAATAACCTTGGATAGGTTTGATATGTTGTTGAAATGAATGAATCTGTATTTTATACATGTGTAATGCAGTAAGTGCTTCCCCACCATCAGTGAACTTTGTGCTCAGCTGTATAATGACCACTCCTAACATCAATGAACCTGATAACCGGTTGTGTGACTGACAACAAAATAGCAACAATGAGAATTCCTGTAGTAGGTGCAAAAAAATTGTCACACAAGATTTGGGGAATTTTGAAATAAGTTAGTGAGCTATTGTCAGATTGACAAGGAACAACTTAAATATCAGAGCTAGTACCCCCCCCCTTTCCCATTAGCAAACCCCTCATTGACTAAAAAATACTACTTCCCATCCCTCTGTTTTTGAGACTGATCTAGAGAGAGTTTGAAACATTGTAATAAAGTGAGTGGTATTTTTTCTTTGACCACATGTCTGACTTTTTCCTTTCCAATGAACTATTTGTTATCTCTTCATCTTGTCTTTGTCTCCCCTGTAACAAAACACATATTTATCATTTTTTATTGATGAGTATGTTCAATTTTTTCTTTCTAAATTTAGGGCTGATTGGCCATCTGCAAAATCCTTATTGGCTGATCCTAATTTTTTGAAACATCTGAGAGATTATGATAAGAATCACATTCCAGATTCCATGCTGAGAAAGCTAAAACCTTACATTGATCATCCAAAATTCTATCCAGAAATTGTGGAAAATGTATCAAAGGTATTTGCAATTATATTTTTGTCTTCTTCACATCTAAACAAAGTGATTATTGTTTCTAGGAAAAATATTCATATATTATTTTCTTTAGATATTCATCCTCAATTTCATAACTCTATATTTACTGGTTTATAATGTGAAAAGAAAACCACATCAAACTTAAAATGGGATGGTGGTAGCATTATACTTATTTAAGAAATGCACAAATGCCTATGAGAGACAAACATTTCTGAATGGATAAGAAAAGGAAAAAGTAAACTAATCCAGGAAGACATAGACAAAAAAGAAACCACCTCAAGCAATTCTTTAAAGTCCACATTACAATTTCTCTGAATGTTTGAGATGAGGCTTGATAATTAGTATTATTTATATTATACAGACTATTGTACAGATAACAATGAAGACGAGGACAATAGTCTGAATAATACAAATAATTCCACATTACAAATTTTTATTCATCATATGTAAACATTTTTTCATCCCAAAATTTCTCATATCTTTTGCTGAGGACATTTCAGAATCACATTATACAACAAAAATTAAACTCTTTGTTGTCCAGTTCGGTTACTTTTGATATTAGTATTTTAACATTTCATGGGAAAATGTTTAAATTTAAAATCTATAAATTCAATTAAAAAAAAAAATTACTTTTAATATTCAAGACAGTTTATTTTTTTGTATAATTGCTAAATACTAATTGTAAAGATGGTAGAGTGGCCTAATATCAGTATCAGCCGAACAGCAAGGGAGTCTATTCCCTTTTCAATAGCGCTAGACCAAGGAGATTGTTTTTGTGTCACATGGAGCACCACACCTACCATCTGATCTCCACTTTACTGTACAGATCCACACTATGTTATTCATATACTAAATTGGCAAGAGCCAGTATTGAACCTGAAACCTTGTGGTTCCTAGGCAAATTCTCTACCAACTGAGCTAAACAAGAAAAACTATTTTAAATTAATATATTTTTGAAGTGGCTAGTTGTTAAGATTTTAGATTTTTACTGTTAACATCTATTGATTTTTAATAACATTGTAGCTTTCTAACTACAATTAGTTGGTGATACACAACTAGTAAATATTAATACTACTAAAAAAAAAATGAATTCAAACTGAAGCTCTAAAAACTCCTCTCAAAAATGGCTAATCTTTAGTGGAATTTCTATTTGCAATATTCTTATTTATAAATATGAAAAAATAATTCATTAAAATTTAATAATTCCTTCTTGCTATTTACTCTAAATTTCTTTTGAAAATTTTATCTAAAGATTTTTTTTTGCTTTCAAATTTTCTTTGCATTTGTAAATGATGCAGAAAAACTAAAAATCTTTATCTTTCTAAAAAAAAAAATGCCAACCAATTCCTCATAATAAGATATTTATGCATCTACTAATCACATATTATTTCTATCATTCTTTATAAACCTGGGCTTCTCAAAATGAAGCAGGGAATATAGATATAAACAGTTTCCCTTGGGAGTATTAAAGTAACCCATATTTCCTCTTCATATCTTACTAGAAATATAAATCCAATTAAAACAGATTTTTTTCATAGGATGAATACCTTTATTTAAAACATGTTTCAGTTGTTGTTAAACACTTTCCAGGCTACAGGGGTTGGCTGAAAAGTTCATAGGCTGGCCAAGATACTCTCATGGAATGTGACCAAGTAAGGTTTATTATTCAACATACACTGCATTTCAAATTATTAATGCAGTGACATTTTTTCATTTTGTACAAAAAATACTGATTGGAATTTAACGAGATTTTCACAGTATAATGGAAATAGGTGTATGCACAGGCTGTATAAAAACTGTATTGTTCTGCGCAACAGGAAACAAACAATGGCCATTTGCAATATCAACATGATATAGAAGTGTCCCAGACATTAAACAAGTGTCATTATACTCATGCAATTATGGGTCGCAAATGTGACTTGACACCTTCTGAGAAAGATATAATAACATCTGAACTTTCCAAAGGCAAGTCTGCATTAGAAATATCCAAAATAATTGGAAGATATCACCAAACTGTGAAAAGATTTGTTGCAACTCCTATGAAGGTACGTAAGAGGGCCGATAAGGGTCACTCGAGGGTTGTTTCCCGATGTCCTTTGTCACGAATGAAACGTGAAGCTGTAAATAACCCAGGCCTAATGAGTGGAGCACTTTTCAGAAGCATTGGAGAAGCAACAGTGCCCAGAAGTACTCGCTGTCATCTTCTGAAAAAGGTCGGGGAATCAGTGAAACCAGTGACAAAGCCTTGATTGATAAAAATACACATACAAATATGTTTGAAATGAGCAAATAAGAATATGAAGGTCATTTTCTCAAAAGTACTGTTCACAAATGAAACTCGTGAAACACTTGATGGCCCTGATGGCTGGGGCAAAGGTTGGGTCATAAATGGATGAGATACTCATCACCACTTTAGACGCCAACAAGAAGGAGGAGGTATTATCATTAAGGCTGGTATTATTGGAGGTTTCATGGTTGGTCCGTGGAGAGCGTCTGACGGTGCGAAAATAACCACAGATGCTTATATAGCCTTCCTCAAAGAGCACCTGGAATCTTGTCTAAAAATGCAGAAAATCATATTCACGAGCACCATCATATTTATGCAAGATAATGCTCCTTTGCATTCAGCGCATAAAACTATGGAGTATCTGCTAAAATTAGGCTTCTGTGGACCTAGGAAGATGAACTGGCCGGCCAATTCTCCAGACTTAAACCCAATTGAAAACTTGTAGAGCATTCTGAAGCAATGTGTTTATGAGAATGGACGCCAATCTAGAAGCAAAGATGACTTGTGGCAGGAAATAGTCAATGTATCATGTGAAATTAC
Organism: Doryteuthis pealeii; assembly: GCA_023376005.1. Lineage (NCBI taxonomy): Eukaryota > Metazoa > Mollusca > Cephalopoda > Myopsida > Loliginidae > Doryteuthis > Doryteuthis pealeii. The sequence continues at coordinate 55,216,664 of CM042157.1, read as the reverse complement.
ATCAGAGGAGATCCAGAAGTTGACATGTTCGATAGACCAGCGCCTTTTCCAAGTGATTTTAAAAAAGGATCACATATCTCATATTAACTAACTTCACTATCATTTTTGAATTCTTTTTACTTTTTTTATTTCAATTTAATTTTATGTTAGTTACTGTATGTATCCATAAAATCTATAAATGAAACAATAAAAGTATTATTTTCTTTTTTACCGGGGTTTTATTACACCTCGCTAATAATTTGACACATGAATAATTTAAGTAAATTAGGTAAATGACTGTAACTTCTGTTCCTTTTTGTAGAACCTTACAATTTTTACGGAGTAGGTGTATATACAGGTTGTTATTATTCTCTGATAATTAAGAGTATTTACGGGTTTCAAGGGAGCTCTTATATCTCCGTAATTGTAGGCAAATTGTCGGACAAAGAAGACAAACACACAATGGAAATTTAATACATGCATTGACAAATAATACAAGAACTTGTTGCAAATTTTATTGGTATTTGCTACAAGACTTATCTGAGTTAAGTAATGTTCTTGGAGTAGTGGTGATAAGAGGGGTATTCTGTTGCTTGTTGCAAAGTTGATAGGACGTTTCTTCGGATGTTTCTCGTTCTTCCTCGTAACCGGTTCTGTGATAAGTGATGGGGGATGCTATTTTAGAAGCTTCTCACCCCGGGTAACAGTTCCTTAAATGACTGTGAATGGGCTCTTTTCAAGTGGACTATTTGGTCTTCCGCCTTCTATAGTATGCTTTTGTGCTGTGAAAAAATGCCTCCGTCCAGGTCAACGGTCCGTAGAAGTAAGCCCTAGTTTTGGGCTAAGTGATGAGTGAAGTTTAGGGACCGCTATTTACACGACTACCCTCAATGGGTGCTCCGTGATAAGTAAAGTTTTTGGTTTTGGCACCAACATATTATGTTGGCAATTTGCTCCCTAGCGGCAGGGGAAGATAATTAACTATGGAATTTCCAATATAATTTTGTTAAATTCCAAACAGTAGTTTGTGGATAGGAGGGAAAAGTGTAACTTCTTTAATAATTTGAAATGCAGTGTAGTTCCCCTTATGGTCCATAATCAGTGTTACAATGCTTGGATCATATTGGTTAAATATGTAATTAATAACAGATATGTCATCATATGAACTTTTCAACCCACCTTCATAAAGCACTGCTGAATTTGGTTAAGATACAATAGAAGAATCCTGAAGAAATGAAGAGACTTTTTTTTGTATTATGGTATCAAATCAAGAAATATCTCGAGTTTGGATAGTAATAGAAAAGATTAAATGAATTAAAAAAAGGTTTTGAGTTTAAATTAACTTTAATTAATTTCAGGCCTGCACCACTCATAGATAGGGATTGTTGTCCTGAGAACCTTGATAAAAGAAGCTGTTTTTTTTATTTTTTAAATTTGGCCTTTTTTAAACTGAGTGAGAGGGGCCATAGCATAGACTGAGAGAAAACCACCCAAAGATCTGTGAAGAGCTAGTTCTTACGAGGATAAAGTATTGTGTCCATCATCCATTTCCATACATGAAAAGAAACAATAAAAGTTCCTATATTTGAGTCATTGTGTTTTCCTTCATCCATTAGACAATCAGACAATCATTAAACATAGCTGTCTTTGGTGATAATGGCATAATTTCTCCAATTCATAGGCTCCTGTTTATTGTGTTTCCTATATTTAACAAACCCAAGCCATAAAATATTTCTTTAGATTTCTGTATTACAAATGATAAAAACAGATCCTTGCCTAAAAGATTATATTTTGTGGTGAATGGAAATTAAATTTGGCGACAAAGTGTGCATCAAGTCAAAAATTTTAGAAGCATTTAGAGTAAACTTTTGATTGACAAAAAATAGACATTGTTGAGGAAAAATTAAATAAAAAGGGTTTTAGATCTGTCCGCTGATGTTGATAGGTAGTTCAGCTAATTATCTATAAAACTCTGTTAATTTGTTTTGCATGAACATAAAATAATAATTTGGTTTTAAAAATATATTTCATATTCTTTTTAAGAACTAGAAATCTATCAGTCAATGTATAGTGTTGAATGGAGTCATTTTAAAATGTTATAGACAATAAAAATGGATTTTTTTATTGATTAAATAATTCTAATCATTGAAAAAGTCACCCTTTAAAATATATTTTATACTTTGAACATTCTTACCTGTTATTTTTATTATTTTATTAATAAAATTATTACTTATAAATATATAAACAAAATCATAGGTGTACAAAATCATTACGTATGAATATGTAAACAAAATCATTACGTATGAATATGTGAACAAAATCATTATGTATGAATATATTGAACAAAATCATTATGTATTAATATGTAAACAAAAATATCACATATGAAGATGTAAGGAAAAACATTGCTTCTAAACTGCTTCTTATTTGAACCTACTTAGCTTTGCATGTAGATTTTGGCTGTGTGAACCTTTGTGGATTCATTTTCTAACTTGGATTGCCATGGAGTCATACTTTTCTAAGAGAGTCACACAATTGGATTATTCAGCCTACACTTGCCCAGATTACGGTTGAGTGGCTGTCCCGAGGCTTTCCTTTTCCATTGGCCACTCTCAAGTGATCTGCTTTCTAAAGTCTAATTATGAGCAGTCAACAAGTAGTGGACTACAAGACACTGTTCTTTCTTGAGGCTATCAGAAGAATCAATAATGCAGTAGAGCTGTTAGTTATATGTCCGACATGAGTAAAAGCCCCTCAGTCTTTACACTTTGTAGTCTAGTATCAGGTTTATCCATACACAGAATTATTATAGGATCAAAGTTGCATTAAAAAGCCAAGATTTCAAAATGGATTTCGTAAAGTTTGGAGATAAAAACAATTCTTTACCAACTGAAGCATACAAGAAAATTTAAGAAAAACATGTTGGTTGTCTGCTTTTAATATTATATTGTGGATGTTACAAATATAAATGGAAGAATTGAGTGTAGGTTGTTTTTTTTACTAGTCAATGTGTGAACCCTGTTAGGTTCCTGTTGTAATACCAATCCATGATGAAGTTGATGCTTCTATTCAGGAAGGAGTGAAGGATTTTAATTTGCATTTAATAGTTAACAGTGATCCATGATGATATTGATGTTTCTATTTAGGAAGGATACTAATTAGCCTTTTATAGTTAATGGCTGTTCATGATGATATTCAGGAAGGTGGGAAAGATTTCAGTTATCATTTTAGCCTTAATAGCTGTCCATGATGATATTGATGCTTCTATTTAGGAAGGAGTGAAGGATTCTAATTAGCATTTAATAGTTAACAGCAATCCATAATGATATTGATGCTTCTCCCTAGGAACCACAAGGTTCTGTGTTCAACTCAGCCATGAGTAGCACAGCTTGGATCTTTGCAGTAAAGTGGAGAGCTGATGTAGGTGTGGTGCTCTACCTTTGACTCAAAAACAATCTTCCTGGTTTAGCACTAGTGAAAAGGTGATAGGCTCCCTTGTTGTATGGCCGACACTGACAATAGGCCACCCCACTGACTTTACTTTTATTTAAGAAGGAATAAAGGATTCTAATTAGCATTTTATAGTTAAATGGCTGTCCATGATAATATTGATGCTTCTATTCAGGAAGGTGTGAAAGATTCTAATTAACATTTCCAAGTTAACAGCAGTCCATGATGATATTAACGCTTTTATTTAAGGAGTGAAGGATTCTAATTAGCATTTCATCATCATCATCACAAGGTCTTGCACATAACTCATAACTCTCCCTCGCCAACCATCCCGATCAGTCATTGCCTCTAGCAGGTCTTCTTCACGGCATTCAGAATATGCACAGAGCTGATTGATGTAGGTTTTTGCTGGTTGGTTTACTTGAGTCCATGTGTAGGTATCCATAGGAGAATGTCACTTATGTGTTTGTCCTTGCTTCTTTAAATGTCTATCATGTCTTGTTTGCCTCACTTGGATGGTTTGTGTAAGAAGGCAGGTGACTGTATAGGTGTTTTCTTGTGTGATGCTGCTTCCAGAATTTATTCAAGGCAGCACACAACATTCTTGTGCATCTCCCATCTAGTTTTTCTCCAAGTGCTTCATTTGGATCCATATGGTGTTGCTGTACAGTAGCACTGATACAGCTACAGCCTGGAAGAATTTTTGCTTTATCTTATTAGTGAGATCAAATTTCCCTATAATAGATAATCTGTTTATAGCAGTCCATGCCTTTTCTTATGTGTGCATTGGCATAACTTTCAGTAGATGAGATATTACTACCTAGTTATGTGAACTGGTCTACTAATTTCAAGGGCTTAGCATCCAGTGTGAGAATGTCTCCATCTAGCATAGCTAACAGCAATCCATGATGATATTGATGCTTCTATTTAGCAAGGAGTAAAGGATTCTAATTAGCATTTCATAGTTATATAATTTGTCTAATTAAATTATATTCAGCACCATATATATATATATATATATATATATATATATATATATATATACATCTTATTTAATGTGTCAGATAAGAAATATCTTATTGGTTTTTAGCTCTATTTGCTTCCTTATAAAGGCACATATATAAGTGTTAAAAGAGTGTAAGAGCTTATGTCTACAGTCTTATCCTCTGAATCCAAGTGCTTTTGACGATTCTCTGGTTATTGCCAGGAATGAAACATGGTGTTATTGTCTCCAGAAAAAACTTGAGATGTCAAACTATCTTTATCACGACTCTTCTAAGACTCTGAGATGTCAATTATGTTGTTTATATATATATATATATATATATATACACACACACACACACACACACCTTATTTAATGTGGCAGACAAGAAATATTTTATTATTTTTTTTTATTCAACTTTCATTGTTTCCTTATAATGGGACATATATAAGTATTAAGAAAGTGTAAGAAATTTCTAATCTTTTCCTCCAAATCCAAGTGCTTTAGATCATTCTCTGGCTATTGTCAAGAACAAGAATAAGGCATGGGCATCTTCAGAAAAACTTGACATGTCAAACTGTCTTCCTCATTTCTATTCTAAGACACTAAAATTTTAATTATGTTGTTTAATCAAAGAAACACATACACATTAAATGACCTATGAACCTGTTGGATTCCTGCTATAATAGTGATCTATGATGATATTGATGCTTCTATTTAGGAAGGAGTAAAGGATTTTAATTAACATTTTATAGTTACCACAGTTATACTGAAAATTTGGAGGATTAAAAAAATGCAGATATAGAAGCCATTAAAAGCAATGCAATCCAGCTTCACACCCTATCAATTGAAGAGTTACAGAGGTGCTGACCAATAGAAAACTCAGTGGAATAAATGTTGTATGCAAAGGAGACTATTTTAGAGAAAATTAATGTTTTCTTCATTGTTTATTTCTGTTTTGGTAAATACAGAAAGCACTTATTTAATTATAAAATTCCCTTTAAAATAACTGTGTTTTAATCAAATTGATATATTGGGATTAGGAAATTTCTATATTTTAATGAAACTCAAGATGACAGGAAATACATCTGTGTCAATCTGGAATTTTGAAATTGGCTTACAATTTAATTGTAAAATCCCAGTTAAAATAACACAGTATTTATTAAATTGATATATTGTAATTATAAAATTTCAACAATCTCATGAAACTAAATATGAAATTAAATAAATTTGTGACAATCTTGAATTTTGAACATGGCACTGTAGAACTCAAGATGATTGGAAAAACTTTTGAGGCATTCTCTTTGACAATACATTTTTGAAATTGGTGATTTAGAAATGACTCATTCTTTAATTTCAAAACCACTGAAAAACAAAATTTCCATTAATTTCAAATATTGTGATTTCAACCTTATGACCGCCCTGTCGGCTGGGGCATTAGAATGCACCGACTGCACCTCTGCAGAGGGGTAAAACTCCCCCAACGGTGGCAACCCGTGATGCTTAAGGATAGAGCCCAGGTGGATGAGCAATTCATGACATGCAATACTCCACTTTGGCCCTATCTTGGGCTAGACGGGCGGTCGGAGAGGCCCCCTCCGATCAATCGGCTGGTCACGTCAAGCCCTAGCACCTATATGATTTTCCCAACCCTATTGCCTTTATGGCAAGCCCCAACCCCTTTTTATCATATGGGTGCTAGAAGGCGGTGGCTGCGGGTCTACATGTCTTGGGAATAACTCTATCTGATGGTGAGGTTCCAGTTTTGGAGGTTTGGGGAATGTGGAGCACCCCTTTCATCACCATTGCTCCCTGGTCCACTCTGACCCGGAGTGGTAGTACCTGTTAGGGTCCCATCTATGGGTTAAATAGAAAAATGTATTTATAAAAAAATTGTATTATCCATTAAGAATTGATTTATTTCAAAACTTTATCGGCATTAAATGACCCACTGAGGTTGATATGCCGTAAAACAAAACAAAAAAACAAACAAACAAATCAACCTTATGATGCAACTCAAGATGACATGAAATACTTTTGTAGCAGTTTCTTGGAGAATAAAAGTTTGTTTATCCTCTATAGTAATCAATATAGTAGCAGTTAGAATGTCCCCAGAAGTATCAATATGGTCATATTATGACAAAGCTCATGCCATCATTAAAATTGACCTTTGAGTTCATTTGGTCCACTTATCAAATATTGAGTTTTGCATTAATAACAATGTAAATAAACAAAAATGAATTGCTGAGGCATTTATCAATTAAGGACATATTATTTATCATGCCCCATGTTACAAAATTCCTTGTGGCTATTTCTAAGGTATAAATCATAGATAATGTTCAACATATTTGATACTTGAGCAATGCTGGGTAAATCAGTTAGCATATATATATATATATATATATATATATATATATATATATATATATATATGTGTGTGTGTGTGTGTGTGTGTGTGTGTGTGTGTGTGTAACCTCATAAATGAGTCTTTAAAATTTCCTAATGATTTTTAATACTTGGTGCTTGTTTCTAAATAAACTGGAATTTCCTTGCATTCAGCCAGTTTCATTTAAAAGTGTATTATCTATCAATATATTTCATGAGACTTCTCATTGATTTGTAATCAACCTGAGATTTCAGGTTTGAGTGACATTCAATAAACAAGGGAAATTTCTTTTTTTTTTCTAAATCAAAATAAATTTTTTTTCCATCAATGTAAATTCTGCATTGTTTGGAATTGGTTTATAGCAAATCATTATTTTGATTTTGCAGAAATATTTGTTTTGAGGCTATTCAAAATGGTGGAAAATCAAACAGTGCTCCAGGCTTGAACTAAACCATTGGTGGCTGAAATTTGCAAACCATGGGAAATTCATAGAAAAATGTGTGATGTGTTCAGAGTAGCATGTTTTAGTAAAAAAAAATGTTTACAAATGGGCTAAACATGGATTTGCCACTATGAGGCTGAGTTGAAAAGACAGTCCATGGAGTAGAAACAAACACTCTGGTAAAGAAAAAGTTCCATGTACAGCAATCAGTAAAGGAGGTCGTATTGGGATATGAAAAGACCATTACTTGATTTCCTTGATGCAATTGTAAATGGTGCTTCCTATTGCCATCTCTTTAGGCAATATTCACCTTATTTATTGAATGACTCTCATATTTGCTTATAGAGATTATTATAATTGGATTATAGGATGAATGTTTGTAATTTTCTCATTTTTACCCCCTTTATTTTCATAAATGCATTAAATAGGCCTGCAAGTCCCTGTGTATGTGGGTAAGAGCCATTGACTTATATGCTCATGTCTTTCGGCTGGTTGAACCAAAACGAGAAAGGTAAGTTTTTTATTTTTTCATTTTAAATCAGATTCCTTAGTTTGGAAAGAAAGTATTTTCAACTTTTTGTGGAGATATATAATTCATTTATATTTAATCATGAGTTACCAATTCAGCCAAAGTAATAGTTTTCTTCATTTTTCAACCTCATATATAGTATAAGATATTAATAACTGGCCAATTATTAATGTGTCAGGTGTACATTGGATTTTAGAGATAAACAACATCATCTTTTTAACCTTTTTTTAATTGGTATATTGATTCTCATCTAGGAAATTCTTTCAAGATCTGAAAAGGTGACAACCCTGTTGATGGGGCTTAAGATATGCTGACTGTATCCCTTGCAGAGGGGTAAGACCCCCCTCCCTAAGAAGAGATGTCCTTGGTATAACACTAAACTGTATCCAGTGATGAGGCTCTATTACTGGTGCTTTGGGGAGTGTGGAGTACCCCTTCATTGCCTTTATTCCTAGGATCATTCTGACCTGGCGTGGTAGTACCTGTTTGGGTCCCATCTATGGGTCAAATCTTTAAAAATTATTAGTATTCGATAGAAATACTTGAAACCATAGAACTATTTGCAAATTATTTGTATTAGATATGAATAATTGATGTCATATAACATATATTGTGTGTGCAAAAAAGTCTTACGAAACAACTACACAAAAAATGTAAATATAAACATATGATGAATGTGATTCCCTAACCTAAAATAACCCTAGAAGAGTTAACATGTTGTTAAGATCAATCAATCATGAGAAGGTAATAATCTAATGGAATATCATCCAAAGTGGAGAATGGATGAATAAAACTTTTATATTCAGTCAAAATCTTTCTTCCATTTTTTTAAATGCATATTCTTGCATTGTTATACAAAAGAAATTCATCTTTCCAAGTGATCACTGAAGCTGATATTTTTTTAAAATTTTTTTAACAAAGATTGATGTAGTGCTTCCATTTGATGACAATATTTCACAAAATTTAAAAATAAAACAGGAATTTTTCCAAGCTGTAGCCATGTCAGTACTATTGTATGGCTGTACCACCTGAAATCTAACAATTTTTGGGAAAAAAATAAATGGAAACTACACAAAGATGCTCTGACTTATCTATAGTAAACTATATTATCAATATTAATATTATTATATACTAGCTTAAAAGCTGCCCCCTTTGAGGGCTCTTCATTGGCTCAACAATGACACTTCATGCGTTAAGTACAACAGGTATGAATTTTATAAATTTGTTAATCCTGATATGTTTCAGTCATAAGTGAATATTAGAGAATGTTTATTTCAAGACTGATAGTCTTATGGACAATAGGGAATTGGTGTTCGTATGTGAATAGAAGTTGACATTTATGCATATTTTTTCCTGTTTTTATTATATTTTCAGAGGTGTGTAGATTGATTATAAATTTCTTTAGGTTTTCCTTTTGTATTTTTTTTGTCACTTTGGTGGGTGATTTTGATTTATTAGGGGATTTTTTGCTTTCTGTTTTGCTTTTTACTTTGAATGGAGATTCCTGTATGAATTGAAATTTATAGAATTGTATTAAATTTATTGTAAAAATTTGTTTTGATTGAATTGATCAATATTGGTTTTAGTTTCTACATTTGTCTTTCTTTTTTTTTTATAATCTTATTGTTTCTTCCATCAAATCCAAAAATAATTTATTGATTTTTAATTCCATGATGATATAAATATATTGTCATGGCTACCATTGGATGGTGCTAATTCAATTTAGAAATTAAATGGGATCTGTTTATTCTTGATACAATTATTTCAAAATTTAAAGTGGGATTCAAATCTCACTTTATCCAAATTTATATGAAGCTTGACAGCCAGTATTTCAGTGTGTCTGAGGTTGTCCGAGTAATGTCCGTGTTTGAGTCATTCTGAGAAGGTAGCATTTATCATGTCTTTATTATTCATTATATAAAATATCAGTCATTGCTCTGCATCAAATCCAGTATTCGCACAGAGCTGATGAATGTAAGTTTTTGCTGGTGTGTCCATGTGTTGATGTCCACAAGAGGATGTCACTTATGAGTTCGTCCTTGCTTCTCCAGCAGTGTCCAGCATATCTTGTTCATCTTACTTGGATGGTTTGTGATAGGAGGTAAGTGGCCATACAGCTACTTTTATGTGAAGTATTGCTTCTAGGATTTGTTTAAGACAACATGCAGCATCCTTGGATAGGGACGGGTGGCAAGAAAGAGTCATAGGAATTTATGCTGTCAGCACAACTTGATGATAATGATATAAAATATGAATGAAAGTATAGACACACTAATATTGGTTGAAAAAATGTTTTATAAATTTGTTAATCCTAAAGAGTTCCAGCCTTTAGCCATTAACAGAGGATGTTTATTTCAAAACTAAGAGATTTATGAACACCTAAGAATTGGTATAACATATAAATGGGAGTTGAACTTTATAACTTAACCATTTGATTGGCTTTTTTAAAAATATTTTCAAACTTGGAAATAATTATTTTCTTTTTTTTTTCTTGAAGATGTTAAGTAGGAAGTCAGTTTTTAAAAGTTAATGAATTTTTAAATAATAAATATTTCAGCATTTTACTACTTTTAATAGGAATAATGAGAGTGTAATTGTTTTCCTGGTGGGGTAAGGGTTTCTAGTTAATATAATATTTATTTTCATGGGTTTCTAGAACTGATGAGGTGTTTGATGAAATTGTTTTCCATCTATATTATTAGTAAATTTAGATTCTCTGTCAAAATTTTGTAATCCCTTTGGTAGAAATGTTGTTCTACTGCAATAAGTTTATTATGATTAAGAGATTTAATTCTGTATCTATAATTATTTCTAAATTCTAAAATTGAAGAGCCCTTTTTAATTATTTGGAGCAATGTGTGCATTCTAAAAGGTTGATTGTTTTTTTGGCTATTACAATTTTGATTTGAGGTAACTTCTAGCAAAAACTTCTGCACAGGATAGAACCACCTTCACACTTGATGGTAAACCAGTTCATATACCTAGGTAGTAATATCTCATCTACAGACAGTGATGTCAATATATATATGCATAGGAAAGGCATGCACTGCTATAGACAGATTATTGATTGTTGAAGTGAGTTAGTATACTGTTGATTTGAACAACAGCAACTAGCTAAGCACAACTGAACAGTGCCAAGACAGTTGGTATTTATGGAAATCAAGAATAGACCATTCATGTATTTGGGTGACTCCATTCCTTGAGTTCTGATTGGTTTCTATGATGTTATGAGTCTTCATAAATACCCTGGCATTTTGCAGTAGTATTGTAGCAAGATAAATTCGTATTCAGTTATGACTACTTGTTGCCTTGTCTTACCAATTCGATGGTAATTGGAACTAATATGATTATTCTACATTGATGAAATGGAAATCCGATCTCTCTGATAAGACAAAGTGAGAATTCTTCTAGGCTGTAGCCATATACATACTACTGTATGGCTGCACCACCTGGACTCTTCCTGGAACATTCCACAAAAGGGTAGCTATAAGGCCACATCCTATCACACAAGCCATCTGGATAAGATAAACAAGACATGCTAGATACTGCTGGAGAAGTAAGGATGAGCTCATAAGTGATTATCTCATGGACATCTAAACGTGGACATACTATTGTGGATTGACCAGTAAAAAACTACATTTGGTAAAACAAGTTGTGTTTTTTTCCTCCCCAGTTGATGAATAACCATCATGAACATAGCAGTTCATTACTGACTAGGCTACACTTCTCTGCTATTTCAAATGGTTGGATTGTTATATTAATATTGTTTTGAGGAATAAGTTTTTACTTTCTTTAAGTGATTTTAAGGTCTTTGATTCATAGTACTTTTAATTTTATTCTTACATATATACATAACACATACAGGGGATGGTGATACTTGATTTTTCTTTTAAAGTGCCTTATATGTAAAACTATTGCTTGTGAATTTGGCAATAATGTTTTTTTGATAGGGGTGCAATGGAAACAGGGTAGGAAAAGTTACGTAGCCATAGAGTTAAAATATATAATTGTAAAATTAAAAATATGAATTGTAGTATTAAAGAATAGTGAATAAAAATATTAATTATAGTCAGTCTGTATTGTGTACAGGTAAAATGGTTGGTGGGATCTCTGTTACTCACAGACAAAAGTTTGGGGACCTCTAAATTAAAATAGGACATTAATTTTGGACTCTCTTTATATTTTCTGATGAATCTAAGAAACTACAAATTTAGTAATTTGGGAAGAATTTACTTAGTGAAATTATCTTTTTGACAGATTGACAAAAGCCAAAGGAGAATTGGAAGTTGTTATGGAAGCATTACGTGTACAACAGAAGGAATTGAGCAATGTTGAAAATCACATTGCTAAATTAAAGAAGACCTACAATGACAGTGTGATGGAAAAAGAGAGACTGGAACGAAAAATTACACAGACTGCTGTACGACTAAAAAGATCAACAAAACTTACTGCTGCTTTGGCAGACAAATACCAAAGATGGTGTGACATTGTTGTAGTGAGTAAACCTGACTTTTATATCATTAGTTGGATCTTATATATATATATATATATATATATATATATATATATATATATATATGTGTGTGTGTGTGTGTGTGTAAACAAAAGTAATAAAACGCATAGGAATATTTCATTTGGGTTATTTATTTTTTGATTGTTCTCAACTACTTTTGAGCTCAGGCTATCTTTAGGAGAAAATTTTTTTGTGAAAGTTTTTAAGAGTTTTTAAAAGACCTGATATGCCATGAAAGAATTGTTGAAAAATGAACTGATGATGTAGCATATCCATTCGTTGAAGGAAAATTATTTTTGGTATCTGTCTTCAACAGATCATTATACATCTACTCTCAGGACACCTGGCACTGAGCTCTCCATTTAGGAGATATATGTTAAGTATGGGTAGGAGGAGGCGTTTCAAATACACACTAAAGCTATTCTTTGTTTTTTTTTTAATGGGATTTTACTTAGTTATTCTAGTGAAAATTATTTTTTATGTTATTTACTAAGCTTAGATTAGTATGGTGGTACACAGGTCTGAAATGATTAGAATACTGCTGTTACTAAGTAGTCACTCATCTAAGTATTGTGCAGACTCATTGCTTAACCATAGTGATCTGGCAGAACTGATGCTTTCAGTTTAGTTTGATTGTAAATCTATAAAAAAAACAAAAAACTGTCTATCTTAGAATATGCCAACAGTATCCCCTGCAGAGGAGTAAGATCCCCCCTCCCTCCAAGAAAGGGTTATATTTGGTATGACACTAAACTACATCTGATGGTGAGGCTCCAGTTCTGGAGCTGGGGAGTGTCCAGTACTCTTTCATTGCAATTGATCCCAGGTTCACTCTAACCCAAAGTGGTAGTGCCCGTTATTGTCCCATCTATATACCAAATAGATCTGTTTAAAAATCCTTTGTTTATGATAGCTTGTTAACCATTATGTTGCCACAACTTTTTTCAATTATATTATATAATATTTTAAAAAGAGTTTGTGCTGTAATAAAAACAAAACAACAAATAATCATGTGAACTGCTAAAATGTTGAATTGTTGGGTGACAACCCATTGATTAATATTGCTGTTGATATCATCCTTATATTCTATTTACTAATACAAATCATTAAATATATTAATTTCAGCTGTATTCCAACGACTTCAATTCAATATGGCTACCTATTTCATAATGGCTTTTAAATTAGAACAAATCTGTGTTTCAAGCTGAAATACCAACATTTGCAATACTGCAATGCTGTTCTGTCAGTAAGGCTTAGAATACACTGATTGTATCCTCTGCAGAAGAGTGAGACCCCCCACCCCCCAAAAAGGGGTATCCTGGGTATGAGATTAAACTGCATCAAATGATGAGGTCCTTCTGCAATTTACTTGATGAGTATTTATCTAATTTATATAATCTAATTTATCTGACAATTAGTCACTATAAGATATAGAAACTATGTTCTACAATTGAATCCACCCTGTCCGCTGAGGTTGTAGAATATGCTGACTGCACCTCCGCATCAGGGAAAGACACTTGTTGGCCATGGGTGGTGACTTGTAATGACTGAGGTTGGGATTCTGGTGGCTGAATGACCTGGCTACTAATTGGTCACTTAACCTGCAACACTCCACTTCGGCCCTTACTTGGGCTTGATGGGCAGTTGGAGAAGTCTGATCTAATCAATCAGCTGGTAACATCAAGCCCTAGCACCTATATGATTAAGTCCTCAATGTATTCTTTAAATTGCTCTTATGGTAAATAAACACCCAACCCGTTTTATCTTTTTATAGTTGAATGAAAATTATTTCTACTAGTTTATAAAAATATACAAAAAAATGTACAAATTATATATAAAAAACACAAGATTTAGCATTAAATAGCTCACAAGGTTTGATATACCTTTAAAAAATAACCAACTAAGAAAAATTATCTCTATTAATTGATACAGATGAAGTTAATAAGTCTCTACAAATATATTAATACTAGAAAAAAACATGACCTGTTGGTCACCCATTGAGCTCAAGTTGGATTGTTGAAAGAAAATCACAGGATTTCGTCAATTTAAAGTTTTCCAAAACTGTCCAAATAAGTTGGATTTTATTGAGAATAGACACAAAAAATTAGGGTTGTTTTTTGTTTTTTCGACTTCTATAATTTACCTACGTCAGTTTTATGCATGTGTAGATGCTTAGATTTGTCTGCCATACCATATGGCTGAAAATCTTGTCGTTTACGAAGATTAAGTTTCCTATTTATTTTATTTCATTTATACTTATTTACTAATAAAACAATCTAATTCTGTAATTTTATATAATATTTTTGAATAGGCTAGTTAGCTGGTTTCAGTAAAATAGACTTACTTTTAGACTTATTTCACCAGTCCTAATAAAATAGACCACAGGCTATTTTGCCAGCAAATATATTTAGATATATTTCAAACTATCTAAAAGATTAAAATAGTTTTGACAAGCAATCTAAAAAGTAATTGCTTAAAAAGTAGTTGTGCAATTGAAACAAACTTTAAAACAATCTATCTTAAATCTAATTTCTTAAAATGGTACTTGACAAGATTTTAATCTTGTTAGGGTTAGGGTTAGTTTTAGGATTGGGTTTGGGGTTAGGGTTACAATTTTATGATTTAATAATTGAAAGTGGAAAATGCCATTTTTCCACTTTGGAAAAGATTCATGATAGTCAAATTGACCATCATTTCCTATCATTTTTTTTGGTCTTTGTTAAAGTAGTAACATAATGAGCATCAGTAAAAAAAATAAAAAATAGAAATAAAAATAATATTACATATGCAATTTATTTTTACATTTTAAACTATTTTTTCGGTCAATTTTGCTCAAATATATCATAAACATGGTCGCCAAAGATGACATAAAATCCGTATTTTACAAAATAAACTTATCCCCCCACCTCCCGATTGAAAAAAATTACCAAAAATCAAGGAATTGTCCGATTTTAATGAATAATTGTCGAAAATTGTAAAAAAAAATATTAAAAAAATCAAAATTATTTTTTTAGTTTTTATTTTTAATTTATTTTTTGATTTTTGGAAGTTATTTTCTACCAGGATAGCCACCCTTAATCTTTTTCTTCTATTCACACCTTTAGTTTTTTTGATCTTTTTATTTATTATTTATACTGTAATTATAGGCATGTGCATTTTCTCGCTGGCTCTAAAAAAGGGTGATCACAGGAAATTCTTCTAAAAAATATATAAAATAAACTAACTATCTGATTTTAATAAAACTTTCGGTATATGAAGTAATAAAAGACAAACTTTTATTGTAAATAAATGTTTACTAAGTTGAAAAGGCTAATAATTTTTTTGTTAGATTTTGTTTCGCGCATTGATCCCCCGTACAAAGATCTTTTTTTTTTCTTCTTTTTTTTTTTGCATATAAATAATTTTTACATTTTTGGAATGATAATTTAACAATGGAACATATGTAAAAAAAATAAATCGCAACTATTTCGGTTTTGGTAATAGGGCATCTTAAACATTGAAACTTAAATCTCGTAAATAAGAAAAAATATGAATCTTTTTTTTCTTTTTTTCTAAATTGTTAGATTATTTTCTAAAGAATTTTAAATTAAAAGTTCCTATTGTCTACATTTTTATTTTATTTTTCAGGGATTTTTGAAAATTTATAAAATGTAAAATAAATACTTTTGTTTAATGTACAACAAAATCGTATTTATTTAATCAAAGAAAATATTGTATAAAAAATATCTTGCTAAAAATAATGACATAACATATTTCGGTTTTTATTTAAAAAATTTTTGAAAATAATGTTTGAATTACAAATTGTCGTCATTCTTATTAATGGATGGATCTAACGGAAATAATATCCGCTTTGGTTTTTGAGGAAAACTCTTGTAGTTATTGTTGTTGTTGTTGTTGTTGTTGTTGTAGCGCTGGGTCATTGAGGTACATAAGTTAAATCGTGAGACATCAAGGAAATGCTAAATTAGTAATTTGTTTTTGCTTCAGAAAAGAAATTATTATACGTACAATCATCCATACAAAAAAATAGTGCACACGTCAAGATGCGATAACTATGTCAACAGAGCTTAAGCATTCACAGGAATTTACTTTAAAATGCCAAAATTTAGGTTGTATGTAAGAGAAATTTGTTTTTTCTTTTTTATAACACATAAACTTGGAATTGTTCTTTATATTAAACGTAAAAGAAAACATTAAAAAGTTAATTTTCAATTTTTTATTGATGTTTTAAAATATTTTTTAAGAATCCTCGTGCGTATTAAAAGACTGTGTTTTGCACAACCCTATGTAATTAGTTTCAACTTTATTTAACCCCACCGATATTTTGCACCCAAAAAATTAGGGGTGGGGTCAGCATTAAGTGACCTGAAAAAATCACTAAGTTTTGAAATAAAATAACTGATGCACTATAAAATTCATTCATTGATAACTCAACACTGAAAATTTCATTAAAACCGGATTATTCACTGCTTTTTAGTAAGTTTCTCAATCAGGGGCGAGGGTAATGTATTTCGTAAAATAAAGATTTTGCGGTAAATTTGACAGTAGGTCTTTATATTTTACTGAAACCACCTAAATAGCATCTTCCTAATTTTTTTAATAATAAATATTTCATGTGCTTACCCTGTTGACTCTATAAATTTTAAAAATTAATAATTAAAGTAATTTCAAAAAATCTATTTTAAAGCATAGTATTCAATTTTAATTAAGTGTGAAAAGAACTTTTGTCTTGTTTTATTAAAACAAAACAAAAAATTATTCTCTGTAGCCTGTAAATTGAGAAAGAAGGGAAGAGGGGATGGGAAATATACCTCTGCCTTCTGATTTTTAGTAGAGCTTTGTAATAATGAGAGAGAGAGAGAGAGAGAGAGAGAGAGAGAGAGAGAGGGGTAAAGTCAGTGACTCCCTCAGCAGCAGTCAGAACCAACCACTCTCTCCTCACACTAAGCCATTCTACATGTATTGAGAGAGGAGGAGAGAAATAAGCTATACTTAAGACAGAGATTGGTTGGTGTTTGACTTAATTGTAAATTACGATAATTAGAAGCAAATGAAGTGGGATTTTTTTCAAACATTGATTAAATTTATGATAAGATAATATTTTGAGATGGTTTTTATATCATTTGTGTACCTAGAAAAAAAGCCTTTGGGTGGCAAATTTGGATTCGCTCAGCTTTAGTATAATAATAAAAGATAATAGATAGATGAATTTAATGAAACAAAAATTATTTCAATCAATTTATTAATATGCATATAAAAACCAAGATTTGAAATTAACCTACAAGAATGAAATATCACATTAAACACCACATAACAAACCACAACTCATTCTGTTTCCCCATTTTCTTTTTTTTGTAGGAATTGGTTCAACAAGAAGCAAATATCTGTGGAGATGTCTTGGTAGCTGCTGCTTGTGTGACATATTGTGGAGCATTTACAAATGATTATCGGCAAAAATTGATTACACTTTGGATAGATCATTGTAATGAGTTGAAAATTCCAATTTCTGACAATCTCTCACTTGTCAATGTTTTGTCCAATTCTTATGAAATTCAACAGTGGAATACAGTTGGGCTTCCAAAAGATGAGGTGTCTATTGATAATGCAATCATGGTTACAAAAAGTTATCGTTGGCCTTTGATGATAGACCCTCAAGAACAGGTGCTTTGAATTTATATGCAATTGTATGTGTGCATGTATGTTTGTATTTACCCAACCCCTCTGTCATAGGCAGGACACAATACAAGGTCAATTTTTAAATGGAGTACAGCTAGGGTGGTGATAACACGGCACTTTCTTGATGAAACCACCCGGTCAGGGCAGATGGGTTACTAGAAGAGATACAATGGCCGTGTCTTTACAACTAGAGCAAATTAGGAAAACCTTGGCCGTGGTCAAGCTTGGAAAGGAATGGGCTCCACCAAGTTTTCCTGTCCAAGATACACTACATAGACAACTACCACACCCAAGATAGATGGTGGGTGCTTGTCAGACAGTCATCAGTAGTGCCTCTACAACACCCCACTAGGGGTTAAGAGACTGATGATGTTAACAGCTGCTTTTTTCAGAGTTTGCCTTCTAGACCGGTTGTATACCAAAGCTAAAGAGCCCAATCTGCTTTACTATTTATCCATAGCTAAGAGATGGGTTCATGCCTTTCCAAGATTTAAACTTGAATGATGATATCAATTTCATACAATGATAAACATTACACATAGTGTGTATTTATCCAACCCCTCTGCCATAGGTAGGATGTGACACAAGGTCAACTTTTAAGCAGAGTACAACTGCTTTGAATTCACATTTTACCTTATAGACAAGTTACCATACCAAGTCTAAAGAGCCCAGTCTGCCCTACTATTTACCCATAGCCTCCACAGTATATATATATATATATATATATATATATATATATATACACACACTTTGAGTTCCAGTTAATTAAATTGAACTAGTTATTACCCATGGAAAAATGATATGTTTGAATATCTATAAGATAGTTTAAATGATATATTGCTTACATATACTGCAGGAGGCATGCTTAGCGTAATGGTTGTCATTGTAGGAAATGAAATGAGCAACCCAAGTTCAAATCTTGGACAAGGCTGTTTGTGATTTACTTTGTACTAATGCCCTTAGGAAAGGCATGAATCCATCTGTTCTACCTGCCTTCCCCACTATGGGTAAATAGTACCACATACTTGATTCTTTAGCTTTGGTTAGGAAACAAGTCTAGAAGGAAAACTCTGAATTTAAACCAGCTTTACTCCATGTAGCACATGTTTACTGTAGAAGTTATTTAATTGCCATTATTTTCATCATCATAATATTAAATGATATTAAGATCACCATTTGAATGTTTTTTAACAGCATATGACAAAGTCCAAAGTCAGTAAGAATCTTTTTGATCCTTAAATTCCTGACTCATTCCTTATGCATCCATTCATATTCCAATCTTTACGCATTTTCCTCTCTATAATCATTCTCTCTCTATTCATCTTATTGTCATATTTTCTTAACCCTTTACTGATTAGTGGCCAATTTGGCCTTGCCTAGTAAAAGAAAATGTTTTTTTTTTACAGGCAAACATGTGGATATGCAGACTGGAAGAACAAAATGGTCTTGTTGTCATCAAACAGTCTGACAAAAACTTTTTGAGAACTTTAGAAAATTGCATTCGAGTTGGAAAACCTGTTTTATTAGAAGATATTGGTGAGACCATTGAGCCATCCCTTGAGCCTTTGTTAGCCAAACAGATATCTCTAAAGGTAACATTGAATGACATATGCATTCACATGTGTGAGAATATAAATTTTGTTTAGTATTATTTTGACATTAACTGATATAAATCTTGCTGAAGATGCTGAAAAGTTCTCAATCAAAACAAGAAAAGAATGAGCTTTTTTTGGGGGGGGGGGGGGGGTTACAAAAAGTTGATATGTGATGTGCCAAGTTTTGGGATAAATATGTAGAATAGCATGTATATTTCATAACTCTAGGTCATTCCCTTCTTGCTTGGACTGAGAACTTATCAGTGTTGTATATAATAATGATTTTATTTTTCTATTTTTAACTGTAACAACAAAAAATGACATAAAATTTTTGTTAGCACAAAGCTATTAAAATACTCCAAGAATAAAATAAATAAAGTAATTTTCATTTGTGTTCTGACCACTGGCATGAATTCCAAGTGACCCACTGGTTGGGATGGGGGTAATCCAGATGCAATTTATCTAGTTACTCACAAAGCCAGAATGTGGTGCTGTTTAGAAAGCAAATCTCCTGGGAAGTGGTTTAAAAAATAGCTTCAGTTCCATTGGCATTCCCCTTAAGAAATGCTGGGTAATAAACCCATCTGTTACTCCTTTAAGGCAAGTGGGCAGGTGCTGCCTGTAGAGATGATCCCCAGGAACATGAACCATTAAATTGTCACAAACTACTCAGCACAAATTATAGGTGGACACCTGCATTTTTGACTCCCCACAAGCTTAGTTTAATGTAGGGTACCATGCAGGAAGCAAACCTATGGTAGATGAAAAGATTTATTTGTTTATATAATGTAAATTAGGATAAAGAATTCCAACAACTGTAGTTGGTTGCTAGACCAAATTTTGAGATAAGGATTTTTTTCTTTTTAGCTTGGCACAAATAGTATATGAAAAGATTTCTTAGGTTTCATTAATCCCCAATAACTGAGGAGGCAGGTGATGTCGGTGGGAAAATTCACTGGAACTGAGCTAAGTAGTTTGCAGATAACCCAACATGTATGCCAGGTGGTTACCTCTGGACTGCACATATAAAAAAGAATATTTAGTTTGTATAGCAATAAAGTCAGCTCTTCAAATTAGGCAACCTTTATCTATTCAAACTAGAATTAGATTCTAGTGTCATATTTTACTGACCAATTCCAAACTGGGTATTAATGAGGAGACACCTCACTATTAACAGATTATATATATATATATATATATGTAGTATATTAAGAAATTGAAAAAACACAGGTTTAAATGGGTTAAGTGGTGAGTTTATTGGCCGATGCTGCAGTGTTTCGATCTATTAATTAGATCATCTTCTGGGCATTTGTTGGTATATGGAAGGTAATAAGAAATTTTTTATCACAGAATAACGAGAAAAGCGAGTGGTAGTCCTTGTTATTCAGTCTGTTTAGAAATTTTTTTTTAAGTTTGAAAAAAGGGAATGGTTTGAAATATGACGTCAAATATTTTTTTTTTTTTTATTACGGTGTGAGCATGGGATGGTGTAAGTGTGTGTATCGAAAGGAAACATTGTGCATTTTTTAGATGTGTGGTTGCGTGTGTGTGTGTGTATAAATCTTTTGTGATAAATGACAGCGGAAATAAACCTCAAAGTTGTGTGTGTATGTGTGTGTGTGTCTGTATTTGTGTTTGTAAGCATGGTTACCATTGATAAATGATGTATGTTTAGGTAGCAAGAGAATATTCTTTAAACTTTTTTGAGTTGGTGTGTGCATTTGATGTGTACGAGGTAGGGGGAGAGATGTCATTTGCGCGTCAAAAGAAAATTTTCTTAATATACTACATACTGTCGGATTCACTTCCTTTCTTCACATATATATAACGATAACATTGTTAAAAAAGAAGATAGTTATGAAATTATTCCCTATGTTTTTAAATAAGAATTTAACTGATGGCTGATGATATTAATAGATTTCATAATCCTTAAATGTAAAGATGATTAAGCTGTGTTTAAAATGTTAAGTCAACTGTCATTATAAGCATCTGCACAAACAGGATTGTCCAATAAATATTAGCCAATTATTACAAGCTGATATAAGAAATCACAAAAATAAAAAGCAAAAAAAAACAATCAAGCAGTCTTGGTGACCCTCTTATCACCATGGGAATTAAGAAAGAGTTTATTTCACTTCAACTGACTCTGGTAGTCTTGGAATTCCCTTCCTGATGACTAAACAAATACTTATATAAAAATAACAATAACATTGTTTTAAAGGAAAAAGAAAGTAATAACAAAATTCTTGTTTTTGAATAAATTAAGTGAAAATATAAACTATGAAACTATATAGTGACTATTTGTATTCTCTCCACCTGTCCCTATTGGCCGTCACTCTTGGAAGGTCTTCAACACAACATCCAGCATCCGTACAGAGCTGATTGATGTAGGTTTTTGATGGCTAACCTACACTGGTGTGTCCTTGTGTGGATGTCCATAAGAAAATGTCACTTATGTCCAACATGTCTTTGTCTTACCCAAAGGGTTTGTATGATAGGAGGCAAGTGGTCATACAGCTGTGGTGCTGCTTCCAGGATTTGTTCAAGACAGCACACAGCATCTTGTACAATTTCCATTTAGTTTTTTTTTCCAAAACATTTTGTTAGAGTCCAAGTGGTACAGCCATACAGTAGCACTGACATGGCTACAGCTTAAAAGAATTCTCACTTTATCTTATCAACTTGACATGATTGTCTATAAATTATAAAATTATCATTCCAATATGACATTTTTATTCTTACTGATATTTACAAAAGATGACTTTTTTTTTTTGCAATATCAATTTTTTATTTTAATCAGTCTGGACGGCCTTTAATTCGTCTTGGGATACTGATATCGACTATGATCGACATTTCAAATTCTATATGACAACCAAGTTGTCGAATCCTCATTACATGCCTGAAGTATGCGTAAAGGTAACCATGGTGAATTTTACTGTAACAAAAACTGGATTGGAGGATCAGATTCTCAGGTAAGAATTACAATAATGTATTCTTATTCAGATTAATTATGTTTGAAATACTTATATCTATTATTTTTACCACCCTACCAGCAATGCTTAAAATAGGCATAGGAGTAAGACTTACTAAAAATAAAGGGTGTCCTGGATACGATACTAAACTGCATCTAGTTTATGTGGTTTCAAGTAATTAGTTCTATTTGATAATGGTCATTTGTTTGAACACAGTTGTATGGTTTCAAGTAACTATAATAATCCTTATATTATAGCTTCAAATAACTATTCTTAATACAATGCCCTGTTAACAGCGCTTAGAATACACTGACTGTATGGTAAGACCTCACCAAAAGGGTACAGCATTAAACTGCATCAAATGGGGAGGCTTTCTTTTTGGAAATCATAGAAGTGTGGAGTACTCTTCATTAAATTATTAGTATTAGATATGAATACTCAGGGCCATATAACTGTGTGTAAATTATTTGTTTAAAATAAATTGATAGATTGATTTTAGCTGCAAGTCAACTCGTCAAGTGTTATTTTATGCTGAAAAGTTAGGGAATTTAAATTTTTTTGTCTAGTTGTTTCTTAATAGTTTATTTTGCACACACTCCTATTGAATACAAACAATTTTTAAATAGATATATTTGATCCACAGAGGGGACCCTAACAGGTACTACCACTATGGGTCAGAGTGGACCAGGGAGTAATGGAGATCTCCAGAACTGGAATCTCCCTATCTGATGCAGTTTAATGTCATACCCAAGATACTCCCTTTTGATGGGGTCTTGCCCCTCTGCAAGGGATACAGTCAGTGTATTCTAAGCCCTGCTAACAAGCTATAATATAAGGATTATTTAAGAATAATTGATTAAAGATATGATATACGGATTATTATTATTAGTTACAGGAAACCATATAATTGTATATGAAATATCAGTATTAGATGGGAATACTTGATATCATGTGAAACTGTGCAAAAAGAACTTTTAAGAAATGACTATGCAAAAAATGTAAATATAAATGTTCAGTGTATATGATTCCTTAAACTCTAAGCATAAAAGGGTATGACAACCCTACACTGTTAAAATTAATCAATCATTATTTTTCAAAATTATATTGTACAATTTTATATGAAAACATCTTCAAATAATTGTCTATTTAAGAATTCTTGAGAAATTTTGCTTTGCAAATCAATTATTAGACTTGAGATAATTTACTATTGTAATGTATTTATTTACTGAACCTCTCCACCACTACAAGGATGTGACACATGGTCAATTTTTAAGTGGAGTACAGAATGGTTTTGAATTCAGAGTTTTCTTTGTCCAAGACAGGTTGCTTTACTAAGGCTAAAGAACCCAGACGGCTCTATTTACCCATAGCTGGGGGGAGAATGAATGGGTTTATGCCTTTCCCAAGAGTATTAGCATGAAGTGAAATGCCAACAGCCTTATCCAGGTTTTGAACTTAAGTTGCCAATACAATTTCCTATGACGATAACCATTAGGTTGCTATTGTAATGTATCTACAGGGAGTTTAATAAAAGATATTATTTTGCAGTTGAAATAATTGGATTATTTGAGCATTGATTCCTTTGTGTTGTGTGAACTTTGTCATTTTCCCCCAATGATAAATGCATTTAATGTATCAATTTTACAAATGTGTGTGAGACAAATTTAACATGAAATTTTCCTATTTTCCTACACTTTTCAACAAATGAAAAATTTTACATTTTGAGGTGTGTACAGGATTAAAAGATCTCTGACTGGCCATATTTGTTGACTGCTTATGTATGGAATATGTTGCAGACCTTATTAAATTCTGTCTAGTCACACAACAAAAACTATCTAGTTAAAGAAACCTCTGGAAGGTGCCTAGATAGATATACACAAGCACTAATTCCAGCACTTTCTATATATTTACCCAACCCCTCTGCCATGAGCAGGATGTGACACAAGGTCAATTCTTGAATTTTGAATTCAGAGTTTTCCTTCTTGTAAACCAATTGTCATACCATGGCTAGAGCCCAATCTGCCCTATTATTTTATCCATAGCTGGAGAGAAAATTGTTGGATTCATACTTTTACTAACATTATTAACTCTATGTAAAAATGCAAACTGTCTCATCCAGAATTGAACTCGCTGTGTTCATTTTCTACCACAATAATAATTACACAATGAGCATCTCTAGTACTTTCTAGACTATGCTACATTGCTAATTTGCCATTATTCAGGGGAAGGTAAGAGCTACACATTGTTAAGTAGGTGTCTATAATTCTTTGTTTTTTTTTTGTTCTTCAGTTTATAAACGAGAAACAGTTATAGAACAGATTTTATATGTTTTGTTTTTAGATTTAAAAATGATTCTTTTGTGTAAATACTAATTTTGTGAACATTGAAACTTCTTCAGTGATGTTGTTCGTCTAGAAAGACCTGAATTAGAAGAGAAACGTAACCAGTTGATTATTGATATAAATAAAGACAAGACACAGTTGAAGTCAATTGAGGACCGAATTCTTCAACTCTTATTTGAGACAGAAGGAAATATCTTAGACAAAGAAGAACTAGTGAATACCCTTGATGAGGCTAAGGTAAATTTTCTTATGTCTAAGAATTATAGGACTTTAAAGTGAAAACCTGCCAAATTCTTGTTTTTTTTTTCTTCAGCTATCTTCTACTTTGAGTTTTGTATGGAAACAAAGCCTTACCAAGTTCTTGTATATGAATTAGGATGGAAAAGTTCTTAGCCCAACCATAAAATGAATGAATATTTAAAAGAATGATTGAATTCTTTTTGGAAGTATTGTATTATGAAAGTTTGTCTAGTTTTCTAATTGTGTTATATTTGTGTATGGTACCTCATGGGAGGTTTAGATAAAGTGAGAGGAGAAATGAGGGCTACTCACTGACTAGGATATCATACTGCCTGTTATATGGGGAGGTGGAAAAATGATAAAAAAACAACAATAGAATCAACAATTAGGTGAAATTTATACATAGAAATATACAAGAGGATTTCTTTTCCTTATTGTTGAAGTGAGTAAGTTAGTATACTGTTGGTTTTAATAACAACTAAGCACAACTGAATTGGTGCACAAAGCAGTTGGTATTTATGACATTCAGGAATATTCCATTCATGCATTTGGGTGATTCCATTCTGGCTGCTTGGTCTCTGGAGTTATGGTGCCAGATAAATACTCTACCATTCTGCTCTAGGCTTGTGACAATGCAGGATCCGTATTGAGTTATGGCTTGCTTGTTGCTTTGTCTGCCAATTTGACGGTAATTGGAATATTGCTTCTACACTTGTATTAGTTCAGAGGTCTTACAAAGAAGCTAATTCATGGAATATCCATTTTGTGGTCTTAACTTCTAGCTAAGTTCATGAATGACTTGTTTTGGTTACTTTTGGTGTGTGTATGATAGGAGGAGGCTTGATCCCAGAGGGATATGTTCTTATTTATATTCTTTGGGGAGACTGTGGCACTTTTTAATTCTTTAGAGTAAGCAGTCAGCCAGTGTTTTGTGTGGATGCCTACTATTCTACTTTTTGACTTTGACAAAAGAGTCATGAATCCTAACAAGATTTAACTTAGAGTAATTGAAATATAGAGTTACTATATTTTACCACAAATAAGGTACACTTTTCTGTCCCAAAAATATTTCAGAAAATTACTGTATCTTATATGCTAAAGGTCTGGTCAAATTCTGGGTTAGCTAACAACAAGTGATGGTTTAAATGCTACAATATCTATGAACTAATATGTTCATAGGCAAAATTTTCAATATAAGATTCAAAGTCACTCTTTTTTATATCAATCACGAGAAAGCTGTTCTGGTTGAATGTATTGTAATTTTATTGTTTAAAAAATTAATTTGAAATAATCAATTTCTTTTAGTAGCAAATACTTGTATTTCTATAAAATTCTAAAGAACAGATATAACATATTTAGCTTTGCTAAAGAAGGCAAAAGAGTTTTGTGACAGTTTAATTGGAAGATAGGGATGATGGCAGATGATTCAACCAGCCAAAAGTTTGTTTTATGAAAGACATTGTCTGAGTAACCTTACTAAATTTATTCTTATAATCCATTGCAAGCAGACATTTTTTACTTTTTGTCTTTTAAAATATGCACCTGCATGGACAATACTTTTTTATGATGACAATTATATATAAACATTGGTGGATATTCTGAACATAGAAGGGAAATAATTTTATCTGTTTTAAAATCAGCTGCTTTTGCATCAGTTTTATTTATGTTAAGAATATTTTATTTTGTGATTTTATCAAAATTTGAGACATAGTTTGTGTGGAAATTGCCAATGTTGTTTTGGGATTTAATACCCTTTTTTTTTATAAGCAATGCAAAGGTTTGTTTATATAATATAAATTAGGATAAAGAATTCCAACAATTGCAGTTGGTTGCTTGACCAAATTTTGAAATGAAGATTTTTTTTTTTTTAGCTTAGCACAAATAAATACAGGTGTGATTTCTCATTCAAAATGGCATCTTTTTTCTTAGGATCATCTTGGATACCACAAATTGTGCCTCTTCACAAAAATCATTCAAATATATTATCTAATGCTTTGAGTAAATCTAAACAGCATCTTACATATTTTAAGCCAAAGCAAAAATATTTCTTTTTAGATATTTGTTTTAAAATAAAAAATAAGAAATGGGTATAAATATTGACATGAACAGGTCAAGTTTAGTTTTGGTAAATACAACATTTTTATTAAAAAAATGTTTTTTCTTCAGTAATTTTTGGTGCTTTTAATTGATAAGGCTATCTTATCTACTAGAAATTTTTTTACTTTTGAAAAATATTTTTTGGGGTTTTAAGGAGGGTTGGGACCAGTTTACAATGTAACTGCTATAGTAAAGTTAAACCCTTACATTGTGTTTATCTTACAAAAGTGTGGCTGTAGAATTTTAAAAATTCAGTATTCTTTTTCTTATTTATTTAAAAAAATATTTTTCATGATAATCAGTATTTTTGATAATAACCTTGGAGTGAATAAAATGTTGGCAGGTTGAATAAAAGTATATTGTTCCACAATGGGGAATTTACTAGTTTACTTTTATAAATCCCTTCAGAATAGGAGAACAAAAATCACTGGATCATGTAGACTAGTGGACATATGAAAAATTGCAAAATATCCCCAACTTTGTGTAACTGTTGAGCCCATTTTACTAGCTTTCCCAAGTTCATATATGGTGGGGTCTGGCTTTAGCTATGTGCATTATATACTAAGAAAATAGAGAATCACTTTGAACACAGAACATGGTGATGTGTGGCTCAAATTCACAAACCTGCAATCTAATATTTGCAATCTCCTCAGTGCCCTCCAATGCCATCCTTCTTATTAAAAATGATTCAAGAATTAAAATGTGCATTTGAATTTATAGTTTACTGATTCTTTTCTTATGTAAATTGTATTAAAAACTGGTGAATTAGTTATGTTTTTTAATTTAATATTCAATTAATTTATTTAGGGGTGAATGGAAATTAAATTTGGTTACAAAAGGTGCACCAAGAAAAACTTTTGAGAAGTGCTGCTCTAAGCCCTAAATATGATAATTCAAAAAGATGAAAAATTGCATAAAAATTGTAAGCTTAAACTCTAATACAAAACATTTTATTTAACAATCCTTCATCTAAAAATCAAAATAAGATGCTACTAATACTATATTATAAAAAATAATAACAACAAATATGGCATTGGGATGAGTTTAAAATGTTTGGGTTTCTGCAAACTAATGGCACTTTGTAGCTCAATTGAGCAATTAGTGGCTTCCTTCAAGCAAAGGAGTTATGAGTTCAAATCTCGAGAATTATTAACCCACACTTTTCTGAGTTGACAATGTTTCACCCAAAAATAAAATAATTTGATACTATAGATGAGTTTAAAATGTTTGGTTTTAGATTTTATAAAGCAATGACTCTTTGTAGTTCAGTTGGTTAGAGATGCTGGTGTGTTTAAGCAGGCTTCTCTGAAGAAAAGAGGACCTGAGTTCAAAATTTACCAAGAGCTTATCCTATATCAAGATGAAAAAATAAAAATTAACTAGTTATACTGTTGATAGTTCAGTTGTATTGAAAAATAAAAATAAACAAAGAAACAAAAAAAAAAAAAAATCACCCAAAAAACCTGTTAAAATTCTTTATCCTTAATCTTGATTCCTAATTTTCTAGGCAACATCAGACATTATCAATCAACAACTGATTAATACTGAACAAACTGAAATCAAAATTTCTGCTGCCCGTGAAAAATATCGCCCAGTGGCAATACGAGGTTCTATTCTTTATTTTGTGGTTGCAGACATGTCCCTGGTAGATCCTATGTACCAGTTTTCATTGAAATATTTCAAACAGGTCAGTATAATTAGTATTAATTATAACTAATTATAATTTTAATTAATAATGATAATATTAGAGATATATTCTAATTGTTATGGGAAAGATTTGTGTTCCTTATAAGGGATGTGGGTCTTTCATCAAGAGGAGAGGGATTTCTAATAATAATCAGCTAAAACATAATTATACATGATTTGAATTTACAAACTTCAAAAGAAAAAATGAATAAATTATTTTTCCTACTAAAATAATTATTTACATTTGATTAAACACTATTAAATTTATAGGCAACTGGTAAAATTATATAGTACAGGTAATGGACCATTTATCTGCAATCATGGATCTAAATGTGGTCAGATTGCTTGATGATAGTTAAATATATTTCTGGATATAGACTAAATATATAGTTAAAATATAAAATAAACAATGAAAAGTAAAGAACAAAACTATATTTAATAGATAAAAATGAATACATTCCTAAAACATATTCTCTTTGATTGTTATTGATCTATTTAAAATTCTTAAGATATCTGTACTGCATATGATATATAGGATGAAAATTAAATGAAAAAGTAAAGAACATAATTCTATCTAATAGATACTGATACAAATTAATACACTTACTAAGTAGGTAAATAGATCATGCTTTATTTTACATTACACAAATAGTTTTTATCTTTGAAAAGAAACGGAACAAGAACAAAGAATAAAAATGATTTAAAGGAATTTATAATTTTAAATAAATCATAATGAATAAAAATGATTTAAATAGATTTATATAAATTATGATAAATAATTATTTAAATAAGTGTCTTATTTTAAATAAATTATGATGTGTACAAGGATTTAAATAAATTTATGGTTTTAAATGAATTATGATAAATGATGATTTATAATTTTGAATAGATTATTAATAAATCATGATTTAAATAAATTAGAAAAACCTGTTTTTATTTAGTTTTCTCTTTTTTTTAAACTATAACTTTAAGAAATGAATAACATGAATATTCCATATTGGTTTTCAGTTGCTTAACATGACAATTGAAAACAGTGAAGAAAGTGAGGTCTTGGAGGAAAGACTTGCCATATTATTAAAAAACATCACAGAATTCATATACAAAAATGTTTCAAGGTAAAACTAAAAATATTTCCAGAAGATTTTTCTATTCTTTTTTCCATTATTCTCAACTCTGATATTTGCATTTTGTCATTTGAAGCCAATTAAGAACACATCTCAAACAGTTTTAGTTTTTCTTGGGAATTCTGTGAGATTATCAAATGTAGCCTTTTACTAGGTTGAAATCTAAAGCCCTAAATCTCAGAATAAAATGTATTAATTGAAATAGGAACCATTAAAATATATGCATTCTTGCTAATATTATTGTTAATCATAGAGATGTCCATGACTATTACCATTTTCAAGGCTCTTGTTTCTGTGATGAATTTCTTGAACCAATATGAATACAAATCTGTTTATTCTGGTAGGATAGAACTCTAGTGGCCAATGAATTCTTTGAGGGTGTTTTGAGCTGCTACTTACTCATTTGAAGACTTCCCTTATAGGAAATTATCAAGATACTTGAAAAAGAAATAGTCAATTGGTTAGATAAAGTTTTGTGGTCTAATCTGTTCAATTTCTTTGGAGTCATTTTCAAGACCTGCAGTCAGGCATTATGGAGAATAATTTCTTCTTTTTTGATTGGTCAACATACAATTCTTGTCAATTTCCTAATAATACTTGCTGTGATTGATTTGCAAGGATCCAAGAAGTAATAGTCGATGATTCTACTTACTGACCACCAAAGTGACCATAACTTTCTTTTAATGCAACTCTAGTTTGGAGAAGTATTTTAGTGCATCATCTTGGCCCATCCACTGGGCAGGCAGCCATTTGTTGCATGTATTGATGGCATTGGTGTTAGTCATGTTTCCACTCACCAATGTCCAATATTAGCATTAGTATATCTAATGATACGCTAACACTGAACAAATGGAAGGAAAGACAAGATAAACTCATTTACATATATAGGAACATTTAATACATGCATAATATACATACAAGAGGTATTATCAAGAATACACAAACATGTCCCAACAAATAAAATGTGGATATATTGTTTTATGAACAAGGGTTATATGAAAGGAGTATTAACATTGTAAAAATTTTGTCCTCTTTGAAGGCTAATCAATGTGGGCTTGACGTTTCAATGCCAAGATGAAACTAAGTTCATCACTGGAGTTTGAAACAAAGTCTCTCTTCTGTTTAATGAACAGAAATAAAAAGAGGTAAGTCTTACTCGTTCAACAAACGTGGATGAAAGAGGACAAGAAAAGATTCTTTGATTCAACAAGGTTTGCAAAAGATACCCTCCAAATCCCAGGGAGACAATTATTTATACATATGCAATCCATTTTTCTTACATGTCAGAATGCAATCAAGACATTGTTTTTGTTGTACCAAAAACAGCACAGAGCAAATTTTGTAATGGCAATTTTAAAACTTTATCTTCAGATTGTTTGGTAGACATTTTTCAAACTTTTTTGATTTTTCATTTGTACACTGCTTTCACAACAGATGAGTTCACTGTGTATGACTAGTTCACAACATGACGGATGCATCACAATGAATCCATTGATGTCTATCTAGCAGAGCTACGGAAGCTTGCCATATTATTTGGAGGGGTGAGCGACTGCACTCAGGTGCACTTTTGTGAAGGGACTGCTAGCTAAGGTTAGACACATCCTTTGTGCATCAACGAGAATGGACCAGCTGTCTATTGACCAGATGCTGGCACATACCCGGTCAATCCTGAAAGACAACACTGTGGAACCAACACCAATAGTAGCAGCAGTTACACAGGAGATGTGAACAAGGAATAGTGATGTCCAATGTACTGACAGTATGTGCTCTGCCTGCAATAGACAAAACCATCTACCACGAAACATCCCCAGCCGTCAAACGGAGAGCAGGACAATTGCATGGGAAAAACGAGAGCTGCACTGTTTCTGGTGCAACAAAGTCCAGGAAACAAGACAGGGCAATAGATGATAGTGCCAGTCTCTTCCCTAGGACAGATAAGTGCTTGGTACTACCTGTAATTATGGTATTAATTAATAACATGTTACATACAGCACTTGTTGACTCCAGTTGTTCCTGATTGATAGTCAGCAAAGATGTATGCCTATCATGGTCGAAGAGGTTTTTGCATGTGACGACCATCAATGGGGACAGTCTTAATGGGGGCAATTCAATTGATGTTTTTGCCCACTGGGATATGATCTGTTGATTAGAATGAACATCATAAGAGAGATGGGTGGGGTACACATCTCTCTGTCTGGCGCTTAGAGAAAAAAAAAAACTAGATGGGAACTACACTTGGATGCTGTGGGCTGTCTTGAACAAATCTTGGAAGCAACACCCACAAAACAGCAGCTGTATGGCCACTTACTTCTGATCACATGAACCATTCAAGTAAGACAAAGAACACATGCTGAAGAAGCAAGAATGAACTCATAAGTGACTTTCTCCTGTGGATAATTACACATGAACACATCAGTGTAGGCTGACCAGCAAAATCCTATATCAATCAGCTGTGTGGATTTTGGATGCCACATGGAAGACCTGTTAGGAGTGAGCACAGATAGGACAGAAGCAAGAGAAAGGTCATAGGATCCATGCTGTCAGTGCAACATGATGATGATGATGATTTTAATTTATTACTTCACACACATTATTGATGTCTTTAAATCTACTAATTTCCTAAGCACAATTTTACACATTTTTGTTCTTAGATATGTTGCCATGACAACCACATAGTTTAGTTTCTCTAGTATTCTTTTTTAAAATGATTCCTAATCATAATTTTGTGAAGCTTGTAAATGAGTGAAATGTATTAAATAAATTGATTAAATAACAAATACTCCACCAAATTTTGGTTTTCAAGTGCCATTTTTTCCATATTAATACATTGTGTTTTATGTGTGCAGATTAGAAAATATTTCTTTAATGTATGTTTCTTTTTTTCCTTTTATTTCAGGGGCCTGTTTGAGAAGCATAAACTGCTATTTTTCTTTCTTGCTTTGTGTAGAAATCCTTAAAAATGAAAAGAGAATCTCCAATGAAGAATGGAACTACTTTTTACGTGGAGCAGTTTCATTAGATGAGGTAAGGAAATGCAAGAATCTGAAACATTTAAGGCTTTCATAAGATTTCTTTATTCTCATAAAAGTTAAGCAATGTATAGCCTGATCATGAATGAATTGGAGGTTAAAATTTAATACTGTTTTATAAAAAGGAATCTATCATGTTACTGATGTCCTTGTCTGGCTGTGAAATGTAATGTGGCTGATTTTTCTGA
The DNA here is from genome assembly GCA_023376005.1 of Doryteuthis pealeii. Lineage (NCBI taxonomy): Eukaryota > Metazoa > Mollusca > Cephalopoda > Myopsida > Loliginidae > Doryteuthis > Doryteuthis pealeii. The sequence goes on along the minus strand of CM042157.1, from coordinate 55,183,431 downwards.
TATAACTATTTCAACTAATTGAATAAACCACCCTGTTGGTGAGGCTTAGAATATGCTGAGTGTATCCCCTGCAGAAGCGTAAGACCTCCTCAAATGGCAATCCTAGGTAGGACACTAAACTGCATCTGATGGTGAGGTTCCTATTCAGGAGATCTTGGGGAGTATGAAGTATCCCTTTCTGTAAGTATGAAGTGAGTAAAACTTTATAAATCTAGTGAAAAAAATCAAACTAACATTTCTGGTTTGAAAACAATATTTTCAAGGCTTTTTCACCAAGTTTAAATGCAAACCTTAGTAAAAATTTGATTTTTTCAAAGTTTACAAAACTAATGAAAACAGACTTCAAAGCCTTATTTTCAACTGAAAATTGATATTTTTTTAGGTCATTTCACTAAGTATGTTTGTAAAACTTTATAAATTGATAGGCTCAAATAATCATGAATTAAGAGTGTTTTCATAAATATTCTTTAAGGATTCTGAAATAGTATTTCTGGGGAATAATTATAAACTAGCAGGGGTAGCCAATGATGCCTGGGAAAAATAAGAGGCAAAATCTTTTACTGAAATAATTCTGGTATATTTTTTTAGCAAAGTTCTATACAGAAATATGAGCATATAAATACATAACAGCAAGTTTTAAGCATTAAAAAATTCTTATTAGTTCCTAAGAGCCTCTATGGATACAATATTTCTTGTTTTATCTTTTTCAAAATGTAGAATATATTTTTATGACTTACTCATGAACAACTAACATATAGCTGACCTTGTTAAAAATCAGAATCTGACCTTTTTCGTCCTACATTTATGACAGTGGTATTAAATTCATTGGTCTTTGTTGGTTAAATGGAATCATAGACTAGATCTAATGGGCCAGATAAGGACAATTATTCCTAAAAAAAAAAAAAATAGGGTGAATTTCTTTTTAGCATAGATCTTATATTCTTAAATCATTTGTGGGAAGGTTAGCTGATCAAATGCATAGCTAGAAGGAAGATTACCTCAAGTGAATTTTGAAGGTCAACTTTACATATCTTATGTTTGAGCCCAATGTCAGTTCAATACCTATGAAAAAAATTCAGCTTCCTTGGCCTTTTTGCTTAATCTTTGGACCAACAGAAATAGATTTCTTGTTTTTTTCATATTTTGTAAATATGTAGACTTCTTTTTAACTACTTGTGAACATCCAGCATAGAGCTGACATGTTAAAAACATGGATCTGACCTTGTTCATTTAATCTTTTATAAAGTCAGAAAAGATTTTTATACTTCATAACTTCATATAAAAGTCTCTACAACGATTGGCCAGAAATGACATTTGTCATCTGATAACCTCAGAGGTCAAAAGTCAAGTCAATATCTATGTAAAAATCAGGTCAATTTAACTTAGATAGAAACACATACAAATGCACAAACTTTGTTATGAGTTTAGATTATTCAATTCACTGATTTTTTTTATGAGCATAAAATCCAAATGATTTTTACTAAAGTTTGATATAACATATAAATATAAAAAGACTACATTTACAGGGAGAGATTAGAGAAATTAGAATATATTACTTTACTAGAAAGAAGAATGAAAGGTGATGTAATTCAAAATATTAATGTAAATTTCTAATTATGGTAGATATTTAAAAAAATAATTTCTCCTTTAACTGAAAACTTACTGTTAGGGCAGATTTCCAAAACTAAGTCTATTAAAAAATTGGGATTGTTTGCTATAAAGTAATAGATTTTTGGAACAAATTGTCTAATCAGATCAAAATACAGCAATAGCATGCAATATTTTAAAATTAATTTGACAGATTTCAGAAAAAAATGGTAAGAAAAATAAATTAAGAGGGCATTTCTGGGAACTATCGGATGAATTATTTAATAAAATGTAATCTGTATATAGATATTGTTTTTAATATTGTAAATGTTCTGTGCTAAGATTCTTTTTTTTTTCTTTTTAAAGTTGATGTGAGATGATAGTAAAAAAGGATGATACCTTAAAAAGCTTAACAAACAAATAATAATGTTTAGTGAATTCTTATGTGTTGAAATAAAATAAAAATCTACTTAATTTCTTTATGCATGTGTGAGGGTTAATTAATTCCTTCTCAATATTTGTTATTTTCAGATTTATCCTCCAGTTCCAGATGTAGAAGGACTAACTACAAATGTTTGGAATTCTGCATGTGACTTAAGTAGATGCCTTTCACCTTTTGCAACTTTAAAAGATGACATTTCAGTTGATAATATCAGAGTACAACTTGGAAGTATTGGGTAAGTTGGATGAAAAAATAATAATTTGACTTGATTTTTGTTCTTTCTAATGGGTATCATCTCAATAATTGGTATTGGTTTGTCTGTGTTTGAATCTTCAAAATGGAAGAAAGGGTTTTTCATGCTGTTTTGCTGCTCTTATTTTTTAAGATGTTTTACTTGTTATTCTTAAAGTTCATCCAGGTAAAGACATATTCTTTGTATAGTTCCAACTATACAAAGAATATGTCTTACCTGGATGAACTTAAGAAAAAAAAAGAAAGTTATATAGCTTATTAATTTTGGTTTATTTTTTCACAATGAAAAGAAAAAAAAAGCCGTGGATTATCTCCTTTAAATGGATGGGTGTTACAAAAAATTACAGAAAAGAACTTGTTTTATTGAAGAACTAGCAATGATGCCATCTGGTGCCTTACTAACATCCTTTTCATTTGAATCATGGTCATTGCATGATGTCAATCAATGCTTCAATTGCCAACAACAACTTAAAACAATATGGAAAAAGCCAGTTCACACCATTCTTAAATGGCTTTAGAACAAGAAAATTAACCTTGTTTAAATTCTATAAAAAAAAATTGTACATTTTGTAAATGGCTGAAGACAGTGGAAAGTACTCAAAATATTGAATCTTTCAACCAAGTTTTATATTCATTCGATTCAGATTTATGTTCCCTTGTTTTTTGTAATTAAGTGTAGTTTGAATGAAAGAAAAAAAAAGATCACTTATAATGGATGCTACTTGACTTACTTGGAGTGAGAATGGATGGAGAAAAACAAAGAATTGTGGGTAGCAAAAGTGGCTTTATAATCAATGGCAGAATAAATGAGTTATATAAATTTATAGAATAAATAAAATGTTGGGGTGGGGGGTTCTTTGATCAGTTGTCAAGCAGCCATATTGATAAATGGATGAAATGAATGAATGAATGAATGGAGGAAAGAAGAAGGAACAAATGAAGAACCAAAGGACAGAAAAGAGAGAAAAGTCAACCAGAACCAAAGGCAGAAATGTGGCGTTAACATTTAAAAAAATCGTTTTGCCCCTTATAAACAATAGCAAGAAAACTTTTTTCCAAAATGAATACATTATTTTAATTAAACATGCATAATTTAAGATATAAAACAGTCTTCTGATCCTACTAACATTGTTATATTCAAGTATGGTAATGCAGGTGAGGAAGGAAAATGAATGGAAAGGCAGTTGTGATGAAGACAACATTGTCTTGTTTGTTGTTTTGGTGGAAAAGTAAAAAAGAATGATAAACAAATAGGCTTAGAACCAAGAAAAATGTATTTATGAGAATTACTAAGCAATATTGGTAGTGTAAATGTTGGTGAAAAGTTTCCAGTATCAGAAGCCTTTAAGAATAGATGGGAAGACTGTTGTTATAGGGAAGTTTGGCATTCAGACATTGACTTGTATTTTTGTTTGCTGCAATAGTGAAAAGAGGAAGGTTGACTTTTGGAGCATGACTTGGTAGTAGTTCTTATTGGTAATGTTATAATCTGTGGGGTGGCTGAGCTCTCTTCATTGGCTGATTGCAGTTGTGCCATAAGGAGGTTGAGATGTTGCATGCACATGTTTAGAGTTTAAAAAAATGAGTAGATAGACAAAAAAGTAATTGTCTTCCCTTGGATTGTGGGTATGGCTTCACATTACATGTCTGTTGGTTATGATAATTCAGTCCCTTAAAACTTTCTTTTGTCTCTATTCTTGGAATGGAAATTGTCTCCAACTTGGCATGACATTTTATTGCACCATGCCATGAAAACCATTGAAGACAAGTAAGTCCTTATTACTTGTACCCCGTTGAACATTATGTACAGCTTACCTGTTTGGGAAATATATATTATGTTTTTTGCATGTTGCATTAAACATTTATATGTGCATTGTTCATATGAGTTATTTCCTAACCGAATGTTCAGTGTTAGTTCAGCCTTGGGTGCACTAATGCATTATAAACCCTGGTATCATTATATAACTAATATGCACTATTCTATAGGGAGTATCTCAATGGAAACTTTGTCTTTTCTGCTGTAAATAATTCTTTTAATGTCTTTTAATAAGTTAGACAAAAAAAGCCTAAAACATGTGACTAAAAGAGGTGTTATGGTTTTTGTGTCTCACACACACCACACACACATATATATATATATATAATATATATAATATATATATATATATATATATATATATAAAAGAGAGAGAGAGAGACACACACACACACACACACACACACACAACAGTATATATGTAGTTTATTCTTAAATGAAGTTCTACAATTTAGTTATTTTTCCTTTATTTATTATTGCATTTTTATTTTGAAAGAAATTTCCTTCCTATCTGTTGCAGGTCAATGCCATTTCACCTACCTTTGAAGAATTTGAAGAAGGTTGAAGATTTTGAAAAGTTCGAAGAATTAGAAATTGAAGAAGAAATTGCTGAAGAAACTACAGAAGACTCCAAGAATGATTCTAAAAATGGAATGAATCCCTCACTAGTTTCCAGAAACTAATCCTCATTAAAGCTTTAAAAGAGGAAAAGGTTTGTATGAAAGAAACAATTTAATCTGTTGCTATATAGCCTAATTGGATGGAGGGAGCAGTGTTAAAGATGAAAGTTGTTAACTCAGTGATTTCCCTCATTTAATAATAAGTAAATTTAACTCCACAATGCAAGTAGCATTCTTTTTCTATGAACTCTCTTTTTAAATTATCATGGCTAATACAAAACTAGGAAACTTTTTTTTTCTTTGGATCTTTCTCAACCTTCATTCACCAGTTATAAATTTTACTGGTTACAGTGTTGCTATGACAACATCTGTCCCTTATTCAATTAAATAAAGAATTATTTTAAATTTAATTCTAAATAGATATTTAAATATTACAATTTTATTTCTGATATTTCACAGGCCAAATTAAGTTTAGCTAAGTCAAATCCTTTTATATTGAGGTAGATAAAAACACCTCAGTGCCCCGACAGCTATAACCACACCTAACACATAGATTTTATACTGTAAACTCCCCAGAGCTCCATAACTAGTCTCACACTGTATGAAGTTTGGTATCATACAAGAACACTTCTTCTGAATGGTGGTCTTATACTCTGCAAGGTGTGCACCCACAGGGCAGTCAATTTGAATTGATAGTTTGAAGGGTCATTATATCGAGGTCTTTGATTATTGATTTTAACTGCATGTCAATCATTTTTGGAGTTATTTTTGTGCTTAGAGGTTAGGGAATTGTGTTCATTGTACTTTCATATTTACATTTTTGTGGTAGTTGTTTAAAAGGTTGTTTTTTTTTTTTTTACCCAGGGTCCTTGATATTTTTTTTTACCGCAGGGTAATTGATATTACAAATATTGGCTATTGACCGTATTGGTTTAATCTGATTGGCTATTGTCATAAAAATCTTACACCATACAACCTAAATATGATTTTTTTTAATATCATTTTTTTCTCCTATATTCCAGACATTCTTGCCATTAACAGATTTTATTAGTGAAAATCTTGGAAAAATTTTGTTGAAGTCCTCCTGTTACTGAATACATTGTATGAGATATCAAAAAACTATGCCGTTGATATTTATTCTTAGTCGCAGGCTCAGACCCAATGGGAGCTTTACTTAAATTTGCAAGTGGTAAAGATTATGCAAACAGGTGTGTATTTTGTTTTTATAAATTGTATACCAATGAAAATTTAATTTTATAACTGTTTGGTTGGCTATTGTATGAGGAAAGGGCTGAAAAGTTCATGTAAAAACCAACAAAGGAATTAAATTTTATTAGTGAATTTAAAATAGAAAATTATTTTATTATTTTTCCTGTTTTTATTTCTTTTTTCTGTTCTTTGTTTCATGGTTGCCTTTTTTTTTTACTTTATCTATTTGGTATACTTTATTGATTTTCCATTGTTCCTTCTTTCTTTTCCATCTTTATCTTTTATTTGTTTTGTTTTTTAAAAGTTTTCCTTGTATTTTTCTATTGTTTGCTTAATTGTTTCTTTCTATTCATTTCTTGGTTTGTTTCTCCATTAATTTTAATGATATTATTTTTTGTCTCTCTTTTCTTTTGGTTATTTACCTTTTGGTTATTGATATTTTATGTTGGTTTTCTTTAATTTACTTATTCTTTTTTTTTAAGATGGTTAAAGAAAACTTGAGAATGATGTGCCAAGTGTATTGAACTATGGGATAAATAGTATGAACATGGCACTAGATTTTTACTCTTTGGTTGGGCCAAAACTTTTCAGCACCTCTCATATATATTATTAACCTATCTCTGTACCAAATTGTAAGCATTTTGCTAAATTTACTTCTATAACTTCTAATCTGAGGAATTGTTACTAATTAGCATTATTCTCCAAAATGTAGCACAAAGACACAAAATAATTGTGGTGCAGGTTTTACAGGTAAGTATTGTTTATGTCATATTAAATAAAGATGACCATATTTGGGTGTATACAAACCCTGGCTAAAAATATGGACCAACGCATTCTTAGAAAAAGTTTATTTTATATTAATGTTAATCCATGAAAATAAACTAATAAATTTATTTTAGTTAATAATTGGAATTTTTTTCAACAAAAAAATATCATCAGTATTTTGTTGCTCCTCCCCTGGCTTTTATGATAACCTCCTCATTGAGATATGGACTTAACTAATGAAAAAAACAATATTTTTTCATCCAGCTGATTCCAGTTTTCTTGAATAAACACTTGACAAACAGAGAAATTTCTACAATGTGAAACTGAGTGAGCTAAATTTATACAGATGCCATAAACTATCATACTTGCATCAAAGACTTTGGACAGTTTTTAAACTGTCTAAAACCCCACTTGCAACATTTTGTTCACCAACAAGAAATGCTGAATAAAAGCTAAGCCCCCAAATCCTTGTTTACTATTTGCATAAAATGTACCTACAATGCCTACCTATGTATACACGTACAAATATTTATCTATGAAATTTGTATAAATATATTTAACCATAGTCCCAACAAAATGATTCCTAAGCAAACAACAAAATAAATGCCATGAAATTTAGTTGTTGGAAGAAAAATCTAAATCTTTTATACATTTTGTTGCAATGTGGTACAAGACGTGATTCATTCAAAAAAATGTATAAAAGATTTGATTTTCTTCCAACAAACTAAATTTCATGGATTATTTTGTTGTTTGCTTAGGAATCATTTTTGTTGGACTATGGTTAAATATATTTATACAAATTTCATAGTAAATATTTGTACGTGTATACATAGGTAGGGCATTGTAGGTACATTTATTGGCAAATAGTAAACAAGGATTTTGGGCTTAGCTTTTTATTCCAGCATTTCTTGTTGTGACAAAATGTTGGCAAGTGGGTTTTAGAACAGTTTAAAACTGTCCAATAGTCCCTTTTGATGCCAAGTATTGATAGTTATGGCATCTGTATAAATATAGCTCACTTCAGTTTTCACATTGGTAGAATATTTCTCTGGTTTGTCAGTGTTATTCAGAAAAACTGGAATCAGCTGGATGAAAATATTGTTTTTCATTAGTTAAGTCATTATCTCATGATGGAGGTTATCATAAAAGCCAGGGGAGGAGCAACAAAATACTGATGATATTTATTGTTGAACAAAATCTCAATTATTAACTAAATAAATTATTAGTTTATTTTTTCATGGATTAACATTATAAAATAAACTTTTTCTAAGAATGGTGGTCCATATTTTTAGGCCGGGTTTGTATACCACAAATATGGTCATCTTTATTTAATATGACATAAACAATACTTACCTGTAAACCTGCACCACATTAATTTTGTGTCTTTGTTGTACATTTTGGAGAATAATGCTTATTAGTAACAATTCCTCAGATTAGAAGTTATAGAAAGTAATTTAGCAAAATGTTACAAATTTGGTAGCAGAGATAGGTTAATAATATATATGAGAGGGTGCTGAAAAAGTTCTTGGCCCAACAAGAGTAAATAATCTAGTGGCCATGTTTCATACTATTTTATCCATAGTTCAATTACACTTGCACATCATTTTCTCAAGTTTCTTTAACCATTTAAAAAAAAAATGAATAAAGTAAAATTAAAGAAAACAACATAAAATATCATAACCAAAAGGTAAAATAACCAAAAGAAAGAGAGACAAAAATATATCATTAAAATTAATGGAGAAAACAAACCAAGAAATGAATAGAAAGAAACATTAAGCAAACAATAGAAAATACAAGGAAAAACTTTTAAAACAAACAAATAAAAGATAAAGATGGAAAAGAAAGAAGGAACAATGGAAAATCAATAAAGTAATACCAAATAGATAAAGTAAAAATAAAAAAGGCAACATGAAACAAAAGAACCAGAAAAGAAATAAAAACAGGAAAAATAATAAAAATATTTTCTATTTTTTAAATCACTAATAAAAATTAAATTCCCTTTTGTTGTTTTTTAAGCATGAACTTTTCAGCCGCTTTCCTCATACAATAGCAACGCAAACAGTTATAAATTTAAATTTTTCAATTGTATACAATTATAAAAACAAAAATACACACCTGTTTGCATAATCCTTTACCCACTGCAAATTTAAGTAAAGCTCTCATTGGGTCTGAGCCTGGACTAAGAATAATATCAGGATAGTTTTGTTGATATTTCATACAATGTATTCAAGGTAAACAGAGGACTTTCAACAAAAATTTTTCCAAGATTTTCACTAATAAAATCTGTAAGGCAAGAATTGTCTGGAATATAGGGAGAAAAAAATGAATATTAAAAAATCATATTTAGGTTGTATGGTGTAAGATTTTTATGAAATAGCCCCAATCAGGATTAATCCAATACGGTTCAATAGCCAATTTATTTGTAATATCAAATTACCGCTGGGTAAAAAAATATCAAGGACCTGGTAAAAAAAAAACAACCTTTTAAACAACTACACAAAATGTAAATATGAAAGTATAATGAACACAATTCCCCTAACCTCTAAGCACAAAAATAACTCCAAAATGATTGACATGGCAGTTAAAATCATTAATCAAAGACCTCGATATATGACTTCAACTATCAATTCAAATTGACTGGCCCTGTGGGTGCACACCTTGCCAGAGGTATAAGACCACATTCAGAAGAAGTGTTCTTGGTATGATACAAAACTTCATACCAGTGGTGAGACTAGTTATGGAGCTCGGGAGTTTAGCAGTAATAAAATACTATGTGGTTAGGTGTGGTTATAGCTGTCGGGGCACTGAGGTGTTTTTATCTACCCTCAATATAAAAGGATTTGACTTAGCTACAACTTTAAATTTGGCCTGTGAAATATCAGAAATAAATTGGTATATTTAAATATCTTTTAGGAAATTAAATTTAAATAATCTTATTTAATTGAAATAAGGGGACAGGAGTTGTCAATAGCAACACTGTACCAGTAAATTTATAACTGGTGAATGAAGGTGGAGAAAGATCAAAGAGAAAAAAAGTTCACTAGTTTTTTGGTATTAGCCATGATAATTTAAAAAAGAGAGTTCATAGAAAAAAGGAATGCTACTTGCAATTGTGGAGTAAATTTACTTATTTTTAAATGAAGGGAAATCACTGAGTTTAAACAAATTTCATCTTTAACAACTGCTCCTCCATCCAATTAGGCTGATATAGCAACAAGATTAAATTGTTCTTTCATACAAACCTTTTTCCTCTTAAAAGCTTTAAATGGGATTTAGTTTCTGGAAACTAGTGAGGGATTCATTCATTTTTTAGACCATTCTTGAAGTCCTTCTGTAGTTTCTTTCAGCAATTTCTTCTCAATTTCTAATCTTCGACTTTTCAAATCTTCAAGCTCTTCAATTCTTGCAAAAGGTAGTGAAATGGCCATTGACCTGCAACAGATAGGAAGGAATTAATTATCAAAAATAAAAATGCAATAAATAAATAAAGGAAAATAACTAAATTGTAGAACTTCATTTTAAAGAATAATACTACATATATACTGTGGTGTGTGTGTGTGTGTGTGTGTTTTGTGTGTGTGTCTCTCTCTCTCTTTTATATATATTATATATATTATATATATATATTATAATATATATATATATATATATATGTGTGTGTGTGTGTGTGAGACACAAAACATAACACCTCTTTTAAGTCACATGTTTTAGGCTTTTTTGTCTAACCTTATTAAAGACATTAAAAGAATTATTTACAGCAGAAAAAGACAAAGTTTTCCATGAGATACTCCTATAGAGAATAGTGCATATTTAGTTATAACTGATACGCAGGGTTTTTATAATGCATTAGTGCACCCAAGGCTGAACTAACACCTGAACCATTCGGTTAGGAAAATACTCATATGAACAATGCACATATAAATGTTTAATGCAACATGGCAAAAACATATATAATATTTCCCAAACAGGTAAGCTGTACATAATGTTCAACGGGGTACAAGAATTAAGACTTACTTGTCTCATGGTTTTCATGGCATGGTGCAATTAAAATGTCATGCCAAAGTTGAGACAATTTCCATTCCAAGAATGAGACAAAAAAGAAAGTTTTAAGGGACTGTTATGCATGTAACCAACAGACATGTAAAATGTGAAGCCATACCACATCCAAGGGAAGACAATTACTTTTTGTCTATCTACTCATCTTTTTTTAACTCTAAACATGTGGCAATGCACATCTGAACCCTTATGGCACAATCTTGCAATCAGCCCAATGAAGAGAGCTTCAGGCCACCCAACAGATTATAACATTAGCCATAAGAACTACTAGCGCAAGTCATGTCTCCAAAAGTCAACTTCCTCTTTTTCACTAATGCAGCAAACAAAAATTACAAGTCAATGGTCTGAATGGCCAAACTTCCCTATAACAACAGTCTTTTCCATCTATTCTTAAAGCTTCTGGATACTGGAACTTTTCACCAACATTTACACTACAATTATTGGCTTAGTAATTCTCATAAATACATTTTTCTTGGTTCTAAGCCTATTTGTTTATCATTTCTTTTTACTTTTTCAGCAAAACAGCAAAACAAGAAACAATGTTGTCTTCATCACAACTGCCTTTCCATTCATTTTCGCTTCCTCCCTGCATTACCATACTTGAATATAACAATGGTTAGTAGGATCAGAAGACAATGTTTATATGCTTATTATGCCATGTTTTTAATTAAGAATAATGTATTCATTTTGGAAAAAAGTTTTTTTCTGGCTATTGTTTATAAGGGGCAAAAACGATTTTTAAATGTTAACGCACATTTCTGCTTTGGTTCTGGGTTGACTTTTCTCCTCTTTCTGTCCTTTGGTTCTTCATTTGTTTCCTTCTTTCTTCCTCCATTCCATTATTATTCATTTCATCCATTTATCAATATGGCTGCTTGCAACTGATCAAAGAACCCCACCCCAACATTTAATTTATTTCCTTAATAAAATTTATATAACTCATTTATTCTGCCATTGATTTTATAAGCCACTTTTGCTACCCACAATTTCTTTGTTTTTCTCCATCCATTCTCACTCCAAGTAAGTCAAGTAGCATCCATTATAAAGTGATCTTTTTTTTTTCTTTCATTCAAACTACACTTAATTACAAACAAGGGAACATAAATTTGAATCGAATGAATATAAACTGTTTGAAAGATTCATATTTTGGTACTTTCGCACTGTCCTTCAGCGCATTTACAAAAATGTACAATTTTTTTATAGAATTTAAACAAGGTTAATTTTCTTGTTCTAAAAGCCATTTACAAGATGGTGTGAACTGGCTTTTTCATATTTGTTTTTTAAGTTGTTGTTGGCAATTGAAGCATTGATTTAATCATGCAATGACATGATTCAAAATGAAAAGGATGTTAGTAAGGCACCAGATGGCATCATTGCTAGTTTTCTTCATAAAAGACAAGTTTCTTTCTGGTAATTTTTTGTAACCCGCATCCCATTTAAAGGGAGTAATCCACGCTTTTTTTTCTTTTCATTGTGAAAAAAATAAAACAATAATTTAATAAGCTATATAACTTCTTTTTTTTTTCTTAAAGTTCATCCAGGTAAAGACATATTCTTTGTATAGTTTGGGAACTATAACAAGAATATGGTCTTTACTGGATGAACTTTAAGAATAACAAGTAAACATCTAATAAAATAAGAGGCAGCAAAACAGGATGAAACCTTTCTTCCAATTTTGAAGATTCACAACACAAGACAACCATACAATTATTGAGATGATGCCCAATTTAGAGAACAAAATCAAGTCAAATTATTATTTTTTCATCCCAACTTACCACAATACTTCCAAGTTGTAGCTCTGATATTATCAACTGAAATGTCATCTTTTAAAGTTGCAAAAAGGTGAAAGCATCTACTTAAGTCACTGCAGAATTCCAACATTTGTAGTTCTAGTCCTTCTACATCTGGAACTGGGAGGATAAATCTGAAAAATAACAAATATTTGAGAAGGAATTAAAATTAACCCTCACACATGCAATAAAGAAATTAAATAGATTTTTATTTTATTTCAACACATAAGAAATTCAATAACATTATTAATTTGTTTGTTAAAGCTTTTTAAGGTATCATGTCTTTTTTACTATCATCTCACATCACTTTAAAAAAGAAAAAAAATAAGAAATCTTAGCACAGAAACATTTACAATATTAAAAACAATATGCTATATACAGATTACATTTTATAAATAATTCATCGATAGTTCCAGAAATGCCCTCTATTAATTTTTCTTACCATTTTTTTCTGAAATCGTCAATAATTTTAAATATTGCATGCTATTGCCTGTAATTTTGATGCTGATGCTATTTGTTCCAAAATCTATTACTTTATTAGCAAACAATCCAATTTTTTTAATAGACTTAGTTTTGGAATCTGCCCTAACAGTAAGTTTTCAGTTAAAGGAGAAATTATTTTTTTTAAATGATTACCATAATTAGAAAATTACATTAATTATTTGAATTACATCACCTTTCATTCTCTTTCTAGTAAAGTAATATATTCTAGATTTCTCTAATCTCTCTGTAAATGTAGTCTTTTATATTTATATGTTATATCAAACTTTAGTAAAAATCATTTGGATTTATGCTCATAAAAAATCAGTGAATTGAAATAATCTATAACTCATAACAAAGTTTGTGCATTTGTATGTGTTTTTCTTCTTAAAGTTAAATTGACCTGATTTTACATAGATATGAACTTGACTTTGACCTCTGAGGTTACCAGATGACAAATGTCATTTCTGGCCTAATCGTTGTAAGAGACTTTAATATGAAGTTTATGAAGTATAAAATCTTTTCTGACTTATAAAAGATTAAATGAAACAGGTCAGATCATGTTTTTAACCATGGTCACGCTCTATGCTGGATTGGTTCACAAGTAGTTAAAAGAAGGTCTACCATATTTACAAAATATGGAAACAATAGAAATCTATTTCTGTGGTCCAAAGATTAAGCAAAAAGGCAAGGAAGCTGAATTTTTTTCATAGGTATTGAACTGACATTGGCCTCAAACCATAAGATATGTAAAAGTTTGACCTTCAAAATTCACTTGAGGTAATCTTCCTTCTAGCTATGCATTTGATCAGCTAACCTTCCACAAATGATTTAAGATATTAAGATCTATGCTAAAAAGAAATTCACCTATTTTTTTTTTATTTTAGGAAATAGATTGTCCTTATCTGGCGCCATTAGATCTAGTTCCTATGATTCATTTAACCAACAAAGACGCAATGAATTTAATACACTGTCATATGGTAGGACGAAAAGGTCAGAGTTCTGATTTTTAACAAGGTCAGCTATATGTTAGTTGTTCATGAGTAAGTCATAAAAATATATTCTACATTTTGAAAAAGATAAAACAAGAATATTGTATCCATAGAGGCTCTAGGAACTAATAAGAATTTTTAATGCTTTAAAACTTGCTGTTATGTTGTTATATGCTCATATTTTCTGTATAGACCACTTGCTAAAATATACCAAATTATTTCAGTAAAAGATTTTGCCTCTTATTTTTTCCCAGGCATCATTGGCTACCCTGCTAGTTATAATTTTCCCCAGAAATACTATTTCAGAATCCTTAAAGATATTTATGAAAACACTCTAATTCATGATTTATTTGAGCCTATCAATTTTATAAAGTTTTACAACATACTAGTGATAATGACCTAAAAAAAATCATTTTCAGTTGAAAATAAGGCTTTGAAGTCTGTTTTCAATTAGTTTTGTAAACTTTGAAAAATCAATTTTTACTAAGGTTTGGCATTTTAAAGCTTGGTGAAAAGCCTGAAAATATTGTTTTCAAACAGAAGTTAGTTTGATTTTTTTTCACTAGATTTTATAAAGTTTTACTCATTTTTTTTATTTTTTTTTTTTTTTCTTCATACTTACTGAAAGGGAATTCTACTTCCCCAAGATCTCCTGAATAGGAACCTCACCATCAGATGCAGTTTTAGTGGGTCTACCTAAGGGAATTGACATTTGAGGAGGTCTACGCTTCTGCAGGGGATACGACTCGCATTCTAAGCCTCAAACCAACAGGGTGGTTTATTCAATTAGTTGAAATAGTTATATCCAGAAAAATCAGCCCATTACATTTCACAGCAGACAAGGACATCAGTAACATGGAATAGATTCCTTTTTATAACAGTATTAAATTCTTTTAATCCTCCAATTCAAATTTCATGATCAGGCATACATTGCTTAACTTTTATGAGAATAAAGAAATTGCTTATGAAAGCCTTAAATGTTTCAGATTCTGCATTTCCTTCCTCATCTAATGAAACTGCTCACGTAAAAAAAGTAGTTCCATTCTTCATTGGAGATTCTCTTTTCATTTTTAAGGATTTTACACAAAGCAAGAGAAAATAGCAGTTTATGCTTCTCAACAGGCCTGAAAAATAAAGGAAAAAAGAACATACATTAAAGAAATATTTTCTAATCTGCACACATAAAACAACAATGTATTAATATGGAAAAAATGGCACTTGAAAACCAAAAATTTGTGGAAGTATTTGTTATTTAATCAATTATTTACTTATATACATTTCACTCATTTACAAGCTTCACAAAATTATGGATTAGGAAATCATTTAAAAAAAAGAATACTAGAGAAACTAAACTATGTGGTTGTCATGGCAACATATCTAAGAACAAAATGTGTAAATTGGGTGCTTAGGAAATTAGTAGATTTAAAGACATCAATAATGTGTGTGAAGTAATAATTAAATCATCATCATCATCATGTTTGCACTGACAGCATGGATCCTATGACTTTCTCTTGCCTTCTGTCCTATCTGTGCTCACTCTAACAGGTCTTCCATGTGGCATCCAAAATCCACAACAGCTGATTGATATAGGATTTTGCTGGTGCAGCACACTGATGTGTTCATGTGTAATTATCCA
>CM042157.1:54967731-55167686 GCA_023376005.1 Doryteuthis pealeii | reverse complement strand
TTTAAATTCTTTTAACCTCCAATTCATCATGATCAGGCTATACATTGCTTAAACTTTTATGAGATAAAAATCTATGAAAGCCTTAAATGTTCAGATTCTTGCATTTCCTTACCTCATCTAATTAAACTGCTCCACGTAAAAAGTAGTTCCATTCTTCATTGGAGATTCTCTTTCATTTGTTTAAGGGATTTTTCTACACCAAAAGCAAGAAAGAAAATAGCAGTTTAGCTTTCTCAAACAGGCCCCTGAAATAAAAGGAAAAAAGAACCATACATTTAAAGAAATATTTCTAATCTGCACACATAAAACACAAATTATTAATATGGAAAAAATGGCACTTGAAAACCAAAAAATTTGGTGGAGTTTTTGTATTTAATCAATTTATTTAATACATTTCACTTCATTTTACAAGCTTCACAAAATTATTTGATTAGGAATCATTTTTAAAAAAAGAATACTAGAAGAAAAACTAAACTATGTGGTGTATGGCAACATATCTAGAAACAAAAAGTGTAAAATTGTGCTTAGAAATTAGTAGATTAAAGACATCAATAATGTGTGTTGAAGTAATAAATTAAATCCATCATCATCATCAATGTTGCACTGGACAGCATGCGATCCTATGACTTTCTTCTTGCCTTCTGTTCCTATCTGTGCTCACTCCTAACAAGGTCTTCCATGTGGCATTCCAAAATCCACACAGCTTTGTTGATATTAGGATTTTTTGCTGGTCAGCCTACAACTGATGTGTTCATGTGTAATATCCACAGAGAAAGGTCACTTATAGTTCATTCTTGCTTCTTCAGCATGTGTTCTTTGTCTTACTTGAATGGTTCATCGTGATCAGAAGTAAGTGGGCCATTACAGCTGCTTTTTGTGGGTTGCGTTCAAGATTTGTTTCAAGACAGCCCACAGCATCCAAGTGTATTCCATCTAGTTTTTTTTTCTCTAAGCCGCCAGACAGAGAGATGTGTACCCACCCATCTTCTTATGATGTTCATTTCTAATCAACAGATCAGTATCCAGTGCAAAAAACATCAATTGAATGCCCCAATTAAGACTGTCCCCCATTGATGGTCGTCACATGCAAAAACCTCTTCGACCATGATAGGCATACATCTCTGACTATCAATCAGGACAACTGGAGTCAACAAGTGCTGTATGTAACATGTTATTAATTAATACCATAATTAAGGTAGTACCAAGCAACTTATCTGTTTCCTAGGGAAGAGACTGGCACTATCATCTATTGCCCTGTCTTGTTTCCTGGACTTGTTGCACCAGAAACAGTGCAGCTCTCGTTTTTCCCATGCAATTGTCCTGCTCTCCGTTTGACGGCTGGGGATTTTTTCGTGGTAGATGGTTTTGTCTATTGCAGGCAGAGCACATACTGTCAGTTACATTGGACATCACTATTCCTTGTTCACATCTCCTGTGTAACTGCTGCTACTATTGGTGTTGGTTCACAGTGTTTGTCTTTCAGGATTGACCGGGGTATGCTGCCAGCATCTGGTCAATAGACAGCTGGTTCCATTCTCGTTGATGCACAAAGGATGTGCTTAACCTAGCTAGCAGTCCCTTCACAAAAAGTGCACCTGAGTGGCAAGTCGCTCACCCCTCCAAATAATATGGCAAAGCTTCCGTAGCTCTGCTAGATAGACATCAATGGATTCATTGTGATGCATCCGTCATGTTGTGAACTAGTCATACACAGTGAACTCATCTGTTTGTGAAAGCAGTGTACAAATGAAAAATCAAAAAAGTTTAAAAATGTCTACCAAACAATCTGAAGAATAAAGTTTTAAAATTGCCATTACAAAATTTGCTCTGTGCTGTTTTTGGTACAACAAAAACAATGTCTTGATTGCATTCTGACATGTAAGAAAAATGGATTGCATATGTATTAAATAATTGTCTCCCTGGATTTGGAGGGTATCTTTGCAAACCTTGTTGAATCAAGAATCTTTTCTTGTCTCTTTCATCCACGTTGTTGAACGAGTAAGACTTACCTCTTTTTATTTCTGTTCATTAAAACAGAAGAGAGACTGTTTCAAACTCCAGTGATGAACTTAGTTTCATCTTGGCATTGAAACGTCAAGCCCACATGATTAGCCTTCAAAGAGGACAAGATTTTTACAATGTTAATTTACTCCTTTCATATAACCCTTGTTCATAAAAACAATATATCCAATTTTATTTGTTGGGACATGTTTGTGTATCTTGATAATACATCTTGTATGTATATTTATGCATGTATTAAATGTTCCTATATATGTAAATGAGTTTATCTTGTCTTTCCTTCCATTTGTTCAGTGTTAGCGTATCATTAGATATACTAATGCTAATATTGGACATTGGTGAGTGGAAACATGACTAACACCAATGCCATCAATACATGCAACAAATGGCTGCCTGCCCAGTGGATGGGCCAAGATGATGCACTAAAATACTTCTCCAAACTAGAGTTGCATTAAAAAAAGTTATGGTCACTTGGTGGTCAGTAAGTAGAATCATGACTATTCTTCTTGGATCCTTGCAAATCAATCACAGCAAGTATTATTAGGAAATTGACAAGAATTGTATGTTGACCAATCAAAAAGAAGAAATTATTCTCCATAATGCCTGACTGCAGGTCTTGAAAATGACTCCAAAGAAATTGAACAGATTAGACCACAAAACTTTATCTAACCAATTGACTATTGCTTTTTCAAGCATCTTGATAATTTCCTATAAGGGAAAGTCTTCAAATGAGCAAGTAGCAGCTCAAAAACACCCTCAAAGAATTCATTGGCCACCAGAGTTCTATCCTACCAGAATAAACAGATTTGTATTCATATTGGTTCAAGAATTCATCACAGAAACAAGAGCCTTGAAAATGTAATAGTCATGGACATCTCTATGATTACAATAATATTAGCAAGAATGCATATATTTTAATGGTTCCTATTTCAATGAATACATTTTTATTCTGAGATTTAGGGCTTTAGATTTCAACCTAGTAAAAGGCTACATTTGATAATCTCACAGAATTCCCAAGAAAAACTAAAACTGTTTGAGATGTGTTCTTAATTGGCTTCAAATGACAAAATGCAAATATCAGAGTTGAGAATAATGGAAAAAGAATAGAAAAATCTTCTGGAAATATTTTGTTTTACCTGAAACACATTTTTGTAATGAATTCTGTGATGTTTTTTAATAATATGGCAAGTCTTTCCTCCAAGACCTCACTTTCTTCACTGTTTTCAATTGTCATGTTAAGCAACTGAAAACCAATATGGAATATTCATGTTATTCATTTCTTAAAGTTATAGTTTAAAAAAGAAGAGAAAACTAAATAAAAACAGGTTTTTCTAATTTTTTTATTTATTTAAATAATGATTTATTAATAATCTATTCAAAATTATAAATCATCATTTATCATAATTTATTTAAAACCATAAAATTATTTAAATCCTTGTACACATCATAATTTATTTAAAATAAGACACTTATTTAAATAATTATTTATCATAATTTAAATCTATTTAAATCATTAATTATTCATTATGATTTATTTAAAATTATAAATTCCTTTAAATCATTTTTATTCTTTGTTCTTGTTCCGTTTCTTTTCAAAGATAAAAACTATTTGTGTAATGTAAAATAAAGCATGATCTATTTACCTACTTAGTAAGTGTATTAATTTGTATCAGTATCTATTAGATAGAATTATGTTCTTTACTTTTTCATTTAATTTTCATCCTATATATCATATGCAGTACAGATATCTTAAGAATTTTAAATAGATCAATAACAATCAAAGAGAATATGTTTTAGGAATGTATTCATTTTTAACTATTAAATATAGTTTTGTTCTTTACTTTTCATTGTTTATTTTATATTTTAACTATATATTTATTCTATATCCAGAAATATATTTAACTATCATCAAGCAATCTGAACCACATTTAGATCCATGATTGCAGATAAATGGTCCATTACCTGTACTATATAATTTTACCAGCTGCCTATAAACTTAATAGTGTTTAATCAAATGTAAATAATTATTTTAGTAGGAAAAATAATTTATTCATTTTTTCTTTTGAAGTTTGTAAATTCAAATCATGTATAATTATGTTTTAGCTGATTATTATTAGAAATCCCTCTCCTCTTGATGAAAGACCCACATCCCTTATAAGGAACAAAATCTTTCCCATAACAATTAGAATATATCTCTAATATTATCATTATTAATTAAAATTATAATTAGTTATAATTAATACTAATTATACTGACCTGTTTGAAATATTTCAATGAAAACTGGTACATAGGATCTACCAGGGACATGTCTGCAACCACAAAATAAAGAATAGAACCTCGTATTGCCACTGGGCGATATTTTTCACGGGCAGCAGAAATTTTGATTTCAGTTTGTTCAGTATTAATCAGTTGTTGATTGATAATGTCTGATGTTGCCTAGAAAATTAGGAATCAAGATTAAGGATAAAGAATTTTAACAGGTTTTTTGGGTGATTTTTTTTTTTTTTGTTTCTTTGTTTATTTTTATTTTTCAATACAACTGAACTATCAACAGTATAACTAGTTAATTTTTATTTTTTCATCTTGATATAGGATAAGCTCTTGGTAAATTTTGAACTCAGGTCCTCTTTTCTTCAGAGAAGCCTGCTTAAACACACCAGCATCTCTAACCAACTGAACTACAAAGAGTCATTGCTTTATAAAATCTAAAACCAAACATTTTAAACTCATCTATAGTATCAAATTATTTTATTTTTAGGTGAAACATTGTCAACTCAGAAAAGTGTGGGTTAAAAATAATAAAGGATAACCTCTAGGCGAGATTTGAACTCATAACTCCTTTGCTTGAAGGAAGCCACTAATTGCTCAAACCAATTGAGCTACAAAGTGCCATTAGTTTGCAGAAACCCAAACATTTTAAACTCATCCTTTATCAATGCCATATTTGTTGTTATTATTTTTTATAATATTAGTATTAGTAGCATCTTATTTTGATTTTTAGATGAAGGATTGTTAAATAAAATGTTTTGTATTAGATTTTAAGCTTACAATTTTTATGCAATTTTTCATCTTTTTGAATTATCATATTTAGGGCTTAGAGCAGCACTTCTCAAAAGTTTTTCTTGGTGCACCTTTTGTAACCAAATTTAATTTCCATTCACCCCTAAATAAATTAATTGAATATTAAATTAAAAAACATAACTAATTTACCAGTTTTTAATACAATTTACATAAGAAAAGAATCAGTAAACTATAAATTCAAATGCACATTTTAATTCTTGAATCATTTTTAATAAGAAGGATGGCATTGTAGGGCACTGAGGAGATTGCAAATATTAGATTGCAGGTTTGTGAATTTGAGCCACACATCACCATGTTCTGTGTTCAAAGTGATTCTCTATTTTCTTAGTATATAAATGCACATAGCTAAAGCCAGACCCCACCATATATGAACTTGGGAAAGCTAGTAAAATGGGCTCAACAGTTACACAAAGTTGGGGATATTTTGCAATTTTTCATATGTCCACTAGTCTACATGATCCAGTGATTTTTGTTCTCCTATTCTGAAGGGATTTATAAAAGTAAACTAGTAAATTCCCCATTGTGGAACAATATACTTTTATTCAACCTGCCAACATTTTATTCACTCCAAGGTTATTATCAAAAAATATTTTTTTAAATGAATAAGAAAAAGAATACTGAATTTTTTAAATTCTACAGCCACACTTTTGTAAGATAAACACAATGTAAGGGTTTACTTTACTATAGCAGTTACATTGTAAACTGGTCCCAACCCTCCTTAAAACCCCAAAAAATATTTTTCAAAAGTAAAAAAATTTCTGGTAGATAAGATAGCCTTATCAATTAAAAGCACCAAAAATTACTGAAGAAAAAACATTTTTTTAATAAAAATGTTGAATTTACCAAAACTAAACTTGACCTGTTCATGTCAATATTTATACCCATTTCTTATTTTTTATTTTAAAACAAATATCTAAAAAGAAATATTTTTGCTTTGGCTTAAAATATGTAAGATGCTGTTTAGATTTACTCAAAGCATTAGATAATACATTTGAAATGATTTTTTGTGAAGAGGCACAATTTGTGGTATCCAAGATGATCCTAAGAAAAAAGATGCCATTTTGAATGAGAAATCACACCTGTATTTATTTGTGCTAAGCTAAAAAGAAAAAAAATCTCATTTCAAAATTTGGTCAAGCAACCAACTGCAATTGTTGGAATTCTTTATCCTAATTTATATTATATAAACAAACCTTTGCATTGCTTATAAAAAAAAGGGTATTAAACCCCAAAACAACATTGGCAATTTCCACACAAACTATGTCTCAAATTTTGATAAAATCACAAAATAAAATATTCTTAACATAAATAAAACTGATGCAAAAGCAGCTGATTTTAAAACAGATAAAATTATTTCCCTTCTATGTTCAGAATATCCACCAATGTTTATATATAATTGTCATCATAAAAAAGTATTGTCCATGCAGGTGCATATTTTAAAAGACAAAAAGTAAAAAATGTCTGCTTGCAATGGATTATAAGAATAAGAAATTTAGTAAGGTTACTCAGACAATGTCTTTCATAAAACAAACGTTTGGCTGGTTGAATCATCTGCCATCATCCCTATCTTCCAATTAAACTGTCACAAAACTCTTTTGCCTTCTTTAGCAAAGCTAAATATGTTATATCTGTTCTTTAGAATTTTATAGAAATACAAGTATTTGCTACTAAAAGAAATTGATTATTTCAAATTAATTTTTTAAACAATAAAATTACAATACATTCAACCAGAACAGCTTTCTCGTGATTGATATAAAAAAGAGTGACTTTGAATCTTATATTGAAAATTTTGCCTATGAACATATTAGTTCATAGATATTGTAGCATTTAAACCATCACTTGTTGTTAGCTAACCCAGAATTTGACCAGACCTTTAGCATATAAGACACAGTAATTTCTGAAATATTTTTGGGACAGAAAAGTATACCTTATTTGTGGTAAAATATAGTAACTCTATATTTCAATTACTCTAAGTTAAATCTTGTTAGGATTCATGACTCTTTTGTCAAAGTCAAAAAGTAGAATAGTAGGCATCCACACAAAACACTGGCTGACTGCTTACTCTAAAGAATTAAAAAGTGCCACAGTCTCCC
The DNA here is from genome assembly GCA_023376005.1 of Doryteuthis pealeii. Classification (NCBI taxonomy): domain Eukaryota; kingdom Metazoa; phylum Mollusca; class Cephalopoda; order Myopsida; family Loliginidae; genus Doryteuthis; species Doryteuthis pealeii. The sequence continues at coordinate 55,160,493 of CM042157.1, read as the reverse complement.
CAAAGAATATAAATAAGAACATATCCCTCTGGGATCAAGCCTCCTCCTATCATACACACACCAAAAGTAACCAAAACAAGTCATTCATGAACTTAGCTAGAACTTAAGACCACAAAATGGATATTCCATGAATTAGCTTCTTTGTAAGACCTCTGAACTAATACAAGTGTAGAAGCAATATTCCAATTACCGTCAAATTGGCAGACAAAGCAACAAGCAAGCCATAACTCAATACGGATCCTGCATTGTCGCAAGCCTAGAGCAGAATGGTAGAGTATTTATCTGGCACCATAACTCCAGAGACCAAGCAGCCAGAATGGAATCACCCAAATGCATGAATGGAATATTCCTGAATGTCATAAATACCAACTGCTTTGTGCACCAATTCAGTTGTGCTTAGTTGTTATTAAAACCAACAGTATACTAACTTACTCACTTCAACAATAAGGAAAAGAAATCCTCTTGTATATTTCTGTGTATAAATTTCACCTAATTGTTGATTCTATTGTTGTTTTTTTATCATTTTTCCACCTCCCCATATAACAGGCAGTATGATATCCTAGTCAGTGAGTAGCCCTCATTTCTCCTCTCACTTTATCTAAACCTCCCATGAGGTACCATACACAAATATAACACAATTAGAAAACTAGACAAACTTTCATAATACAATACTTCCAAAAAGAATTCAATCATTCTTTTAAATATTCATTCATTTTATGGTTGGGCTAAGAACTTTTCCATCCTAATTCATATACAAGAACTTGGTAAGGCTTTGTTTCCATACAAAACTCAAAGTAGAAGATAGCTGAAGAAAAAAAAACAAGAATTTGGCAGGTTTTCACTTTAAAGTCCTATAATTCTTAGACATAAGAAAATTTACCTTAGCCTCATCAAGGGTATTCACTAGTTCTTCTTTGTCTAAGAATTTCCTTCTGTCTCAAATAAGAGTTGAAGAATTCGGTCCTCAATTGACTTCAACTGTGTCTTGTCTTTATTTATATCAATAATCAACTGGTTACGTTTCTCTTCTAATTCAGGTCTTTCTAGACGAACAACATCACTGAAGAAGTTTCAATGTTCACAAAATTAGTATTTACACAAAAGAATCATTTTTAAATCTAAAAACAAAACATATAAAATCTGTTCTATAACTGTTTCTCGTTTATAAACTGAAGAACAAAAAAAACAACAAAGAATTATAGACACCTACTTAACAATGTGTAGCTCTTACCTTCACCTGAATAATGGCAAATTAGCAATGTAGCATAGTCTAGAAAGTACTAGAGATGCTCATTGTGTAATTATTATTGTGGTAGAAAATGAACACAGCGAGCCAATTCTGGATGAGACAGTTTGCATTTTTACATAGAGTTAATAATGTTAGTAAAAGTATGAATCCAATTATTTTCTCTCCAGCTATGGATAAAATAATAGGGCAGATTGGGCTCTAGCCATGGTATGACAATTGGTTTACAAGGAAAACTCTGAATTCAAAATTCAAGAATTGACCTTGTGTCACATCCTGCTCATGGCAGAGGGGTTGGGTAAATATATAGAAAGTGCTGGAATTAGTGCTTGTGTATATCTATCTAGGCACCTTCCAGAGGTTTCTTTAACTAGATAGTTTTTGTTGTGTGACTAGACAGAATTTAATAAGGTCTGCAACATATTCCATACATAAGCAGTCAACAAATATGGCCAGCCAGAGATCTTTTAATCCTGTACACACCTCAAAATGTAACATTTTTCATTTGTTGAAAAGTGTAGGAAAATAGGAAAATTTCATGTTAAATTTGTCTCACACACATTTGTAAGATTGATACATTAAATGCATTTATCATTGGGGGGAAAATGACAAAGTTCACACAACACAAAGGAATCAATGCTCAAATAATCCAATTATTTCAACTGCAAAATAATATCTTTTATTAAACTCCCTGTAGATACATTACAATAGCAACCTAATGGTTATCGTCATAGGAAATTGTATTGGCAACTTAAGTTCAAAACCTGGATAAGGCTGTTGGCATTTCACTTCATGCTAATACTCTTGGGAAAGGCATAAACCCATTCATTCTCCCCCCCAGCTATGGGTAAATAGAGCAGTCTGGGTTCTTTAGCCTTAGTAAAGCAACCAGTCTTGGACAAAGAAAACTCTGAATTCAAAACCATTCTGTACTCCACTTAAAAATTGACCATGTGTCACATCCTTGTAGTGGTGGAGAGGTTCAGTAAATAAATACATTACAATAGTAAATTATCTCAAGTCTAATAATTGATTTGCAAAGCAAAATTTCTCAAGAATTCTTAAATAGACAATTATTTGAAGATGTTTTCATATAAAATTGTACAATATAATTTTTGAAAAAATAATGATTGATTAATTTTAACAGTGTAGGTTGTCATACCCTTTTATGCTTAGAGTTTAAGGAATCATATACACTGAACATTTATATTTACATTTTTTGCATAGTCATTTCTTAAAAGTTCTTTTTGCACAGTTTCACATGATATCAAGTATTCCCATCTAATACTGATATTTCATATACAATTATATGGTTTCCTGTAACTAATAATAATAATCCGTATATCATATCTTTAATCAATTATTCTTAAATAATCCTTATATTATAGCTTGTTAGCTGGGCTTAGAATACACTGACTGTATCCCTTGCAGAGGGGCAAGACCCCATCAAAAGGGAGTATCTTGGGTATGACATTAAACTGCATCAGATAGGGAGATTCCAGTTCTGGAGATCTCCATTACTCCCTGGTCCACTCTGACCCATAGTGGTAGTACCTGTTAGGGTCCCCTCTGTGGATCAAATATATCTATTTAAAAATTGTTTGTATTCAATAGGAGTGTGTGTAAAATAAACTATTAAGAAACAACTAGACAAAAATATTTAAATTCCCTAACTTTTCAGCATAAAATAACACTTGACGAGTTGACTTGCAGCTAAAATCAATCTATCAATTTATTTTAAAACAAATAATTTACACACAGTTATATGGCCATGAGTATTCATATCTAATACTAATAATTTAATGAAAGAGTACTCCACACTTCTATGATTTCCAAAAAGAAAGCCTCCCCATTTAATGCAGTTTAATGCTGTACCCTTTTGGTGAGGTCTTACCATACAGTCAGTGTATTCTAAGTGCTGTTAACAGGGCATTGTATTAGGAATAGTTATTTGAAGCTATAATATAAGGATTATCATTATTAGTTACTTGAAACCATACAACTGTGTTCAAACAAATGACCATTATCAAATAGAACTAATTACTTGAAACCACATAAACTAGATGCAGTTTAGTATCGTATCCAGGACACCCTTTATTTTTAGTAAGTCTTACTCCTATGCCTATTTTAAGCATTGCTGGTAGGGTGGTAAAAATAATAGATATAAGTATTTCAAACATAATTAATCTGAATAAGAATACATTATTGTAATTCTTACCTGAGAATCTGATCCTCCAATCCAGTTTTTGTTACAGTAAAATTCACCATGGTTACCTTTACGCATACTTCAGGCATGTAATGAGGATTCGACAACTTGGTTGTCATATAGAATTTGAAATGTCGATCATAGTCGATATCAGTATCCCCAAGACGAATTAAAGGCCGTCCAGACTGATTAAAATAAAAAATTGATATTGCAAAAAAAAAAAAGTCATCTTTTGTAAATATCAGTAAGAATAAAAATGTCATATTGGAATGATAATTTTATAATTTATAGACAATCATGTCAAGTTGATAAGATAAAGTGAGAATTCTTTTAAGCTGTAGCCATGTCAGTGCTACTGTATGGCTGTACCACTTGGACTCTAACAAAATGTTTTGGAAAAAAAAGTAAATGGAAATTGTACAATGATGCTGTGTGCTGTCTTGAACAAATCCTGGAAGCAGCACCACAGCTGTATGACCACTTGCCTCCTATCATACAAACCCTTTGGGTAAGACAAACAAGACATGTTAGACATAAGTGACATTTTCTTATGGACATCCACACAAGGACACACCAGTGTAGGTTAGCCATCAAAAACCTACATCAATCAGCTCTGTACGGATGCTGGATGTTGTGCTGAAGACCTTCCAAGAGTGACGGCCAATAGGGACAGGTGGAGAGAATACAAATAGTCACTATATAGTTTCATAGTTTATATTTTCACTTAATTTATTCAAAAACAAGAATTTTGTTATTACTTTCTTTTTCCTTTAAAACAATGTTATTGTTATTTTTATATAAGTATTTGTTTAGTCATCAGGAAGGGAATTCCAAGACTACCAGAGTCAGTTGAAGTGAAATAAACTCTTTCTTAATTCCCATGGTGATAAGAGGTCACCAAGACTGCTGATTGTTTTTTTTGCTTTTTATTTTTTGTGATTTCTTATATCAGCTTGTAATAATTGGCTAATATTTATTGGACAATCCTGTTTGTGCAGATGCTTATAATGACAGTTGACTTAACATTTTAAACACAGCTTAATCATCTTTACATTTAAGGATTATGAAATCTATTAATATCATCAGCCATCAGTTAAATTCTTATTTTAAAACATTAGGGAATAATTTTCATAAACTATCTTCTTTGTTCTTAAACTTTTTGGGAGTTGGTGTGTGCATTTGATGTGTACGAGGTAGGGGAGGAGATGTCATTTGCGCCCGTCAAAAGAAAATTTCTTAATATACTACATACTGTCGGATTCACTTCCTTTCTTCACACATATATATATATATATATATTATATATATATATATATAACGATAACATGTTAAAAAAAAGATAGTTATGAAATTATTCCCTATGTTTTTAAATAAGAATTTAACTGATGGCTGATGATATTAATAGATTTCATAATCCTTAAATGTAAAGATGATTAAGCTGTGTTTAAAATGTTAAGTCAACTGTCATTATAAGCATCTGCACAAACAGGATTGTCCAATAAAATTAGCCAATTATTACAAGCTGATATAAGAAATCACAAAATAAAAAGCAAAAAAAAAACAATCAAGCAGTCTTTGACCCTCTTATCACCATGGGAATTAAGAAAGAGTTATTTCACTTCAAACTGACTCTGGTAGTCTTGGAATTCCCTTCCTGATGACTAAACAAATACTTATATAAAAATAACAATAACATTGTTTTAAAGGAAAAAGAAAGTAATAACAAAATTCTTGTTTTGAATAAAATTAAGTGAAAATATAAAACTATGAAACTATATAGTGACTATTTGTATTCTCTCCACCTGTCCCTATTGGCCGTCACTCTTGGAAGGTCTTCAACACAACATCCAGCATCCGTACAGAGCTGATTGATGTAGGTTTTTGATGGCTAACCTACACTTGGTGTGTCCTTGTGTGGATGTCCATAAGAAAATGTCACTTATGTCCAACATGTCTTTTTGTCTTACCCAAAGGGTTTGTATGATAGGAGGCAAGTGGTCATACAGCTGTGGTGCTTGCTTCCAGGATTTGTTCAAGACAGCACACAGCATCCTTGTACAATTTCCATTTAGTTTTTTTTCCAAAACATTTGTTAGAGTCCAAGTGGTACAGCCATTACAGTAGCACTGACATGGCTACAGCCTTAAAAGAATTCTCACTTTATTTATCAACTTGACATGATTGTCTATAAATTATAAAATTATCATTCCAATATGACATTTTCTTACTGATATTTACAAAAGATGACTTTTTTTTTTTTGCAATATCAATTTTTTATTTTAATCAGCTGGACGGCCTTTAATTCGTCTTGGGGATACTGATATCGACTTATGATCGACATTTCAAATTCTATATGACAACCAAGTTGTCGAATCCTCATTACATGCCTGAAGTATGCGTAAAGGTAACCATGGTGAATTTTACTGTAACAAAAACTGGATTGGAGGATCAGATTCTCAGGTAAGAATTACAATAATGTATTCTTATTCAGATTAATTATGTTTGAAATACTTATATCTATTATTTTTACCACCCTACCAGCAATGCTTAAAATAGGCATAGGAGTAAGACTTACTAAAAATAAAGGGTGTCCTGGATACGATACTAAACTGCATCTAGTTTATGTGGTTTCAAGTAATTAGTTCTATTTGATAATGGTCATTTGTTTGAACACAGTTGTATGGTTTCAGGTAACTAATGATAATAATCCTTATATTATAGCTTCAAATAACTATTCTTAATACAATGCCCTGTTAACAGCGCTTAGAATACACTGACTGTATGGTAAGACCTCACCAAAAGGGTACAGCATTAAACTGCATCAAATGGGGAGGCTTTCGTTTTGGAAATCATAGAAGTGTGGAGTACTCCTTCATTAAATTATTAGTATTAGATATGAATACTCAGGGCCATATAACTGTGTGTAAATTATTTGTATTAAAATAAATTGATAGATTGATTTTAGCTGCAAGTCAACTCGTCAAGTGTTATTTTATGCTGAAAAGTTAGGGATTTTAAATTTTTTTGTCTAGTTGTTTCTTAATAGTTTATTTTGCACACACTCCTATTGAATACAAACAATTTTTAAATAGATATATTTGATCCACAGAGGGGACCCTAACAGGTACTACCACTATGGGTCAGAGTGGACCAGGGAGTAATGGAGATCTCCAGAACTGGAATCTCCCTATCTGATGCAGTTTAATGTCATACCCAAGATACTCCCTTTTGATGGGGTCTTGCCCCTCTGCAAGGGATACAGTCAGTGTATTCTAAGCCCTGCTAACAAGCTATAATATAAGGATTATTTAAGAATAATTGATTAAAGATATGATATACGGATTATTATTATTAGTTACAGGAAACCATATAATTGTATATGAAATATCAGTATAGATGGGAATACTTGATATCATGTGAAACTGTGCAAAAAGAACTTTTAAGAAAATGACTATGCAAAAAATGTAAATATAAATGTTCAGTGTATATGAATTCCTTAAACTCTAAGCATAAAAGGGTATGACAACCCTACACTGTTAAAATTAATCAATCATTATTTTTTCAAAATTATATTGTACAATTTTATATGAAAACATCTTCAATAATTGTCTATTTAAGAATTCTTGAGAAATTTGCTTTGCAAATCAATTATTAGACTTGAGATTAATTTACTATTGTAATGTATTTATTTACTGAACCTCTCCACCACTACAAGGATGTGACAACATGGTCAATTTTTAAGTGGAGTACAGAATGGTTTTGAATTCAGAGTTTTTTTGTCCAAGACAGGTTGCTTTACTAAGGCTAAAGAACCCAGACGGCTCTATTTACCCATAGCTGGGGGAGAATGAATGGGTTTATGCCTTTCCCAAGAGTATTAGCATGAAGTGAAATGCCAACAGCCTTATCCAGGGTTTGAACTTAAGTTGCCAATACAATTTCCTATGACGATAACCATTAGGTTGCTATTGTAATGTATCTACAGGGAGTTTAATAAAAGATATTATTTTGCAGTTGAAATAATTGGATTATTTGAGCATTGATTCCTTTGTGTTGTGTGAACTTTGTCATTTTCCCCCAATGATAAATGCATTTAATGTATCAATTTACAAATGTGTGTGAGACAAATTTAACATGAAATTTTCCTATTTTCCTACACTTTTCAACAAATGAAAAATTTACATTTTTGAGGTGTGTACAGGATTAAAAGATCTCTGGACTGCCATATTTGTTGACTGCTTATGTATGGAATATGTTGCAGACCTTATTAAATTCTGTCTAGTCACACAACAAAAACTATCTAGTTAAAGAAACCTCTGGAAGGTGCCTAGATAGATATACACAAGCACTAATTCCAGCACTTTCTATATATTTACCCAACCCCTCTGCCATGAGCAGGATGTGACACAAGGTCAATTCTTGAATTTTGAATTCAGAGTTTTCCTTCTTGTAAACCAATTGTCATACCATGGCTAGAGCCCAATCTGCCCTATTATTTTATCCATAGCTGGAGAGAAAATTGTTGGATTCATACTTTTACTAACATTATTAACTCTATGTAAAAATGCAAACTGTCTCATCCAGAATTTGAACTTGACTCGCTGTGTTCATTTTCTACCACAATAATAATTACACAATGAGCATCTCTAGTACTTTCTAGACTATGCTACATTGCTAATTTGCCATTATTCAGGGGAAGGTAAGAGCTACACATTGTTAAGTAGGTGTCTATAATTCTTTGTTTTTTTTTTTTGTTCTTCAGTTTATAAACGAGAAACAGTTATAGAACAGATTTTATATGTTTTGTTTTTAGATTTAAAAATGATTCTTTTGTGTAAATACTAATTTTGTGAACATTGAAACTTCTTCAGTGATGTTGTTCGTCTAGAAAGACCTGAATTAGAAGAGAAAACGTAACCAGTTGATTATTATATAAATAAAGACAAGACACAGTTGAAGTCAATTGAGGACCGAATTCTTCAACTCTTATTTGAGCAGAAGGAAATATCTTAGACAAAGAAGAACTAGTGAATACCCTTGATGAGGCTAAGGTAAATTTTCTTATGTCTAAGAATTTATAGGACTTTAAAGTGAAAACCTGCCAAATCTTGTTTTTTCTTCAGCTATCTTCTACTTGAGTTTGTATGGAAACAAAGCCTTACCAAGTTCTTTGTATATGAATTAGGATGGAAAAGTTTCTTAGCCCAACCATAAAATGAATGAATATTTAAAAGAATGATTGAATTCTTTTGGAAGTATTGTATTATGAAAGTTTGTCTAGTTTTCTAATTGTGTTATATTTGTGTATGGTACCTCATGGGAGGTTTAGATAAAGTGAGAGGAGAAATGAGGGCTACTCACTGACTAGGATATCATACTGCCTGTTATATGGGGAGGTGGAAAAATGATAAAAAAAACACAATAGAATCAACAATTAGGTGAAATTTATACATAGAAATATACAAGAGGATTTCTTTTCCTTATTGTTGAAGTGAGTAAGTTAGTATACTGTTGGTTTTAATAACAAACTAAGCACAACTGAATTGGTGCACAAAGCAGTTGGTATTTATGACATTCAGGAATATTCCATTCATGCATTTGGGTGATTCCATTCTGGCTGCTTGGTCTCTGGAGTTATGGGCCAGATAAATACTCTACCATTCTGCTCTAGGCTTGTGACAATGCAGGATCCGTATTGAGTTATGGCTTGCTTGTTGCTTTGTCTGCCAATTTGACGGTAATTGGAATATTGCTTCTACACTTGTATTAGTTCAGAGTCTTACAAAGAAGCTAATTCATGGAATATCCATTTGTGGTCTTAACTTCTAGCTAAGTTCATGAATGACTTGTTTTGGTTACTTTTGGTGTGTGTATGATAGGAGGAGGCTTGATCCCAGAGGGATATGTTCTTATTTATATTCTTTGGGGAGACTGTGGCACTTTTAATTCTTTAGAGTAAGCAGTCAGCCAGTGTTTTGTGTGGATGCCTACTATTCTACTTTTTGACTTTGACAAAAGAGTCATGAATTCCTAACAAGATTTAACTTAGAGTAATTGAAATATAGAGTTACTTATTTACCACAAATAAGGTACACTTTTCTGTCCCAAAAAATATTCAGAAAATTACTGTATCTTATATGCTAAAGGTCTGGTCAAATTCTGGGTTAGCTAACAACAAGTGATGGTTTAAATGCTACAATATCTATGAACTAATATGTTCATAGGCAAAATTTTCAATATAAGATTCAAGTCACTCTTTTTTATATCAATCACGAAAAGCTGTTCTGGTTGAATGTATTGTAATTTTATTGTTTAAAAAATTAATTTGAAATAATCAATTTCTTTTAGTAGCAAATACTTGTATTTCTATAAAATTCTAAAGAACAGATATAACATATTTAGCTTTGCTAAAGAGGCAAAAGAGTTTTGTGACAGTTTAATTGGAAGATTAGGGATGATGGCAGATGATTCAACCAGCCAAAAGTTTGTTTTATGAAAGACATTGTCTGAGTAACCTTACTAAATTTCTTATTCTTATAATCCATTGCAAGCAGACATTTTTTACTTTTTGTCTTTTAAAATATGCACCTGCATGGACAATACTTTTTTATGATGACAATTATATATAAACATTGGTGGATATTCTGAACATAGAAGGGAAATAATTTTATCTGTTTTAAAATCAGCTGCTCAAATATAAAAACTTTTGCATCAGTTTTATTTATGTTAAGAATATTTTATTTTGTGATTTTATCAAAATTTGAGACATAGTTTGTGTGGAAATTGCCAATGTTGTTTTGGGATTTAATACCCTTTTTTTTATAAGCAATGCAAAGGTTTGTTTATATAATATAAATTAGGATAAAGAATTCCAAACAATTGCAGTTGTTGCTTGACCAAATTTTGAAATGAGGATTTTTTTTTTTTAGCTTAGCACAAATAAAATACAGGTGTGATTTCTCATTCAAAATGGCATCTTTTTTCTTAGGATCATCTTGGATACCACAAATTGTGCCTCTTCACAAAAATCAATTCAAATATATTATCTAATGCTTTGAGTAAATCTAAACAGCATCTTACATATTTTAAGCCAAAGCAAAAATATTTCTTTTTAGATATTGTTTTTAAAATAAAAAATAAGAAATGGGTATAAATATTGACATGAACAGGTCAAGTTTAGTTTTGGTAAATACAACATTTTTATTAAAAAAAATGTTTTTTCTTCAGTAATTTTTGGTGCTTTTAATTGATAAGGCTATCTTATCTACTAGAAATTTTTTTTACTTTTGAAAAATATTTTTTGGGGTTTAAGGAGGGTTGGACCAGTTTACAATGTAACTGCTATAGTAAAATTAAACCCTTACATTGTGTTTATCTTACAAAAGTGTGGCTGTAGATTTTAAAAATTCAGTATTCTTTTTCTTATTTATTTAAAAAAAATTTTTTATGATAATCAGTATTTTTGATAATAACCTTGGAGTGAATAAAATGTTGGCAGGTTGAATAAAAGTATATTGTTCCACAATGGGGAATTTACTAGTTTACTTTTATAAATCCCTTCAGAATAGGAGAACAAAAATCACTGGATCATGTAGACTAGTGGACATATGAAAAATTGCAAAATATCCCCAACTTTGTGTAACTGTTGAGCCCATTTTACTAGCTTTCCCAAGTTCATATATGGTGGGGTCTGGCTTTAGCTATGTGCATTATATACTAAGAAAATAGAGAATCACTTTGAACACAGAACATGGTGATGTGTGGCTCAAATTCACAAACCTGCAATCTAATATTTGCAATCTCCTCAGTGCCCTCCAATGCCATCCTTCTTATTAAAAATGATTCAAGAATTAAAATGTGCATTTGAATTTATAGTTTACTGATTCTTTTCTTATGTAAATTGTATTAAAAACTGGTGAATTAGTTATGTTTTTTAATTTAATATTCAATTAATTTATTTAGGGCGTGAAAAATAAATTTGATGACTAAAAGATGAGATTTAAAAATTTTGATTGTTAGATTTTAAAAGCAATGACTTCTTTGTAGTTCAAGTTATGAGTTAGAGATGCAATGGTGTGTTTAAGCAGGCTTCTCTGAAGAAAAGAGGACCTGAGTTCAAAATTTACCAAGAGCTTATCCTATATCAAGATGAAAAAATAAAAATTAACTAGTTATACTGTTGATAGTTCAGTTGTATTGAAAAATAAAAATAAACAAAGAAACAAAAAAAAAAAAAAATCACCCAAAAAACCTGTTAAAATTCTTTATCCTTAATCTTGATTCCTAATTTTCTAGGCAACATCAGACATTATCAATCAACAACTGATTAATACTGAACAAACTGAAATCAAAATTTCTGCTGCCCGTGAAAAATATCGCCCAGTGGCAATACGAGGTTCTATTCTTTATTTTGTGGTTGCAGACATGTCCCTGGTAGATCCTATGTACCAGTTTTCATTGAAATATTTCAAACAGGTCAGTATAATTAGTATTAATTATAACTAATTATAATTTTAATTAATAATGATAATATTAGAGATATATTCTAATTGTTATGGGAAAGATTTTTGTTCCTTATAAGGGATGTGGGTCTTTCATCAAGAGGAGAGGGATTTCTAATAATAATCAGCTAAAACATAATTATACATGATTTGAATTTACAAACTTCAAAAAAAAAAATGAATAAATTATTTTTCCTACTTAAATAATTATTTACATTTGATTAAACACTATTAAATTTATAGGCAACTGGTAAAATTATATAGTACAGGTAATGGACCATTTATCTGCAATCATGGATCTAAATGTGGTCCAGATTGCTTGATGATAGTTAAATATATTTCTGGATATAGACTAAATATATAGTTAAAATATAAAATAAACAATGAAAAGTAAAGAACAAAACTATATTTAATAGATAAAAATGAATACATTCCTAAAACATATTCTCTTTGATTGTTATTGATCTATTTAAAATTCTTAAGATATCTGTACTGCATATGATATATAGGATGAAAATTAAATGAAAAAGTAAAGAACATAATTCTATCTAATAGATACTGATACAAATTAATACACTTACTAAGTAGGTAAATAGATCATGCTTTATTTTACATTACACAAATAGTTTTTATCTTTGAAAAGAAACGGAACAAGAACAAAGAATAAAAATGATTTAAAGGAATTTATAATTTTAAATAAATCATAATGAATAAAAATGATTTAAATAGATTTATATAAATTATGATAAATAATTATTTAAATAAGTGTCTTATTTTAAATAAATTATGATGTGTACAAGGATTTAAATAAATTTATGGTTTTAAATGAATTATGATAAATGATGATTTATAATTTTGAATAGATTATTAATAAATCATGATTTAAATAAATTAGAAAAACCTGTTTTTATTTAGTTTTCTCTTTTTTTTAAACTATAACTTTAAGAAATGAATAACATGAATATTCCATATTGGTTTTCAGTTGCTTAACATGACAATTGAAAACAGTGAAGAAAGTGAGGTCTTGGAGGAAAGACTTGCCATATTATTAAAAAACATCACAGAATTCATATACAAAAATGTTTCAAGGTAAAACTAAAAATATTTCCAGAAGATTTTTCTATTCTTTTTTCCATTATTCTCAACTCTGATATTTGCATTTTGTCATTTGAAGCCAATTAAGAACACATCTCAAACAGTTTTAGTTTTTCTTGGGAATTCTGTGAGATTATCAAATGTAGCCTTTTACTAGGTTGAAATCTAAAGCCCTAAATCTCAGAATAAAATGTATTCATTGAAATAGGAACCATTAAAATATATGCATTCTTGCTAATATTATTGTTAATCATAGAGATGTCCATGACTATTACCATTTTCAAGGCTCTTGTTTCTGTGATGAATTTCTTGAACCAATATGAATACAAATCTGTTTATTCTGGTAGGATAGAACTCTGGTGGCCAATGAATTCTTTGAGGGTGTTTTGAGCTGCTACTTGCTCATTTGAAGACTTTCCCTTATAGGAAATTATCAAGATGCTTGAAAAAGCAATAGTCAATTGGTTAGATAAAGTTTTGTGGTCTAATCTGTTCAATTTCTTTGGAGTCATTTTCAAGACCTGCAGTCAGGCATTATGGAGAATAATTTCTTCTTTTTTGATTGGTCAACATACAATTCTTGTCAATTTCCTAATAATACTTGCTGTGATTGATTTGCAAGGATCCAAGAAGTAATAGTCGATGATTCTACTTACTGACCACCAAAGTGACCATAACTTTCTTTTAATGCAACTCTAGTTTGGAGAAGTATTTTAGTGCATCATCTTGGCCCATCCACTGGGCAGGCAGCCATTTGTTGCATGTATTGATGGCATTGGTGTTAGTCATGTTTCCACTCACCAATGTCCAATATTAGCATTAGTATATCTAATGATACGCTAACACTGAACAAATGGAAGGAAAGACAAGATAAACTCATTTACATATATAGGAACATTTAATACATGCATAATATACATACAAGAGGTATTATCAAGAATACACAAACATGTCCCAACAAATAAAATGTGGATATATTGTTTTATGAACAAGGGTTATATGAAAGGAGTATTAACATTGTAAAAATTTTGTCCTCTTTGAAGGCTAATCAATGGGCTTGACGTTTCAATGCCAAGATGAAACTAAGTTCATCACTGGAGTTTGAAACAAAGTCTCTCTTCTGTTTAATGAACAGAAATAAAAAGAGGTAAGTCTTACTCGTTCAACAAACGTGGATGAAAGAGGACAAGAAAAGATTCTTTGATTCAACAAGGTTTGCAAAAGATACCCTCCAAATCCCAGGGAGACAATTATTTATACATATGCAATCCATTTTTCAGTCAGATGCAATCAAGACATTGTTTTTGTTGTACCAAAAACAGCACAGAGCAAATTTTGTAATGGCAATTTTAAAACTTTATCTTCAGATTGTTTGGTAGACATTTTTCAAACTTTTTTGATTTTTCATTTGTACACTGCTTTCACAACAGATGAGTTCACTGTGTATGACTAGTTCACAACATGACGGATGCATCACAATGAATCCATTGATGTCTATCTAGCAGAGCTACGGAAGCTTGCCATATTATTTGGAGGGGTGAGCGACTGCACTCAGGTGCACTTTTGTGAAGGGACTGCTAGCTAAGGTTAGACACATCCTTTGTGCATCAACGAGAATGGACCAGCTGTCTATTGACCAGATGCTGGCACATACCCGGTCAATCCTGAAAGACAACACTGTGGAACCAACACCAATAGTAGCAGCAGTTACACAGGAGATGTGAACAAGGAATAGTGATGTCCAATGTACTGACAGTATGTGCTCTGCCTGCAATAGACAAAACCATCTACCACGAAACATCCCCAGCCGTCAAACGGAGAGCAGGACAATTGCATGGGAAAAACGAGAGCTGCACTGTTTCTGGTGCAACAAAGTCCAGGAAACAAGACAGGGCAATAGATGATAGTGCCAGTCTCTTCCCTAGGACAGATAAGTGCTTGGTACTACCTGTAATTATGGTATTAATTAATAACATGTTACATACAGCACTTGTTGACTCCAGTTGTTCCTGATTGATAGTCAGCAAAGATGTATGCCTATCATGGTCGAAGAGGTTTTTGCATGTGACGACCATCAATGGGGACAGTCTTAATGGGGCAATTCAATTGATGTTTTAGCCCACTGGGATATGATCTGTTGATTAGAATGAACATCATAAGAGAGATGGGTGGGGTACACATCTCTCTGTCTGGCGCTTAGAGAAAAAAAAAACTAGATGGGAACTACACTTGGATGCTGTGGGCTGTCTTGAACAAATCTTGGAAGCAACACCCCACAAAACAGCAGCTGTATGGCCACTTACTTCTGATCACATGAACCATTCAAGTAAGACAAAGAACACATGCTGAAGAAGCAAGAATGAACTCATAAGTGACTTTCTCCTGTGGATAATTACACATGAACACATCAGTGTAGGCTGACCAGCAAAATCCTATATCAATCAGCTGTGTGGATTTTGGATGCCACATGGAAGACCTGTTAGGAGTGAGCACAGATAGGACAGAAGGCAAGAGAAAGGTCATAGGATCCATGCTGTCAGTGCAACATGATGATGATGATGATTTAATTTATTACTTCACACACATTATTGATGTCTTTAAATCTACTAATTTCCTAAGCACAATTTTACACATTTTTGTTCTTAGATATGTTGCCATGACAACCACATAGTTTAGTTTCTCTAGTATTCTTTTTTAAAATGATTCCTAATCATAATTTTGTGAAGCTTGTAAATGAGTGAAATGTATTAAATAAATTGATTAAATAACAAATACTCCACCAAATTTTGGTTTTCAAGTGCCATTTTTTCCATATTAATACATTGTGTTTTATGTGTGCAGATTAGAAAATATTTCTTTAATGTATGTTCTTTTTTTCCTTTTATTTCAGGGGCCTGTTTGAGAAGCATAAACTGCTATTTTCTTTCTTGCTTTGTGTAGAAATCCTTAAAAATGAAAAGAGAATCTCCAATGAAGAATGGAACTACTTTTTACGTGGAGCAGTTTCATTAGATGAGGTAAGGAAATGCAAGAATCTGAAACATTTAAGGCTTTCATAAGATTTCTTTATTCTCATAAAAGTTAAGCAATGTATAGCCTGATCATGAATGAATTGGAGGTTAAAAGAATTTAATACTGTTTATAAAAAGGAATCTATCATGTTACTGATGTCCTTGTCTGGCTGTGAAATGTAATGTGGCTGATTTTTCTGATATAACTATTTCAACTAATTGAATAAACCACCCTGTTGGTGAGGCTTAGAATATGCTGAGTGTATCCCCTGCAGAAGCGTAAGACCTCCTCAAATGGCAATCCTAGGTAGGACACTAAACTGCATCTGATGGTGAGGTTCCTATTCAGGAGATCTTGGGGAGTATGAAGTATCCCTTTCTGTAAGTATGAAGTGAGTAAAACTTTATAAATCTAGTGAAAAAAATCAAACTAACATTTCTGGTTTGAAAACAATATTTTCAAGGCTTTTCACCAAGTTTAAATGCCAAACCTTAGTAAAAATTTGATTTTTCAAAGTTTACAAAACTAATGAAAACAGACTTCAAAGCCTTATTTTCAACTGAAAATTGATATTTTTTTAGGTCATTTCACTAAGTATGTTTGTAAAACTTTATAAATTGATAGGCTCAAATAATCATGAATTAAGAGTGTTTTCATAAATATTCTTTAAGGATTCTGAAATAGTATTTCTGGGGAATAATTATAACTAGCAGGGGTAGCCAATGATGCCTGGGAAAAATAAGAGGCAAAATCTTTTACTGAAATAATTCTGGTATATTTTTAGCAAAGTTCTATACAGAAATATGAGCATATAAATACATAACAGCAAGTTTTAAGCATTAAAAAATTCTTATTAGTTCCTAAGAGCCTCTATGGATACAATATTTCTTGTTTTATCTTTTTCAAATATGTAGAATATATTTTTATGACTTACTCATGAACAACTAACATATAGCTGACCTTGTTAAAAATCAGAATCTGACCTTTTTCGTCCTACCATTTATGACAGTGGTATTAAATTCATTGGTCTTTGTTGGTTAAATGGAATCATAGACTAGATCTAATGGGCCAGATAAGGACAATTATTCCTAAAAATAAAAAAAAAATAGGGTGAATTTCTTTTTAGCATAGATCTTATATTCTTAAATCATTTGTGGGAAGGTTAGCTGATCAAATGCATAGCTAGAAGGAAGATTACCTCAAGTGAATTTTGAAGGTCAACTTTACATATCTTATGTTTGAGCCCAATGTCAGTTCAATACCTATGAAAAAAATTCAGCTTCCTTGGCCTTTTTGCTTAATCTTTGGACCAACAGAAATAGATTTCTTGTTTTTTTCATATTTTGTAAATATGTAGACTTCTTTTTAACTACTTGTGAACATCCAGCATAGAGCTGACCATGTTAAAAACATGGATCTGACCTTGTTCATTTAATCTTTTATAAAGTCAGAAAAGATTTTTATACTTCATAACTTCATATAAAAGTCTCTACAACGATTGGCCAGAAATGACATTTGTCATCTGATAACCTCAGAGGTCAAAAGTCAAGTCAATATCTATGTAAAAATCAGGTCAATTTAACTTAGATAGAAACACATACAAATGCACAAACTTTGTTATGAGTTTAGATTATTCAATTCACTGATTTTTTTATGAGCATAAATCCAAATGATTTTTACTAAAGTTTGATATAACATATAAATATAAAAGACTACATTTACAGGGAGAGATTAGAGAAATTAGAATATATTACTTTACTAGAAAGAAGAATGAAAGGTGATGTAATTCAAATAATTAATGTAATTTCTAATTATGGTAGATATTTAAAAAAATAATTTCTCCTTTAACTGAAAACTTACTGTTAGGGCAGATTTCCAAAACTAAGTCTATTAAAAAATTGGATTGTTTGCTAATAAAGTAATAGATTTTTGGAACAAATTGTCTAATCAGATCAAAATACAGCAATAGCATGCAATATTTTAAAATTAATTTGACAGATTTCAGAAAAAATGGTAAGAAAAATAAATTAAGAGGGCATTTCTGGGAACTATCGGATGAATTATTTAATAAAATGTAATCTGTATATAGATATTGTTTTAATATTGTAAATGTTCTGTGCTAAGATTCTTTTTTTTTCTTTTTAAAGTTGATGTGAGATGATAGTAAAAAAGGATGATACCTTAAAAAGCTTAACAAACAAATAATAATGTTTAGTGAATTCTTATGTGTTGAAATAAAATAAAAATCTACTTAATTTCTTTATGCATGTGTGAGGGTTAATTAATTCCTTCTCAATATTTGTTATTTTCAGATTTATCCTCCAGTTCCAGATGTAGAAGGACTAACTACAAATGTTTGGAATTCTGCATGTGACTTAAGTAGATGCCTTTCACCTTTTGCAACTTTAAAAGATGACATTTCAGTTGATAATATCAGAGTACAACTTGGAAGTATTGTGGTAAGTTGGATGAAAAAATAATAATTTGACTTGATTTTTGTTCTTTCTAATGGGCATCATCTCAATAATTGGTATTGGTTGTCTGTGTTTGAATCTTCAAAATGGAAGAAAGGTTTTCATGCTGTTTTGCTGCTCTTATTTTTATTAAGATGTTTTACTTGTTATTCTTAAAGTTCATCCAGGTAAAGACATATTCTTTGTATAGTTCCAAACTATACAAAGAATATGTCTTTACCTGGATGAACTTTAAGAAAAAAAAAGAAGTTATATAGCTTATTAAATTTTGGTTTATTTTTTCACAATGAAAAGAAAAAAAAAGCCGTGGATTATCTCCCTTTAAATGGATGGGTGTTACAAAAAATTACAGAAAAGAACTTGTTTTATTGAAGAACTAGCAATGATGCCATCTGGTGCCTTACTAACATCCTTTTCATTTGAATCATGGTCATTGCATGATGTCAATCAATGCTTCAATTGCCAACAACAACTTAAAACAAATATGGAAAAAGCCAGTTCACACCATTCTTTAAATGGCTTTAGAACAAGAAAATTAACCTTGTTTAAATTCTATAAAAAAAATTGTACATTTTTGTAAATGGCTGAAGACAGTGGAAAGTACTCAAAATATTGAATCTTTCAAACAAGTTTTATATTCATTCGATTCAGATTTATGTTCCCTTGTTTGTAATTAAGTGTAGTTTGAATGAAAGAAAAAAAAAAGATCACTTATAATGGATGCTACTTGACTTACTTGGAGTGAGAATGGATGGAGAAAAACAAAGAATTGTGGGTAGCAAAAGTGGCTTTATAAATCAATGGCAGAATAAATGAGTTATATAAATTTATAGAATAAATAAAATGTTGGGGTGGGGGGTTCTTTGATCAGTTGTCAAGCAGCCATATTGATAAATGGATGAAATGAATGAATGAATGAATGGAGGAAAGAAAGAAGGAACAAATGAAGAACCAAAGGACAGAAAGAGGAGAAAAGTCAACCAGAACCAAAGGCAGAAATGTGCGTTAACATTTAAAAAATCGTTTTGCCCCTTATAAACAATAGCAAGAAAAAACTTTTTCCAAAATGAATACATTATTTTAATTAAACATGCATAATTTAAGATATAAACAGTCTTCTGATCCTACTAAACATTGTTATATTCAAGTATGGTAATGCAGGTGAGGAAGGAAAATGAATGGAAAGGCAGTTGTGATGAAGACAACATTGTCTTGTTTGCTGTTTTGGTGGAAAAGTAAAAAGAAATGATAAACAAATAGGCTTAGAACCAAGAAAAATGTATTTATGAGAATTACTAAGCAATATTGTAGTGTAAATGTTGGTGAAAAGTTTCCAGTATCAGAAGCCTTTAAGAATAGATGGGAAGACTGTTGTTATAGGGAAGTTTGGCATTCAGACCATTGACTTGTATTTTTGTTTGCTGCATTAGTGAAAAGAGGAAGGTTGACTTTTGGAGCATGACTTGGTAGTAGTTCTTATTGGTAATGTTATAATCTGTGGGGTGGCTGAGCTCTCTTCATTGGGCTGATTGCAGATTGTGCCATAAGGAGGTTGAGATGTTGCATGCACATGTTTAGAGTTTAAAAAGATGAGTAGATAGACAAAAAAGTAATTGTCTTCCCTTGGATTGTGGGTATGGCTTCACATTACATGTCTGTTGGTTACATGATAATTCAGTCCCTTAAAACTTTCTTTTGTCTCTATTCTTGGAATGGAAATTGTCTCCAACTTTGGCATGACATTTTATTGCACCATGCCATGAAAACCATTGAAGACAAGTAAGTCTTATTACTTGTACCCCGTTGAACATTATGTACAG
Organism: Doryteuthis pealeii; assembly: GCA_023376005.1. Lineage (NCBI taxonomy): Eukaryota > Metazoa > Mollusca > Cephalopoda > Myopsida > Loliginidae > Doryteuthis > Doryteuthis pealeii. Next base: position 55,140,139 of record CM042157.1, on the reverse strand, counting down.
CTTACCTGTTTGGGAAATATATATTATGTTTTTTGCATGTTGCATTAAACATTTATATGTGCATTGTTCATATGAGTTATTTCCTAACCGAATGTTCAGTGTTAGTTCAGCCTTGGGTGCACTAATGCATTATAAAACCCTGGTATCAGTTATAAACTAATATGCACTATTCTTATAGGAGTATCTCAATGGAAAACTTTGTCTTTTCTGCTGTAAATAATTCTTTTAATGTCTTTAATAAGTTAGACAAAAAAAGCCTAAAACATGTGACTAAAAGAGGTGTTATGGTTTTGTGTCTCACACACACACACACATATATATATATATATATATATATATATATATATATATATATATATATATATATAAAGAGAGAGAGAGACACACACACACACACACACACACACACACACAGTATATATGTAGTTTATTCTTAAATGAAGTTCTACAATTTAGTTATTTTCCTTTATTTATTTATTGCATTTTTATTTTGATAGAATTTCCTTCCTATCTGTTGCAGGTCAATGCCATTTCACCTACCTTTGAAGAATTTGAAGAGGTTGAAGATTTTGAAAAGTTCGAAGAATTAGAAATTGAAGAAGAAATTGCTGAAGAAACTACAGAAGACTCCAAGAATGGTTCTAAAAAATGGAATGAATCCCTCACTAGTTTCCAGAAACTAATCCTCATTAAAGCTTTTAAAGAGGAAAAGGTTTGTATGAAAGAAACAATTTAATCTGTTGCTATATCAGCCTAATTGGATGGAGGGAGCAGTTGTTAAAGATGAAAGTTTGTTAAACTCAGTGATTTCCCTTCATTTAATAAATAAGTAAATTTACTCCACAATGCAAGTAGCATTCTTTTTCTATGAACTCTCTTTTAAATTATCATGGCTAATACCAAAACTAGGAACTTTTTTTCTCTTTGATCTTTCTCACCTTCATTCACCAGTTATAAATTTTACTGGTTACAGTGTTGCTATGACAACATCTGTCCCTTATTCAATTAAATAAGATTATTTTAAATTTAATTCCTAAATAGATATTTAAATATACAATTTTATTTCTGATATTTCACAGGCCAAATTTAAGTTGTAGCTAAGTCAAATCCTTTTATATTGAGGGTAGATAAAAACACCTCAGTGCCCCGACAGCTATAACCACACCTAACACATAGTATTTATACTGTAAACTCCCCAGAGCTCCATAACTAGTCTCACCACTGTATGAAGTTTTGGTATCATACCAAGAACACTTCTTCTGAATGGTGGTCTTATACCTCTGCAAGGTGTGCACCCACAGGGCAGTCAATTTGAATTGATAGTTGAAGGTCATTATATCGAGGTCTTTGATTAATTGATTTTAACTGCATGTCAATCATTTTGGAGTTATTTTTGTGCTTAGAGGTTAGGGAATTGTGTTCATTGTACTTTCATATTTACATTTTTGTGTAGTTGTTTAAAAGGTTGTTTTTTTTTTACCCAGGGTCCTTGATATTTTTTTTTACCCAGGGTAATTGATATTACAAATATTGGCTATTGACCGTATTGGTTAATCCTGATTGGCTATTGTCATAAAAATCTTACACCATACAACCTAAATATGATTTTTTAATATCATTTTTTTCTCCCTATATTCCAGACAATTCTTGCCATTACAGATTTTATTAGTGAAAATCTTGGAAAAATTTTTGTTGAAAGTCCTCCTGTTACCTTGAATACATTGTATGAAGATATCAACAAAACTATCCCGTTGATATTTATTCTTAGTCCAGGCTCAGACCCAATGGGAGCTTTACTTAAATTTGCAAGTGGTAAAGATTATGCAAACAGGTGTGTATTTTGTTTTTATAATTGTATACAATGAAAATTTAAATTTTATAACTGTTTGGTTGGCTATTGTATGAGGAAAGGGCTGAAAAGTTCATGTAAAAACCAACAAAGGAATTAATTTTTATTAGTGAATTTAAAATAGAAAATTATTTTATTATTTTTTCCTGTTTTTATTTCTTTTTCTGTTCTTTTGTTTCATGGTTGCCTTTTTTATTTTTACTTTATCTATTTGGTATACTTTATTGATTTTCCATTGTTCCTTCTTTCTTTTTCCATCTTTATCTTTTATTTGTTTTGTTTTTTAAAAGTTTTTCCTTGTATTTTTCTATTGTTTGCTTAATTGTTTCTTTCTATTCATTTCTTGGTTTGTTTTCTCCATTAATTTTAATGATATTATTTTTTGTCTCTCTTTCTTTTGGTTATTTACCTTTTGGTTATTGATATTTTATGTTGGTTTTCTTTAATTTACTTTATTCATTTTTTTTTTAAATGGTTAAAGAAACTTGAGAAATGATGTGCCAAGTGTATTGAACTATGGGATAAATAGTATGAACATGGCACTAGATTATTTACTCTTTGGTTGGGCCAAGAACTTTTCAGCACCCTCTCATATATATTATTAACCTATCTCTGTACCAAATTGTAACATTTTGCTAAATTTACTTCTATAACTTCTAATCTGAGGAATTGTTACTAATTAAGCATTATTCTCCAAAATGTACAACAAAGACACAAAATAATTGTGGTGCAGGTTTACAGGTAAGTATTGTTTATGTCATATTAAATAAAGATGACCATATTTGGTGGTATACAAACCCTGGCTAAAAATATGGACCCACCATTCTTAGAAAAAGTTTATTTTATTAATGTTAATCCATGAAAAATAAACTAATAATTTATTTTAGTTAATAATTGAGATTTTTTCAACAAAAAAATATCATCAGTATTTTGTTGCTCCTCCCCTGGCTTTTATGATAACCTCCTCATTGAGATATGGACTTAACTAATGAAAAACAATATTTTTCATCCAGCTGATTCCAGTTTTCTTGAATAACACTTGACAAACCAGAGAAATATTCTACAATGTGAAACTGAGTGAGCTAATATTTATACAGATGCCATAAACTATCAATACTTGCATCAAAGACTTTGGACAGTTTTTAAACTGTCTAAAACCACACTTGCAACATTTTGTTCACCAACAAGAAATGCTGAATAAAAAGCTAAGCCCCAAATCCTTGTTTACTATTTGCAATAAAATGTACCTACAATGCCTACCTATGTATACACGTACAAATATTTACTATGAAATTTGTATAAATATATTTAACCATAGTCCAACAAAATGATTCCTAAGCAAACAACAAAATAAATCCATGAAATTTAGTTTGTTGGAAGAAAATCAAATCTTTTATACATTTTTTTGAATGAATCACGTCTTGTACCACATTGCAACAAATTGTGAATTTTATCTCAAATGTTAACCATTACAAAACTATTGTAAATCTGTGTTGCAAAATTGTAAACAGATATTGTTTTATTTTAAAATAATTTTTTACTAAAAAAGCAAACATTGGGAATTTTTTTTATTTTCTTCAAAATGACACAAAATGACAGTAAACAATTGATATTGATTGAATATTGTCTGGCTAATTAATTCAATTCTATTATTATAAGTTACCAGATTACACACTAGGCATATTGAATAAAAGTTAATGTACACACAAATTCTTCCTATTAAAAAGTTTGTTTTTCAACAGTCTTCAAATTTTCAAGTGAGCATCCATTATAACAGTCTTATCCTGTTCCAATTAAGTTTTAAGAATTTCTCTTCATAAAGAAACGTTCATTTTTGGCTTTGTTCATTTAAAAAAAATATATATATATATATATACTAGAGATTGAATACAAAGATCAAAACTGAAAATTCACTGCAAACTTTGCATACACCAAATATACAGGTACCTATAAAGTATTGTTCATGAAAAAAGTTCACCCCTAACAATTTCTTATATAAGTTAATTTTCTTCTGAACCAGAGATATCAAGTTTGTATTATTTCTAGTGAAAAATTATATAATTAAAAATGGATATCATTAGCTATCATACTAAATGGTTCTTAATAATATATCCAAATTCTATAGCATTGAAAGTCTGCAACCAAAGTTATGTATATGTAATTAAAAAAAGAATGCCCCCCCCACATATATATATATATATATATATATATATATATATATATATATATAGGGCTTCAATGCTCTAAATTTTGTTAATAAATAATACTTAATAATATATATTTTCATTGTATAATGTTCCACCAGAAATAAATAAAAAAAACCCTGGTATATTTGATTTAGAAAAAATGAACTTTCATTAATTTTTTTTGGGGTTAGACTTAACTAAAGGCTGATAGAAGTATGTTAATGTATGGGTGTTCATGTGTCATAAATTTTCAGTTATTTGAATAAATGATAAGAAATATAGTTTGGATGTTGTCCACATTTAAAGATTGATTGATGTTCCTCTGCATATAATTATAACATGATGTGAATGAAACAAAAACATTTTCATGCAATGACTTTAATAATGTTAAACATTTTATAATAAGAAGGAACATTGTAAAAGAAATCTCCAAGGATTTCTTCCTTTTTATGCTTTATGGATAATTAGACTAGATAGAAAACTTGACTGTTTCTATGGGATAGTTATGTACTGAAATAATGAGATATATTTTATTACTTGTGTATTTCCCCAGAGAAATGATTTACTTTGATATCTCACCAAAGAAATCATCAGTTACAATCAGAACTTTGCAAACATTTCACACTTTTTCAAAATAAAATTTTTTGCAACATATTTAAGTTTGGTTCAAATGAAATATATAATTAAAAAATTAATATAGATAAAAAAAAGAATGATATTTGTAAAATTAATCTAGATTGATTTAATTTTGAGACATACCTTGAAATTATTGGTGATACACAGTTTGGTAAGACTTGGCTTTCATTATTGAAAACAAAAAAATCCCAAACACAAAAATGAATGTGAAAATTTCTGGTTTTGTTTTCTATTCAGAGTTCAAGCAATCTCTTTAGGTCAAGGACAAGGTCCTATTGCTGAAAATCTTATTAAAACGGCTGTGGTGAATGGAGATTGGGTTTTCCTCCAGGTAAAGCAACTTATTTTAGTATATTTGCATTTAATATGTTATTTTAGAATACAATATCTTGATCTTGATTGCACTTAAATTAGTTTATCATATGGTCATCTTTTTTGGGGGGGTTTCATGTACATTGTTGAGCAAATTAACCAGATTTTATGATGAATGCATAGGAACCTGAAGAAACAAACAACTTATGCACACACACACACACACACACACACACACACACACACACACACACACACACACACACACATGTTCATATGTGTATGATTATTTTATGTATTTGTGTGTGTGTGTGTGTGTGTATAGTCTGTATACTTTAATTTTTTCAACCTCTTATTTTCCATCTCTTTGTAGAATTTCCTATTTTGTTGAGAATGATCAACTTTTTCATGAAATTTCATTATGTATACATTTAAAAACAGTCAGATTTAGTGTTTCAGTTTATGTGTGTGATTGCACATGTGTGTAGTTAGCAAATTGTTTTTTCCTTTTGTCTTATAATTGTTTTATTTTTATCTTTTTCCGATGTAGCTATGATGTCTGATTTATTAACATGCAAAATAAAGAGGAGTTTGTTAGTTTTAAAAAATTCTTAACTGTACATAATACCCTTTCCTGTAAATTATATCAGACACACATACTGTGTATATGTAATTTTTTTAATTTAAATATATTATTCATTTCATTGTCTATCGTAGAATATTGCCAATTATCAAACTGATTACCTTTGATTAAAGTATCAATTTATACAATATTAAGTAATTAAAAGAAGTAAGTACTTCTAGTATAGAATAACTAATTCAGAAAGTTGCTTTTATGTAGAATTGAATAACAATGTGTTAAAGAAAAAAGTGAATTAAGAAGATAATTCTGAGGGAGAAGGAGAGTTGTGTAAAGTGGGATTAGATTGTGTTTGCATCTTTGCATCCACTTCATCATCCTTAACACATGAAGTAATTACAAAGAAAACCAAATGGGGACAAGGATTGAACATTTTATTGGAGGGGGATAGGCTCTTCTGTTTTAATGTTTTAGTCTTCCCTAGCTAGCTCCATGCTAATAATCTACATTCATCCATCACCTTCTGCAGCCGACTTACACCATAATTCATCACACACTCTATGTTCATTAGATGTGAAAGGTGAGGTGAAGAGAAGTAAGATATGTACATGTATATGTGTACTGCAATCATTTATAAATGTGCAATAAAGTAAAAGAAATATTTAGTCAATGTAAAACATAAAAAGGTATGGAAAAAACAAGACAAAACACTTTTTTAGGCAGGAATTTCAAAAGCATTCACCTCAGTACTACAGTATGGCTGCACCACATGGACTTTAACAAAATGCTTGGAGAAAAATCTAGGTGGGAACTATACAAGGATGCTATGTGGTGTTTTGAACAATTTGTGGATGCAGCACCCTACAAAACAGCAACTGGGCACTGCCAAAAACAAAATCCTAAGTGACATTGTCGTATGATAACTGACAAATACATACATCAAGCAGCTTTGTGCAGACACTGGTTGCTATCTAGAAGACCTACCAAGAGTGATGGCTGATAGAAACAGATGGTGAGAGATCTGTTTAAAAATTATTTGTAATCGATAGGAATATTTGAAACCATACAACTGTGTGCAAATTATTTGTATTTGGTTTGAATATTCAATATCATGTAATTGGAAATTATTTGTATTAAGAATAGAATAGCAGGATCTGTGGATATATGACAGTATGATAATTTAATTATCACAATGTTTGATATGTGTGATAATAAAAGATGTGATTACCTCCCATTGGAGTGTTTTGGGTTATCTTCCCTTGATCGGGACTATATAAATTCAACAGATAGTGTCATTGTCTTTGTCTCATTTCAATTTAATCAACTGAAATAGTGAGGTTGCATTCGGTAAATACTGTTTTGTGCTAAGTCAACATGGATAGACTATTTATACCACCAAAATTGGATCTGGACCCAAACTCCCCCACAGCTACAAAAGAATGGAAGCATTGGATCAAAATGCTCAATAATTTCTTTGAAGAATTTGGTGACACTACTCCTAACAAATTGTGTGTACTGGTCGGCTGCGTTTCATTCGGGGTTTATGAGTACATAGAAGACTGCACGACCTACAAATCGGCTATTAATGTTTTGGAACAATTATACGTTAAGATGCCAAATGAAATATTTGCCAGGCACCTCTTAGCTACCCGTCGTCAGAGACACACTGAATCTATTGATGAATTTCTTCAAGAATTACATAAACTCAGCAAGAACTGTGTCTTTAAAGCAGTAACTGCCGAACAGTACCAAGAGGAACTCGTAAGAGATGTGTTTATCAATGGTTTAGCATCTACAGACATACGCCAGAGATTACTCGAAAATTGTACCCTGGATTTACAGTCTGCATACAGAAAGGCGTCCTCCCTTTGGTCCATAAAAATTCAGAGGCATATAACAACATGGTGATTGGTCATGTCGTGTCTGCTGCTACTACTACTTCTATAACAACAAACACTATGGGGGAATACAAACAAGATGAAAATGTGAGTAACCCTCTTGCTGTTTCATTTAGTCGCAGGAAGCTGTCTCCTACGTCTATTAAAAAGAGTTGTTTCTTTTGTGGTGGGAAAATACACCCAAGAAATCTATGCCCAGCTAGAGGAATCACATGCCACTCTTGTGGGAAAATTGGCCATTATTTTAAAGTTTGTAAATCCTAGAAAAGTAGAAGTACAACAGCTACATTATTCACAACAAATTTATGTGCTATAACAGCGTCAGTTCTGGAAAGTCTGGCTCCTGCAACCACTAGAGTGTTACTTAATGGTCATACAGTAAATGCATTACTAGACACAGGCAGCTCCGAAAGTTTTATTGATGCACGGGTTACTTCGAAGCTTCGAATTAAAATCAAACCACTCAAGAAAGAAATCACAATGGCTCTGACCACATTGAATACTTTGACTTCCGGTTTTTGTGTTGTTAATTTGCACATAAATAAGTTACACTATAAGTCAGTTAAATTAAAGGTTTTAAAGAACTTGTGTTGCGACATAATACTTGGACAAGATTTCCAAAAACAACATGCTGCTGTCACCTTTGTATATGGCGAGACTGAACCTGAACTGGAGATAAATAAAACTAAAATTGAGATTTGTGGCTTAACTGCATCTAAGTTGAGGGTTCCGTGACTGTTTGCCAACCTGAAACTCCATGCTTGATTAATTGCAACAAAATCCTGGAGATACAGTGATGAGGACTGACAGTTTATCGCCCAGGAAGTCAAACACCTGTTGGCAGAAGGAATTGTGGAACCAAGCTCATCCCCTTGGCGAGCCCAAGTAGTAATAGTAAAGGATGAATTCTTCATAAAAAGCACATGTGTATGGACTACTCAAACTGTAAATTTGTTTACAGAACTTGATGCCTATCCACTGCCAAGAATTGACACCTTGGTTAATAAACTTGCAAGTTATCGTGTCTTCTCTACTTTCGACCTAAAGAGTGCCTATTACCAACTACCATTGAGTGAGGATGACAAACCATTTACGGCCTTTGAGGCGGATGGTCGGCTGTATCAGTTTGCTCGTATACCGTTTGGGGTAACTAATGGAGTTTCTACCTTTCAACGAGCTATTGATAAATTTGTCGATGAGGAGAACCTAATAAATACATTTGTGTATCTAGATAACATCACTGTTGTTGGAAAAACCCAAGCAGAACATGATGAATGTGTTAAAAGTTTTTTTGAAGCTGCCCAATGCCAACAACTGACACTGAATGAAAATAAATCCGTATCTTCAGTTAATACTATTTCCGTGCTTGGTTATGAGATAGGTGGGGGATTGGTGCGGCCTGATAAATCGAGATTGCAGCCACTTCTCGACCTAGAGATACCCACTAATAAGGCATCACTAATACAAACCGTAGGCATGTTTGCATATTATGCAAAATGGATTCCTCGGTTTTCTGATTGCATTTGACCGCTTAATAAGGCACAACAGTTTCCACTGGATACAAGGGCTTGTGAAGCCTTTCATGATTTAAAACAGTTACTGGTAAAAGCAGCACTCCACTGTCCTGATAATACCAAACTGTACGTAATAGAATGCGATGCATCAGATGTTGCAATATCCGCTACATTAAACCACTTTGGACGACCTGTTGCTTTCATGTCACGAACACTGAATCGTCATGAGACTCACTATCAGGTGATTGAGAAAGAGGCTACTGCAGTAATCGAGGCTGTCAAAAAGTGGTCCTATTTCCTATCTGGCCAACATTTTACAATAGTGACTGATCAAAAATCAGTGGCATTCATGATGGATAACCGTAGAACGTCAATAATTAAGAATGACAAGATTCAAGGTTGGCGCTGTAACGCCTTTCTTTTCACGGCACTACATTAGCAATATGTAACGTACAGGGTTTGTTTCTTTCACGGTATCAAATCGTATCCTCGTACGGTCGTTTGTTTACAAACACAGATCTAGCAGTCAGCCTTTTAGCCCCAAAATCCTTCCACACACTTGGTCAAGGGGTATCACCTTTCTCACACCGCGTGCTTCTCTGGTATCAGGTTTCACCACCGTGCGTCTTTCGGGCAGGGGAGGTCCCATTCATAAAACGGTTTCTTTCGTCGTAAATAGAGAAAATTAATAACACCGTGTTTACTTTTCAGAAGTTTATTATATTCAAAACTTCACTATAACTTTTGAGAGAGAGAGAGAGAGAGTCCCTAATATTCTCTATCTTAACAAGAGGTATTTTAAGTGGATTTAACTTCGGGTTTTTAGTCCTTCGTAAATATCTCGGTGACAAGCTTTTCTTAACAGCAACCGGCCTTTCCTTATGGTCTTTAGCGACAACAGTTTACTAAACTCCGTACGGTCACTGCCTCTTCGGCCGACTCCTCTGACTGGCTCTGACTGCCCCTGACTCTGGACTGACTCTCTCCCTCCGATCCCTCACTGACTCTATATATAGTGTGTCTAAATAATCTTCCAGAAGTTTCTTCTCATATGTTCGAGCTCGTTCTGGACAGAATCGAATGTTCGAAAAGTTCCAACTCTTTCTGGTCACACAGAGTTCGCAGCCTAAGATCAAAAGACCACTTTGCGCCCAAAAGACTGGATTTTCCTTAAACATAGACTTTTCGTCTCCCAATCTCTCGTTAAAAGATTTTATCTTTCTAACTCCTTTTTCGGTGATTCTACAAAGACCACCCAGTAATATAAGAGAATCGGTAGTACATTTTTTTAAAGGTTTTTCTAAGTCTGGCACAAGGCCACAAATATAGGTGCTGGGCGGCGATTATGTAACAGTGCTTGGAACTGGCAAACTTTTCCTATGACATTCGCTACCACCCTGGATGCTACAATGTGGTCGCTGATACCTTGAGTCGTGCATACTGTAATGCCAGCTTTGCCCCATCACTTAAGAAACTACATGATGACCTGTGTCACCCAGGAGTCACTAGACTTTTACACTAGGAGTGGTCTAAAAACATGCCCTTTTCTACATAAGAAGTGAAGGGAGCTTGCTCATCCTGCAAAACTTGTGCTGAATTGAAACCACGATTGGCTTCTTTGCCTAACAGTAAATTAATCAAGGCTACTCAACCCTTTGACCGCCTCAGTGTGTACTTCAAGGGACCCTTAGAATCTAGCACGTCTAATAGATACCTATTTGTTGCAATAGACGTATATTCAAGATTTCCATTTGCAATTCCATGCAAGGATACCTCATCTAAAACTATTATTCAATGCTTGCACTCAATCTTCTCCCTATTATGTGGGTCACCAAGTTATATCCACTCAGACTGTGGCTTGGGGTTCTTGGGTCATGATGTAAAGGAATACCTTTTACAACATGGAGTCGCCTCCAACAAAACAACTTCTTATCATCCTCAAGGCAATGCCCAAGTGGAAAGGTATAATGGTATTACATGGAAAACCATTTGTCTGGCACTCAAATCGCAAGATCTGCCCATAACTTGCTGTGAATTAGTACTACCTCAAGCTCTTCACTGCATCAGATCTATTCTGTCAACTGCCACTAATGCAACACCCCATGAACGCTTCTTCTCATTCTCTCGGTGGTCCTCTATAGGAGTATCTCTCCCATCCTAGCTTCTAAAACCAGGACCTGTTTATCTACGACAATTCATAAGACACTCTAAGACTGATCCCTTGGTACCACAAGTCGAGCTGTTGGATGTAAATCCATCCTATGCACATATTAGATATAATGATGGCCGTGAATCATCTGTTTCCCTGCATGACATAGCTCCCTGTCCATTGCAGACTTTTGCGAGTGAGAAGAGTGGGGCAGATATTACACTAAGGAAGATAACTACTCCAGTAATCAATGAACAGTCCCTATCTCAGTCAGTGATTGATGGACAATCCCAATCCCAGCCGGCAGAGCATGAGATACATGCTTCACCACTAGCCGAACCTGACTCCACTAACTGTCTACCCAGTGTCTGGACATAGGATATAAATCAGGAAGGGAGAATGTGATAATAAAATATGTGATTACCTCCCTTTGGAGTGTTTGGGTTATCTTCCCTTGATCGGGACTATATAAATTCAACAGATAGCGGCCATTGTAGTTGCCTCTTTTCTGAGCTGTATTCAGTTGAGTAAAGTTAAGTTGTTATGTTACATTGTCTTTGTCTCATTTCAATATGTTTACTTAAGAGCTATTGAAAAATAGTTCAGTATGTAAAAAGTAGGATAATCTTGATTTAACTCTCTCTCACTCTTTTTTCCTTCTTTTCATCTTTTCATTATGTTTGATTGAAACAGATTAGCGTTATTGCTTCTGCGTGCTCACACCCTCTCTTTATCTCTCCCCTACTCTCTTTTTTTTTGTTTCTTTCTTCTTATATTTTTTCTGTGTAGCATATCTCTTTTCCCTTTCTTTCTTTCTAATAAAAATGGAATGGTCCATTATTTAGGTGAGGTGATGACACTCATAAGAAATAAGAATTTGGTGGATAAATGACACCAAATAATCAGGATTTACATTTTTGCATTTCATCTTGGATGATTTGGATGTTCTTATTTTTATCAGAGGGTGTGGTGAGATGATAATGGTCAGAAGATTAAGGAACAAAAGTATTAATATATAGATACTTGAAGCTATAATTGTTTACTAAGAATTATTATTAGTTACTTAAAACCATATAACTGTGCAAACAAATTACTTTTATTAAATAGAATAATTAATTGAAACTATATAATTATTAGTATTAGATAGGAATACTTGATATTATATAACTACCTGTAATAAATTCTTAAGAAACAAATGCACAAAATATGTAAAATATGTAAATATATATATATATATACATTGAATGCAATTCCCTAACCTCTTGACATAACACTAGCCAGGTTGGCATATTAAAATCAGTCATATTTTTATAAAAGATTTTTCTTTATTAAATTCTGAAACATTTCCTTTTGTATGATTTCTTCCAGAACTGCCATTTGGCCCAATCATGGATGCCATCCATGGAGGCTTTAGCTCGATCCCTCATAGACAAACCTGAGAAGGTTCATGCAGATTTCCGTTTGTACCTGAGCTCCATGCCAGCCAAACATTTTCCTATCAGTGTTTTGCAGAATAGTGTGAAGGTGACCAATGAACCACCCAAAGGACTTAGAGCAAATATGCAGAGGGCATTTGCAAACCTTACAACTGCTTTCTTTGAATACAACAGTAAGTAATAAAATTTAATTCAATAATTCAAAGATGTTTAGAAACATGACATTATTGATTTTAACTTGGATTTTTTCATGTTTTATTTTTCAGTTGCATTTTTATCACAATTCATTCAATTTGACATTATTGTCAAAAATATCAAATCATTACACTTAGTTTATTTTTCATGGAAGAAATGTTTTCTAAGCACAGATCTGAGACAAAACCTATTTTATTTGATAGCCAAATTTTCAGGCTTCATGGAACATACCTCAAATCAATTAAAAAAAGATATTTTAATAATATAGATTTTTTTTCAACCTAAAATAGTGGAACAAATTATTTAATTATTAAATTCCCAGTGTATTGCATTCCAGTTCAGTCAGGTTTATTTTTATAACCTACTAAGCTAATCTGTTACATTTACTTCAAATTATCTGAATAAATTTCCATTGAGCAAAACATCAGCTGGGGCTGTAGAATACACTGATTGCAGCTTTGCAGAATGGTAAGGACCCCCCCTACCTCCTAATGGGGCTATCTGTTGGTGGCAACCCATAATACCTGAGAACAGGATCATTGTGGCTGAACTTGTGTCTTGTGACATGCAATACTCCACTTTGACCTTTACGTGGGCTAGACAGGCAGTCAGAGGCCCAAACTAATCAATCGGCTGGTCATGTCAAGCCCTAACTCCTATATGATCTTCCCAACTATATTCTTCAAATTGTTCTTATGGCAAACATCCTACCTTTTTAATCATATAGGTTCTAGAAGGCAGTGGCTGAGGGTCAACCACCAGTTTATTAATACACATGAAGTTAATGAAAATTGTTTCTACCAATTGATACACATGAAGATAATGAAAAATCTAACTAATATTATCTCAACCAATTTAGTATTATTTTTCATCAAAAGGGATTTAGTTTTTTGGTGGTTGTTTTTTTGTTTTTTTTCAGCATGTCAACTCTTGTTGGGTGAAATGCTGAATGCTGAAAGTTGTTGTGTTTTTTTCTGCCAATTATATTGTTTTACATAACTAACAACAACAACAATAATAATAATCATTTGTAAACAATAATAGCTTCAAGTAACTATTCTTAATACCAATAATTTGCATATGCTTATATGCCTTCAAGTATTCCAATCTAATACTAATAATTTGTACACAATTATATGGTTTCAAGTACTACAAGAAATTATATGGTTCCATGTAAGTAATAATTTGTAAACAATTATAACTTCAAGTAACAATTTCTAATTTGAATATGGTTATATGGTTTCAGATCTATTTGATTCATAGATAGGATCTGAACAAGTAATATTATTCCAGGTTAGAGTGGACCTGAGAGTAATTACAACAAATGGTGACAACACACTCCACAGAACTTTAGAACAAGAGTTTCATCATCAAATACATTTTAGTTTTATTCCTTTTACTGTCACCAAATTATTTTGGGGGGTCTGATATAATAGAGAATTTGCTTTCAATGTATTTGCCTTGTGATTTTGAAGCTCTACTTATTTTTATTTTCTTAATATTTTTAATTGACCTCTTGAAATAAGTTTGATTACAGATTTGGATCCATATAAGCAAGCAGGTATAGACTTTTTTCTGTTTACACAATATACAAGGGTCATTCAATAAAGTGAATTTTTTTGAAAAAAAAAAAAAAAAGTTTGAACAGAGGTCTGTCATCAAATGTTTGTGGCTGAGAAGTGCAAATCATGTGAAATTTACAGAAGAATATGTGATGCATATAGAGTAGTATTTACACATGGGCTAAACATTGGTTTGCCTCCATGAACCTGAGTTGAAAAGAGAATTAATGGAGTGAAAACAAACTGACTCTCTGATAAAGAGCAGGGGTCAGTAAAGAAGGTCATGCTGACAGTGTTCTGAGACATGAAAGGACCCATCACTATTGATTTCCTTAAAAAAGGTGTAATTGTAAACAGTGCTTCCTATTGCCAACTTCTTTATTTGCCTTATTTATTGAATTATGCTCATAGTTACATTTAAAGAAATAACAAGGTTATACACTGTTATAAATTTCCTTAGAATGTAAATGGCTTCTCTAAAAAAAAAAAAATAATAATTCAGTTACTTTTTACTTCAACTACTCTGACTAAAAAAAAATGAAAAAAAAAAAAAAATCTTCATACAATGACTGCTATTTACACAGTAGCATTGCAACCAACAAAGCCTTCATCAGATGATGACTCTGGGTTCAGGCATGGTTTCGGGGCCGAAGCATCATTACCATTAACCCAGAGCGCCCCAGCAGTATCTCACGATACCACCAGACTTTGTCGGTTTGATGTCACAATATAGGACTGCCATATCCACGCTGATGCGGTTAGAGCTTTCTCCTGAATCTTTTTTAAGTATTTCCTCTTGTCTGGTAGAGAAAGTCCAAGTTTAGATAAAAATGCCGAGGTTGAGTTGGTAATAAATCCCGACATCCGACTTCAGTGGGAAATACATCTGTTATCCATCCGTTTCTGACACATTGTTCACGTAGGTCTTCATATTTTTCCAACTTCCGCTGATGGGTCCAATCAAGATTTTCTTCAAATGGAACTGTCAATTCAACGATAAAAACTTTCTTTTGATTAACAGACCAAATGGCAATATCAGGATGCTGGGCCGTTAAGGTTATTTCAGTTGGAAAAATGAGCTGATGTTTCAAGTCGCATGCAATGCGCCAGCTCGTAGACTTATTCTATGTCATTAACATGCATGGATCAGAATTACAGAATAGCCTCTTGCTAAGACATGAACTTGCATGCTTTGTCAAAGGGGTTTAGAATATGCTGACTGTATACCTTGTAGAGGGGTATCCTCCCACCAAAAAAAAAATGAGGTGTCTGGAGTATGACACTCAATTGCATCTAATGATGAGGAGTGAGGAGTATCCATTCATTACTCTTAGGCCTATTCTGATTGAATGCTAGTACTTGGTAGGGTCCCATCTATTATCTGTTTGAAAATTATTTGTATTAGAAATATTTGATATCAAGAAACCTGTGCAAAAAACTTAAACTACAAAAAAAAAATGTAAATATGAATGTACAATGTATGCAATCCCGTAACCTACAGGCATAAAACAACCCCTGATTTGTTTACATTAAAATCAATCAGTCAATCCTTAAACTCATATCCATTTTATCTATGGAATATCTGCTCTTACCAATTCAACTACAATATCTTTATAGGTCATAGAAGTTGATATCTAACGATATATATTTATTCCTCAATTTTCCTGAATCGCCATATTTTATTCATATAGACTAATAATTATTCTTGATTTTGAATCAATATTTATTTATGACTTAATAGTTTTTATGAAAAGCAAATGAAAGTTGAAAATTTGTGGATCTTTTTCAGTTTTAAAGAAAGATTGGTGCAAAATGGTATTTGGCATTTGTTTCTTCCATGCAATTATCCAAGAAAGAAAGAAGTTTGGTTCACTTGGATGGAATATCAAGGTAAACTGAAATTCAGAAATGGTTTTGGTATTATTTCTATTTATACAAGCTTTAGAGATGCTGCTCATGTAGTTTGTCTTGGGCAGGAATAGCCTGTCGGAGCACATTTCTCTCCTGGTCTACAACTGGTTAAATTCTGGGTATTCCTTTTAGATTGGTTGCCATACTAAGAACCCAGTCTCCCCATATTTACCCATAGTTTGGGAGAGAACAGTTGAATGTATACTTTTCCCAAGCACTGTGTAAAATGCAAATTGCCTCGTTCAGGATTTAGACATGGGTAGCTCAGTCCAATTCTTACAATTACAATTATGCTACAAACATCTCCATGTTTTCCTTTAAACTACAAAAACTTTTATTATAATTTTTGTTGAAATTATTCTATAAATTATCATTATTTATTTATTATTAGTTGTTATTCACAAACAAATACATAAATAAAAGTAGACAAGTTCAGATTTAATGTTTATTTTCATCTTTTAATAAATAAGTAATGAAAGTTTTATTAAAACTGAATCATTTGTTAATTTTCAGAAGATTTTATTAGGAAATATCACATTTAAAAAAAAAAAATATACTTCCCAAATAAGTTTTCAAAATAAGAATTCATTGTTTCTTCTTCTCTATCTTCCCTTCTTTTTTCCCCCCTTTCATTTCATTGAAGCAGACAGTAAGTGTCTGATCTATAACATTATTGATTATTCTCTTTCTTTCTAATATCTGTATTGTTTTTTCTCTGATGTGTAATATGTTCTTTTTCTTCCCTTTCAAATTGGAATGGTCCATTATTTATCTGGGGTGATGACAGGCATTTGTCTTATTCTATTATGGATTCTGATGCATAGAATAAATTGTTTATTCTCTTCAGGATCATTTGTTTAGAGGTTGTCTACTGACAAGAGACTGTACTTTGTAAACTTCTATGTCTCCATGACTAAATAAATGAATGATAAGAAAATATTGAGGACTTATGCTAAAAATAAAAAAAACAACCTTACATTATGTAATCAATGTTGAATTTTATAGTGTCACTATGAAATGCAATTGTAATTCTACAATGATACCCTTACTTTTTTTCTGATGAATTTTAATTACCTAAAGCAAAAAGAATGTCCTGCTTTTCATATCTTCCATGGCTTCTTGCAATGTGATTTGTGTAAATGTTCAAGTGCTTAATGTTACTATTGTTTATGAATATATGTAAACTGGAGGTGAGTGGTGTAATGGGGACCATTGTAGAAAATGGACACAGCAATATGAGTTCAAATCCTGAATGTGGCTGTTTGCATTTCACATAGTGCTAATACCCTTGGGAAAGGTATGGATCCAACTATTCTCCCTCCAGCTATGGATAAATAGTAGTGCAGACTGGGCTCTTTAACCTTGGTATGGTATCTGAATTAGGAGAAAAAAAAACTTTGAATTCAAACCAAAGAGCTCTCTTCTCGTCAGTCAAAACTATTTTGAGAGCTCCTCAATAAAAAAAAAATGACTTGTTCAAAATGACAGATGTATTTGTCAACAACAGTTGGAAGAGAACCAGAATGAGTATGATGTTTGGGTGAAGTATATAGAAGGGAACTTTGTGTGTGAGAAAAAGAAAGAAAACAAGTTCTGTTTAACAGTTGGAAAATGAAAGCAATAATATCATAATGAAATAAACATCAGCAAGCAAGATTTTGGCCTCCATATTTTGAGATGGGCAAGGTATTTTGTTCATCAATTACCTTGAGAAAGGAAGAACTATCAATAGCGAATATTAGATAGCATTATTGGTGCATTTGAAGGAAGAAATCACAAAAAATGGCCACAAATGAAGAAGAAAAAATTGCTCTTCCACCGAGACAATGCACCGTGTCACAAATCGATTGCAACGATGGCAAAACTACATGAATTGCACTTCGAATTGCTTCCACCCACCCTAATCTCCAGATCTGGCCCTCAGCAACTACTGGTTGTTTACATACTTCGAAAGAATGCTCCATGGAAAGAGATTTGGCTCTAATGAAGAAGTGACATTGGAAACTGAGGCATATTTTGAGGCTGAAGACAAATCATTTTACAAAAAAGGCATCAGATTGTTAGAGAAGTGTTGGAATCAGTGTATCACCTTAGAAGGAGATTATGTTGATGAATAAAGTCAAATTTTGCCTAAAAGTTGTTATTTTATTAGTTATTGAGTGATGTGTTAATGTTGAAGACCTATTACATGTTTTTCTAATTATGTCTATTCTATCTTAATTATTTCAAACTTAATTGATACGACTTTAAAAGAATTCTTTTCATATTTAACAATTATAGTTTTTAAAATAATGCACCAAAATATTTGTGCTGTTGCTGCAAACTATTCTCTGATGAAAGTCATGCAAAAATATGAAAATATCAGAAAATATGTCATTACAATGATAATACTTACTGCAATCAGTGCTGGATTAACTAATGGCAACACCTCTAGTCTTCAGTTGAGTCAGCCTTATAGATAATGTGTTTCTTTTCTTTTCAGTATGACTTTGCAGATAGTGACCGTGAGTGTGCATTGCTTAATCTGCAGATGTTCTGCACAAAGACTATTCCTTGGGATGCACTTATATACATCACTGGGGAGGTAAGTATGTGAAATGTACATGACATCTAAAAAAATTCTATTATAAAAGATTAAGTTTAGGCAGATGTTCTCATTAGATATTTTTGATGCCTTCAATTAATAATACTTTTGTATACTCTGGAAATCTGGTTTGAAAAATATTTCTTTTTTTTTAGTTTTTAACGAGAGGTTCAGTTTACCATATAACTGCTATAGTAAATTGAACCATTACTTTCTTTCCAGTGAGGTAAAATTAAAATTCTTAGTTTGATTTATTTGTTTGACGGCATATCAACTCCTTATGGGTTATTCGGTTTTTTTAATATAAGAATATACAATTCAAATGTAGATAAACGTAGTATGATTGATCTCTAATTTATTGATTTGCCTATGTGAAGTTTCCGAAGCAAAAAATGTGAAAATCTGTCAATATTTTAAAATGCTGAAAATGTTGCTGTCAATAAAAGTTTACAAAATTCAAGAAAGATCATACTTATGGGGTTTAATCAAGTTATGGAACTAGGGGAAAATGGTTAGAAAATGCGTGATATGTAATCATGGTATATACATTTACTGCTGAGGACAGGGATAGAAGCTACAACCTTCAGTCAACAAATAACAATGCTTTGCTTGTTGTTTGTAATTGCCTATCACACCTACTGATTGGAATCTGTTCTGTCTATGGAGATATTTATTATCTCCATAGACACTTTGCTTAGGTGAGATTTAACAGTTACCTGGAGAATCTCAGTCAGTCAATTTTGTCATTTGTGTTTGAACATGTGAGAATGAAACAAGACAAAATGTTAATAAACATTATTCTCCTTGTAAAATTAGAAAGCAGTGTAGGCCACAGTTTGCCTATTATTGGATTACAATGTCACATGATACACAACGAATCCTTTATTTGTTTTTAAACCATTTCTTTTTCAATGTCCACTTTGTTTACTCACAAAATGAAGCACTTTGAAATAATTCAACTCTGAGAATAATCTCTTAAAGCAAGATTAATTGATTTCTTAGTTGCTTGTTTGCATAATGGTAAACCAAAATAAAACTTTCTATCATTAATTCTACATCACAGCTTCTTGCTATTCAACCAAAATTTTAATTCTTCTCTTTGTAATTCCTGTAATGTTTCTTTTTTTTATATGAAAAGAATTAACTATATCTAAAGAACTAACAAATAGATCATCATTGCTGGTTAGGAAGTGATTATATAAATGGTTTGAAGGGCATAGATTTTGTTGTCTATTACACTCTTTGGAAAAGGAAAACTTAAGAATTTATACTCCCCACTTTTTAGTTAAATTCAAAAACATGCAAACAAGCTCCCGACAAGGATGTCAGCTGATGTAGCAGCTTTTTTGTGCTAGACATGATAATGGTTTGTTCAAGTGTTCATTCATTCATTCACTTCTCTATTAAATATTGTGGCATAGCATGCTGATAATAAGACCTTTGATAATATATCTGCTAATCAGACAAAGTGCAGGGAAGAGTGAATTCATGCCTTCTCCAAGGACACAGGGAATACAAATAGGCTCAGCTGGAATTTGATCTCAGCTTACTTCTCTAAATTTAACTTTCATCTAATACATTAGAATTTTTTAAAATTCTTGTCTTATTATTGATTTGAATTTATAATTTAATTTATATTTCAAGATAATTATTTAAATTTGACTTATTATTATTTGAATTCTAAGCTAGTAACACCGACTGTTTTTGTGATAATGTTCTAGAAATTTAACTTGTAAATTGTAGAGAATTAATGGTATTCATATATTATATAACTACAGAAAAAAAAATGTCTGGAAATTTTCAATGAATTAAAATCAAATCATTATTTTTAGATTACTTATGGTGGACGTATTACTGATAACTGGGATCAAAGATGCCTTCGAACGGTGCTGAAAACTTTTTTTCATCCTGACACATTAGATCCAGACTATTTCTTTTCACCATCTGGTAAGTATTTGTTTAATAAGTATATTAACATTTTGGATATGTGGGTGGAAAATAGAATCAACAAGTCAAGTTCAAATTCCTGCTGAAAATTATATTCACTTTGCATTTAATTCTCTTGGGAAAGGGCATCTCTATTTATTAGCTATGGCCAAGATAGAGCAGACCGGGTTCTTTAGCATTGGTGACAGCTTTGTTGGCAGGGCTTAGAATACACAGTATCTCTTGCAGAGTGGTAAAACCTCTTCCCAAAAAGGTGTCCTGGGTATGACAATAAGCAGTATCTTGTGCTGTGGCTCAAGTTCTGGAGCACTAGGGAGTATGGAGTACTCCATTGCCATTACTCCCAGGTACACTCTGACCTGGAGTGGTAGTACCTGTTAGGGTCCCATCTATGAATCAAATAAATCTATTTGAAAAGTATTAGTGTTGGAATACATGGCTTTTAATTTTTCTGATGATGATAGTATTACTATGTTGTCAACAAATCCAAGACCATTAAAATATTCTTTTATATTTACTTATATCAGCTTAGGGTCAAACAAGTAAAGAAAAATTAACATGTTAAAATATTTACCTAAAAACTATTCACTTATAAATCACAAAAAATAAGATTTGGCATTAAATAATTTAATAATATTAATAATAAATCACAAAACTAAGACTAGCATACAAAAGTCGATATGCCATTAAACAAAAAAAAACAACCAAAACTTTTCAGTGAAAAATAGATAATTTTAATTGACTAGGAAAAATATAATTGCAATAAAAATAAAAGCTGCAACATTTTTGTGACTAGAAATAAAATTTCATAAATATATAAAAAGTGGACTTATTTTTATACTGCTCTATATTCATATTTTTTGTTAGAGTTTGTTAATAAATAATAACTAATTATATCCTTTTATTGTCATAGCAGGGGCACTATTTTTTTGTGAGGGTGGGGGTTACTACCATGTAGAAGAAGCGGTTGATATATTCAAAGCCCTGCCAATAGGACTTTATGGCAGTTGTGTCATATGTCATCAATTGCAGATTGGTGTAGACTTATAGTTAAGTCAAATTGAAAGTTAAGCAGTGATAAGCCTGTTCAGTAATTTCATAGGTTACCACTTATTTACAGAAGGTAGTGTAAGCAACCTGAGGCCTGTGTGCAAGATGAAACATAGCTTAGTAAATAATTGGAGATGAGTCTAGATTTTGATCTCTTTCAGCATTCAATCTGTCACTATGAAATTCTTGATAACCATCATTGTTTGAAAGATCATCTTAGAGATAATTCTAATGAAAAAGAAAGAAAAGATTCCACCCTCATTGTTTTTCAATACTTATGCAGTAAACAAAATAGATCTATGCTTTTTATAACTAATACTATGAGTGTTTTGATGATCTCATCTCATTTTTGAGTGTAAAACAAATACAAATCCTCACATAGGCTGTTTGCATTTCATTTTGTACTAATGAAAAAGTGTTACATAATGAATAGGCATAGCCAATCATTTTTGTAAGGTGTAGAATTTAAATTCAACAGTCAGTTGTAATTCATGGAAAAATCATCCAAAATTTTGACAGGCAGGCTTTGACCCTGAGGTCATCCAAGCAGTCCTTACTGATTAGCTTATGGGCTTAGGATTTGGTTGGAGTTTACAGCATGTCAACCCGTTGGGTCATTTTATGCCAAAGTTGTTTTGTTTTATTCATTCTTGATGAGAACTCAATTTAAAAAAAAACAACTCATTTTGTTCTATTTAACCCATAGATGGGACCCTCACAGGTACCACCACTCTGGGTCAGTGGACCTGGGAACAATGGTGATGAAGGGGTACTCTACACTTCCCAGAGCTCCAAATTTGGAACTTCTCCAGTTTAACGTCATATCCAAGACATTAAGACCCTCAGCTGCTACCTTCTAGCATGTATGAAATAAAAAGGGTTGGGGCTTGCCATTAGGGCAATAGGGTTGATACAATCAAATAGTGACCAGCTGGTTGATTGGAGGGGGCCTCTCTGACAGCCAGTCTAACCTAAGTAAGGAGCAACATGGAGTGTTGCCTGTCATGGACTGCTCAGCCAACAGAGTTCCAATCCTTAAGCATCATGGGTTTCTTCCAAAATGTGGCTCCATTGGTGGGTAGGTCTTACCTCTCTGCAGAGGTACAGTCAGTGTATTCTAAGGCCCCAGCTGATGAGGCTGATTGGCTTAGGTGGATCATGTAGTCAGGCCAATCTGTGGGAAAGTTAAAAGTTAGAATAGTTAATTGAAAATCACCCAGAGAACCCTAGTGGCTAGATGCATGTTTGAATTCTTGCTAATTTCTTCCTCACGTGTGAAGTAAAGTTGGATTTTAGGAAAATAAAGAAATGTGCACCAAAAGAATATGTCTCCATATTCATAATTAGGAACAAAATGGATAGAGAGAGACGACACACCTGATATGGCTTGATAAAGAAGAACACCATAGAGAAAATGACATGGAAGAGAAGGTTAGAAGACAGAACAGAAACTGATAGAAGTTAATAATAAGTGGTATCTAAGAAATGCATGAATCCATCAGTTATGGATAAGTAGATTAGACTCTTTAGCATTGTTATGGCAAAAGTCCACTAATGTGAACCAGAAAGCACATAAGTTTTGAAATTATTAAAGTCTCAAGAAGACTTCTAAAAATTTAAGACACTGCTTTCATGAAATATTCTAAAAAGGCTGAAGAAATTGGTATAGGAAATAGATTAAGCAACCCAAATTATTCAAAGGATGGATTTTAAGGGTAACTATATTAATTTTTTTATAATTCAAACCTAATGGAATCTCAGCCTCAAATATCTGGATTAGTGTGTGCAGGTTCAAATCATAAAGCCTATTGATAATATTAATTCTTTGATAAGCAAATAAAAATCTATTAATTCTTGACTAATCTGTTGGCCAATTTGGGTGTAGATAATTCAGATAATCTTAACAGTTGCATTAAATTTAATGAAAATAAGTTTTTTGTTGATATTTATGATTGAAAAATCAGCCAGTAACAATATTGTGTATGTTTTTCTTTCTAAATGTTCATCATTCTAATTTTTGATGAAATGACTGATTAAATAGGAAACTACTTTGCTCCTGACTGTAAAACCTTGAAGAATACAAAATGCATATAAATGAACTTCCTCTGAATGAAGAACCAGAGATATTTGGAATGCATGAAAACGTCAACATAGTCTTTCAGGTAAGTGAGAATTCTTGTCTTTTTTCTTTGCTTTCATCAAGTACTTTTGGCTAGCCATTTCTAATAAGTTTTGTTAAACACTTTCTCCTAGAATGCAAAGACAGTGGTTTTTCAACACAAAGGATATAAAATATCTATTTGAAAGTGATAACATTAGATGACACTTTTTCTATAATTGAGAAAAAATACAATTATGCCAAAAATTATAAATGTAAACATGATCAGTACCATACAAAGCAATCTTTCAACATAATCCTGAACCACTTATTAGAAAATGATCCTAGATGATGTTTCTCCCCTCCTCAGATATAGGTAAACTGTAGGACAGATTGAGTTCTTTAGGTTTTGCTTAGACAGCCAGCCTAGGAAAAGGATTTCAAACCAGTTTTACTCCACTTAAATACTGACCGTGTCACATCCTTTCCATGGCAGAGGGGCTGGGTAAATCAATACTTGTTATAGCAGCAATAAACATAGTTATAATGCTGAACTCAGTCGGTAGAGTGTCCAACTAGGAACCACAAGGTTCCTGGTTCGATACCAGCCTTCACCAACTCAGTATATGGGTAGCACAGGGATCTGTGCGGTAGAGTAAGAAGTTGATGGTAGGTGTGTCACTCCAACTCAGATGCAAAAATAATCCCCTTGGTCTAGTGCTAGTGAAAAGGGTATAGACTGTCACTGTCTGGCTGATACTGACTTTAGGCCACCCCAATGACTTTACTTATAAGTTAATAAACATTAAAATATTAACTGATAGCTATTACTGGTACTACAAACATAAACCAACAACATGAGATTTCAAGTGTTGATGTTCAAATGCCTGGAAAAATTATAGAAAAAAAGTCATAGCTTTAGTTTCTTGTGATGAAGTTTTCAGCTAGTTGTTTACTTAATACACTTAAACAAAAAGATGATTAGGTTTAGCAAAAGGTCCAGGTTAAAATGAAATAAAAACTCTTAAGAAAAAAACTACACTAAAAATGTCAATATAAACATACAATGTATGGGATTCCCTAACCTCTATAAAATAACCCCAATTGGTTGATATACAATTTAAAGTCAATCAACCTTTCATCAGTTTCAAACACAATTTAGTGAACATTTCTTAGATTTTCTTTGTTTAATAACAGAAGAATTGTTATTGTTGGCAGTGGCCTATTGTTGGTATCAACCAGACAGCGAGGGAGTCTATCCCCTTTTAGCTAGTGCTAGACCAGGAGATTGTTTTTGCTGAGGTGGAGTGACACACCTACCGTCAGTTTCCCACTTTTTCACCCAGCTCAGATTACCCAAGCTGTGTTACATATACAGGGAGTTGGCAAGGACTGGTATTGAACCTGGAACCTTGCAATTCCTAAGTGGACTGAGCTAAACCAGCCCTTAACAGAAGAATAATCTGTCATTAAATCCAGAAATCATGGAAATAGAAAGGAGCCATATTATCTTGATCGAATTTTGTGTTGGTTGTAAAAAGTTCTCAGCTCAACCAAGAAGGAAATAATATGGAAATTGTTGGTTTAGTTGTGTGAAGAAGTTATTAGCTGAAGTAGTAACTATCTGCTGTAATCAATTTTGAATGGATAACCAGTTAAGGGAATGTGCTACCTTGGAAGTAATGAAAGAGGGTTGTAAATTTTATTGACAAAAGAAATATAGTTGGCCTTGGTAATTATTTTATTAGATATATATGATGCTAAGTTGAAAAGTTTATCACTATCATTGATAAAGAAATAGTTGGGTGAAGGACAACAGAAAGTACACAGAAAATGTATATTGGAAAAATAACATTGGATTTATGCAATACAGAGTACATTTAATAAAACAAATATTTACATATAGAAAACATTACAAAAATAATGTTTACTTGTCCAACAGTACAAGCTAAATCAGTAGCTTCATTCACCTTCTATGATTAAATGATGTTACAGGATTGATTGCTGCCTTCTCAGCAAATCCTAGAATGCACTAATTGTATCCCTTGTAGAAGAGTAAGACCCTCACCAAAAAGTGTCCCTTGGGTATGATACCATACATTATCTGGGAGGAAAGTTCCAGTTCTGGAACTCTGGGAAGTGTGGAGCCACCCCATCACTCCCAAATCCATTCTAATTTAGATTTGTAGTATCTGTTAGAGTACCATCTATAGGTTAAATAGACCTATCTGAATGATTTTGAATGACATTAATACATTGGCTCTTAAAACATTGATATTACAACTGTGTTGTTGGATGCGTGTGGTCTAATGATTAGAGTCATAGGAAATGGACTCGTCGACCAGAGTTCAAATCCTGGACGAAGCTAGTTCACATAGTGTTTATACCTTTGGGAAAGGTATGAATCCAATTACTCTCCATTCAGCTAGTTGGGCAACCAGTCTAGGTGAAGGAAAACTCTGAATTCAAACCTGTTAAACTCCACTTGGGGTGGTCATTACTAGAATAGGATTAGTCCTAATTAGTAATCTATTTCACTACTTTTTTTGTGTGTATGAAGTGTGTAGGTGTGAGAGAGACAGTCAGACACAAGACTTGCAGAGTTTTGAAAAGTGTCAAGAAATTACTTGGTGGTGGTGGTAGTGGGGCAACAAGTCACAACCTAAAATTTGAAGCTAATTGGGGGGGGGGTACGATTTGTCAAAGAATAGACCTTTCATTGATTGACTTGAAAATATCACATTTTCCTGTTTTTTTTTTACTGTTCCAAAAGGAAGTTGTAACATCAAGAATAAAGTGAGTGGGACTTTTCTGTGATCCTGTGTCTGACTTTTTCTTTCCTGATAGAAACTTGTTATCATCTCTATCTTGTCTTTGTCTCTTCAACCCCAAAAAACATTTTTTGTGATACTTGCACCACTACAAGTGTTTACCTGTTTAAAATGATTATGAAGGTACATTTTTGTATTGTATATAATTAAGAACCATAATTGTTAAACTGTCTTCAGTATAAAATAACCCAGGAAGAGTTGACATGCTGTAAAACCAACCAATCAACAGGATTATTTGATACATCAAATCGATTGATAATACTTTTGCGATGTTCATTTTACTGTAGGTAGAAATATAAATCCTTGAAATTGAAGTAATAACGGATCTTGTTTTTGTTTATTTAGAAACAAGAAACTTCCACTTTGGTAAGAACAATTCTGAGCATCCAGCCTCGGATTTCAAGTGATGGAGGACTTAAATCTAATGATGATATTATCACTGAACTTGCTACCAGCATCCAAGACCGCATGATGGATAAACTGGATATAGAACAATGCCATAAAAGCTTATTTCAAGTAAGGGATTCCATTTTTCTTCGCTCTTTATTGAATTACAAATCTTTATTTTTTACTGATTTTATATGCAACTTTTAAATTTTTATACTAATTTTTATATAATGCTAATACTCTCAAAAAACACATCTTTGTATCTTTCTGCCTTTTTCTTTCTTATGTATACTTTAACATTGTAGGGTCTATTTGAAGATATATGACATATTAAACGGTAATACAGAGAATAAATTTGTGAAAGATTTTAGTTCCAGTTAATTCACAAATGGTTGGTATCAAGTCCTGAGTCTATAAAGATTATATAATCTAGATTGTATTAAATCCAGAAAGAGTAAATTTCCAAATAGGTAAATCTAACATTGGCAAGATGTTTGTTTTAATATATATATATATATATATATATATATATATATATATTCTATGGCATAATGGTTATTATTGTAGGAAATGTGCTATTGGTAGATATTAGGGCTAATTAAGAAAAAATGGATTATCAATAGTTATGGATTAAGTATTACAGATAGAACTGAATTATTATGTATATTCATTTAATGTCTGCTGAGATAGATAGATCTTGTTACATTTTATTTTGAGGAAGTTCTCATGGCATAGCGGTTAATGTGCTGAACTGTAACATCGTAGTGAATGAGTGCAAACTCCAGTAACACTACTATGTTCACTTTCGGACTAATACCCTTGGGAAAGGTATGAACCACCTCATCCCTCCAGTCATAGGTTAAATAGTACCACTACTGTTCTACAAGAATGGCTTTGGCATTAAATAACCCATGAAGGTTGATATCCCATTAAACTAAGAAACCAAAACCGAACATCCTATTTATTGAATTTACATACTAAATAAAAATAAACAAGAGAAGTACTTTGAAATTAGCATCTAATAATTATCTCCCTTGAGAAATGATAAAGTTCAGAGTTAGTATGATACAGGTACCACACTTTCAGTATTGCTTATAAATATGTACAACCCTACAAGTTCAAAAATAAGTACACACTTTATATATATTTTCTGTTTTACTTTTGATTCCAGGTACTGCAATTTTATTTTAATTTTTTCAGCTATAAAGCTGATTTAAAATCATTTTTCATTTATTTATTTTTAAAATCTTTTTTTACAGCTTGATGATAATGACAGAGTAAATTCTCTGACCACCGTTTTGAGTCAAGAAGTGGATCGTTTCAATAAACTGCTGAAAGTTATCAAGGTAAATTATGAGCCTCTTTTTCAATAATTGCAGATTAAAAATTGGATTAACAAATTCTTACTAGAAAAGATAAATCAACATAACAGAAGATTTTTCTTATTTCCTTATAAAGTTAATATTGTTCTAGGAAATATTTTATATTGTTTTATAAATAAATATTTTGTAATGTAAAATCTTTCGTACACAATGCTAAAAGAAAAGCTTATAAAATATATTCTAACAAGGATCAAAAGAGATAATCTTATCAAAATATAATTGACAACATTTTTTAAGCATTAAAATTATCACAGGCCCAAAACAATTAGGAATATAATCAATAAAATAAGAAAACTACTTCAGTGGCTGGTATCTATATATTAATATGCTTGTACCTACATGTGTCATGCCCTGTCATCACCTCAGATATATAATGGACCATTCTGTTTTGATTGTGACAAAAGGAAGCGAAGAAAAAGAATGTGCTAAACACCAGAAAAAAAAAATATAATAAGAAATAAATAAAGAGAAAGGCAGAGAGGGAAAGCTGTGTATTGTCTGTTTCAGTAGAAAGAAGGAATGAATAACTGAATGAAAAAAGAAAGGGGAGACACACACAAGAGAAAAATATATATATAGAGAAATCTACATAATCTATGTAAAACTATCTAGTTTAAGTGGAATTATTCCCCTTTAATTAAGTTGTTTGCAAAAAAACAAACAAACAACAAAAAAAACTATTTTTTTTATAAAACCAAATATCTCCCAAGTGTAGAGCTCACTGCCAACAATCAGCAAAAAATGTTGTGCCTTGTTGGCTGGGGCAGTAGAATATGCTGACTGAACCCCTGCAGAGGGGTAAGATTCCCCCAATAGGGCCAACTGTTGGCCGTCGCTAGTGGCAGCCTGTGATGCTTAAGGATGGAATCCTGGTGGCTGAGTAGTCCATGATATGCAACACTCCACTTTTGCCCATACTTGAGCTAGACAGGCGATCGGAGAGGCATCCTTCGATCGATCAGCTGGTCATGTCAAGCCTTAGCACTTACATGATTGTCCTGACTGTATTGCCCTTATGGCAAGTCCCAACCCTTTTTATCATATATGTGCTAGAAGGTGGTGGCTGAGGGTCTTAATGTCCTAAGTATGACATTAAACTGCATCTAATGGTGAGGTTGCAATTCTGGAGCTCTGGAAAGTGTGAAGTACTCCATCACCATTGCTCCCAGGTCTACACTGACTTGGAGTGGTAGTACCCATCTATGGGTTAAATAGAAATAAATGAGTTTTAGGAAAGTTTGTTTAAAAAAAGAATTGAGTTTTTAAGATTGAATACCCATCAAGAATAAATAAAACAGAACGTCTTTGGGATAAAATAGTCCAACAAAGGTTGACATTCTGTAAAATCTAACCAACCAACCAACCCAAAAAATTAATTCATACAGTAGCTTACCTCGAAGGGTTGAGGGAAGGTTCTGCCCTGGGCAGCACTTTTGGGTAACATTTATATTGCACTTTCTCAATGCTATCCAGGATATCACTCTAGTTAAATCAAGATTATCATACATTTTACATATTGAACTATTTGAAATAGCTCTTAAATATACAAATAGAATGTAATAGTTAAATTATCATACCATTGTATATCCATGAGTCCTTCTAGTCCGTCTAGTTTGTATTATTTGCTGTAAGAATTGTAAAAAAAAAAAAAAGAAAAAAAGAAAAGTTGGTTGGCAAAACTTTGAGAATTTCTTAAGCAAGTGCTTATATGAATATAGTTATGCAAATGGGTTGATGATTTAAATGCACTGTCAGACATTAATTTGAAATAGATCAGGATAAAAGAAGTTCAAATATTACTTTAGAAGAAAACAAACTTAGAATCTGCTGTAATCTCTTTGGATCAAACAACATTGCAGATTTTCTAACATATTACCCTTTCTGGCAAGATTAATATTAAAAAATTATTATTATTATTAATTTAACCTAAGTTTCAATAGAATAAGAACTTATCCTAAACATTCATTAATTTTAATGTTTTTGTTTCACACTTTTAGAATTTTCATAATACTAATTAGATTGTCTTGACAACCTTATAGACAATTATTACATTAATAGGTTTCTAAATGAATTTTTTTCAAATCAATTTCTAATGAATCTTGTATAGTGAAACATAATATATACACACTCCACCAAATTAATTTTCAAATCTTATTTCTCTCAATTCTGTCTGATATATATTGTTGCATTGTCATATCTTTAATACTTTCTTGTGTTGGGGAGTTTTTATTCTTTGTTATATCAGGTCAGGTGCCTTTCTTTCTCCATTTGGGGGTTGTCTATCAGGGGTTCATCTTGAGTTCTTTTATTATTAAGAACAACATGGAGATATTTTCTTGTGCATATACATCTTTATTTCCCCAATTATATTTTCATTGCACACACAGAGATGGATGCCACATTTTCTGCTTGTCTCAACTAACTAAATTCTAAATCTGATCCTCTAGACCAATGAAAGGCTTCATTCCAGACAAGTATATATATATATATATTGTGTGTGTATATATATATATATATATATATATATATATATATATATATATATATCATGTGTTTGCTTGAAAGACTGTAATAAATTTTTTTGTTTTCTTTCAGAATTCAGTGTATCAATTGAAACAGGCTATCAAAGGTAATGTGGTAATGAACATTGAACTAGAGATGATGTATCAATCTTTTCTTGATAACGAAGTGCCTCAAATATGGGCCAATGTTTCTTATCCATCTATGAAAGCTTTGGGTAGCTGGATTCAAGATCTGCTTGCTCGGTGTTCATTTCTGGAAATGTGGATCAAACATGGACAGCCACAATCATTTTGGCTCCCAGGATTCTTCTTCCCACAAGGTGAACATCACTTTTTGATTGCATGTATTCTTTTTTAATCTCTGTATCATTTCTCCTTTTACTCATCTTTAAAAGACTAAGTAGGTTGGTGGGACAGGAAGGAATATTGAATCACTGGAATGTATGGCAGGGGACAAATGATTTGAATTCCTTACTCTGGATATTATAATAGAAACAGCTTCAGCTACTGAACAAAGTATATATTTATCCAACAACTTTGTATGAGCAAGATAAATCATGTTTAATAGGTTTAAATTCAAACTTTTTCCTTTCCTAGACTGGTTGCCATACCTAGGTTAAAGAACTCAGTCTCACCTTACTATTTACCTAGTTAAATGCATACCTTATCCAGGATTTAAACTTGGGTCAATGTGTCCATTTCCTACAATGTTAACCATTACACCATGAGTGCCTCCAAACAAACTGTATCAGATAATTTTTTAAATAATCTGTTATAAATCGGTGCACAGTACCTATTTTTAATGAAATATTCTCTCAATTTCATTGTCCTGTCAGCAGATTGCTACTTGTATCGATTGCAGAGGGTTGTTCAATACAGTCATTTATTACTAGCATATATGCAGTATATAAATGTCTATATTGAAAGACAGAGGTGTGTAGAGAAAAGGCCTCCTTGACCTGAGTTCAAATCCTGGATGAGACTGTTTGCATTTCACATAGTGCTAATACTCTTGGGAAAGGTATGCAGACTGGGCTCTTTAACCTTGGCTAGGTAACCAGTCTAGGGGAAGGAAGACTCTGAATTCAAACCTGTTAAACTCTGCTTAAGAAATTGACCTTGTGTTGCATCCTGCTGTGGAGAGGTTGGTAAATATATATGTTGGAAGACAGAAGTGTTCTTTCCTTCTTTTTCTTTAGCTTCATAAAAATTACATCATGGATAAAGAAATATCCTTTTCTCTATCTCTGTAACAGACAAATTGGTGTAGAGACATTAAAATTGTGTTTTAGATCTGTTCATTAGTTAATAATTAATAGTTTCTTATAATTTTAGTAAAAATATTAATTAAAAGTAACCCCTTATCTACCAGGTTTAAAACTATACTTTACATAGCAGAACACTAAAAAGGACATGATAATGTTGAAAAGAAATAATCTGGTCATCTGAAAGGGTTAAAGTCTTAAGATCACATTGCTTTTATCGTTGAATTGACAGTTCCATTTGAAGAAAATCTTGACTGGGCACATCATCGTAAGTTGGAAAAATAGGAAGACCTACGTGAACAATGCGTCAGAAACGGATTGATAACAGATGTATTTCCTATTGAAGTCGGATGTCGGGGATTTATTACCAACTCAACCTTGGCATTTTTGTCTAAACTTGGACCAGACAAGAGGAAATACATAAAAAAGATCCAGGATAAAGCTCTAACCACATCAGCGTGGATATGGCAATCCTACATTGTGACATCAAACCGACAAAGTCTGGTGGTATTGTGAAATACTGCTGGGGCGCTCTGGGTGAGTGGTAATGATGCTTCAGCCCCAAAACCATGCCTGAACCCAAAGTCATCATATGATGAAGGCTTTGTTGGTTGCAATGCTACTGTGTAAATAGCAGTCATTGTATGAAGATTATTGTTGATCATGGATATAGCTCACTTTTTATTCAATCTTACAATCATACATACAATTTAGCGATAATCTTAAAAGAAAACCATGCATGCATGTTGAGTGATTTGCAAATGGTAGCTCTAACTAGGCAGGCAAGACATTGTGGTCTCTGCATTCTGTAAGTTTGAGCCTACATTTACATGTAGAAAGAATAGACTTTGACCATCATAACTAATTTAGCAATTATTAATTAAATCCTAGAATTTGGTAATTTAGCTTTTGGGATTTTTGAATGTAAGTAATACTTGAGAAATGAAATAGAGCAAAATGCTGAGGTGCATAAAAATAAGTTTCTCTTATGACATCACCATAATTCTAGCGATAAAAAGTTAAAATCAAAATTTTATACACATTTATAAATCACAACCTTTAGAATTCATTCTTAGCTATCTTCATTAAAAGTATTCTTTTATAGATTTCTTTTTGGATCTTTTGTAATATAATTCCTGTTTTGTTTCATATTCCATATTTTCTGTGTATCATCCTCTCATCCCACATGTAGGAATGAGATTCTTCAGAATATCATTTTGCCTGATAATCATGATAACATTAAACTATTAGTAGTTATATGTGGTTTTGATTTCTGCATTACACTCTCTTTTGACATTATATATATATATATATAAAGTTTGAATGTCATAAACATGGTCAATGGTGGTTAGTGACTGTCAGTTTCTCACCCATGTGATTAACAGTTTTTTTTGTCTGATGATCATATATGCAAGAAACTGAGAATAACCAAATACTGTTGACTGTGTCTATGATATTCAAACTTAGATCTATATATGCTCAATCACTAATATTGACTACTATTTATTTATAAATATAGAAAATTACATAACTATATATATATATATATATATATATACATATATAAATGATAATTTGCTTTAGAAGCATTGTTGAGTAAAGTATATTATTATTTATATTTTTTTTTTTGCTTGAAGGCAATTACAATATGTATATCATATAAAATTCGATAATTATTGAAAATAATCATGACAAGCAAACTTGGCAAATATTGTGCCCAATGTAGAACATCGTACAGCTGTTTCAACTTTATTAAGTCTCATCAGCGATATTACTTACGATTTCCCTCTGACAGAAATCGAAACCGGAATCCAGCATGCAGAATCAGAGACTCTACCCCTGGGCCACCGATACGTGGCACACAATACATGTGAAATTAACTTGTCATGCGAAATCATAAGCATACATCGCTTATGAGACTTAATAAAGTTGAAACAGCTGTACGATGTTCTACATGTGGCACAATATTTGCCGAGTTTGCTTGTCATGATTATTTTCAATAATTATCGAATTTTATATATATACGCATTGTAATTGCCTTCAAGCAACAAAAAAAAAAAAAAAAAAAAAAAATAATAATATATATATATATATATATATATATATATATATGAATTTGCATGTTTTCTTCTATAAATATCTGTAGCAGTATTATTATATTTGCTATTCTTCAATTATTTTACAAGCCACCTCTTGTCAGTTTTTAGCTCATTGAGCTACTAAAGATGATAGACTAACTTACTAGGTCCAAAATTTATTTTATTTCAGGTTTTTTGACTGGTACATTACAGAATCATGCAAGAAAATACAATTTGCCAATTGATCATTTAAGTTTTCATTATACTGTCCTTCCACATTATTATCAAAGTGGAGAAAATGAAGAATCAGAAATTGAAAATTATGCTGTAAGTATTTTTTACATTGGACAAAAATCATATATGGGCTTAGAATATGTATCCACTTCAGAGGGGTAAGACCCACCCTGCAAACAAAGAGGTGTCCCCGGTATGACACTAAACTCCTTCTGATTGTGAGGCTCCAGACTGGAGTACCCTTTATTGCTATTACTCACAGGTCCACGTTAACCTGGAGTGGTAGTATCTGTTAGGGTCAAATAGATCTGTTTAAAAATTATTTGTAGTTGATAGGAATATTTGATGCCATAAAACTAAATTTTATTAAGAATAGTTGCTCAAAGCTGTAATTGTTTACTAAGAAAACATACAATTGCTTGAAAAGAATTACATAAAAGACTGAACTTTGTTATTAAATAACTCAACAAGGGTTGAGATGCTGTAAAATCAATCAACCAAACAATTTTTCTCCTGTACTTGTTTGTTTTGTTCATTTTCTAAAATTATTATATTTATCTTTCTTTTTAGGTTGATGATGGTGTGCTAGTTTATGGCTTATACATGGATGGTTTCTGCTTTGACATGACAAGTATGTGTGTTGTTGATTGTCTTCCTGGACAGATAAACCCTATGTTGCCATTATTGCATATGCTGCCTGAGATGGATCTTAAGAGAAATGAGGATGATTATACTTGTCCTTTGTATAAGACACCCATGCGTGCAGGCACTCTGTCAACCACAGGTAAAAAAAAAAAAGACACTCACCATAATATAATGCAAATTGCTTTATTCTCTCATTTTGTTAATTTTTCATTCTCAAAAATGATTGGAGAGGGGTCACCTTGCTGTAGTGGGTAACATGCTGGACTGCAAAATCATAGTAAGTGAGTTCAAACTCCTGTTGCATTATTACATTCACTTTTGTATTAATACCCTTGGAAAAGGTTTGAACCCCTTCATCCCTCTAGGTATGGATTAAATAGTTATACTGTTCTTTTACAAAGATGGCTTGACATTAAATAACCCACAAAGGTTGATGCCATTAAATAAAGAAACAAAACCAATCAAAAAGGATCTACTTATAATCAATCATTAATTTTTTATCCTTGAGGAATGTGATTTTAGTTATTCTTAAAAATACTTAGTCATCCTCTTTAACAATACATAATAACCCTTTCACAACACTCTACAGCTATAGTCTAATTTCTATGCTGTATGCAAATATTGAAATATATATTTATATGTATTGCACATGACTTTTAGGTTTTTTTTTCCTAAGCTATTGGCAAAATAGCTTACTGCATGGGCAAACTGCCAATCTTGTATGTCACTTTGCTCCTGCATCTTGTAAGATTAATGGATGCCATTAGTATTGAGTGTGACTTGTAAGAATCACTAGTGAAATGATCATTATCTTTTTAAATCATTGTGCATTATTGCCAACAAAAGGATTGAGCACAAAAATAATAAAATTAAAAGAATGAAAGCAGCAGATGAATAAAATCTCTTATCTAGAAAAAAATTAGTTTAAAAGATTAAATAAAGCAACAACAAAAAAAAAGAATTCTTTTTTTGTAGTAGTCTTAATTTTTTTTCTTCTAATTTGCTAGCCAGATTTGTTTTGTGGTAATTTTCTTTTTTATTCTTTTTCTCTTCTTCTGTCCGTGTCTCTTCTTTCTCTTTCCTTGTATTGATTAGCTTCATTGTTTAAAATAATTTTTTTCTGTAGACTGAAGATATTCTGCTGCCTTTGAATTTCCCTATCAATATATTTTTATAGTTTCAGGCAAAATATCTTGTTTATATTTTTTGTGATTAAAGTTCATCAATTAAACACTTGAAAAGTTCTGATAAACAATTTCCTATTTGAATGAGTGTTTGTTAAATAATTAACTTTCCACACATATTTTGATCAATTCATGACTAATTATTGGTTTTTATTTGTATGCAATAAAACTTATCAATTTAAAGAAGTCTTCCTAATAATTAAGATAATCTGATGAAGCAAAAACTCAAATTTAAAAAAGTGCAAAAACTTAGAAAAAAAAACTATGAACTGAAAAGTTTTTGCGTGTCAGGTGATTAAATTTTGTTTGGTAAATCCTATCTTAGATTTGTTGGTAGACATTCTACAAGTCAATGTGAGAAGAACTTATTTTTCATATTGTAAAGACTTATATTACTAACTGAAGAATCACCTCAAATAAGTCAATACTTAGATTGTAGAAATGGTGAGACTAACAGACAAATGTCAAGAACAATGTCAATTTTACAATCTTTGTATCAATTAAAAAAATTCTCACAAAATGTTTACAAATAGTAATGAGGCATTCTTTGCATCATTGGAAATGGAATTTCAAACTGAATCCCTGGACAAGGCTGTTTGTGTTTATTTTTGTGTAAAAAGGGGGTAATGATACTAAAATATAATGTCAGTACTGCTGACACTGTCTGAAGATCATGAGTGATTCTTCCGGACTGAAGAAATCTTAGTATTATATGGCTGTCTCACCTCAAACCAGCATTGATTGTTAGCCAATATCTACCCAGTTCCATTCCTATACAATATCAACAGTGTTATCAATTAATGAAAGTGGATTTTCTCATACCACAGCTGGTAATTTGGTCCATAGTGACCCGAAAGAAATTCAGGAGTAAATATAAATACCATCAACAGTTCCTTATAAAATTCTATCCTAGAAAGCTTTTATTTGATCTTAGTATAGGGCTTCTTTTTTTGTTTTTCAATTGCATTCTTTTGACAGAAAAAAACACCACAAATAACAGTTTAAAATTAGGACTTTTCATTCATCAGAATTTAAATTTATAAGATTTACAAATTCAGTTTTGATCCTCATATGTGCTGTTCAAGTCACCTAAACTTGTCTAGCACCTCATATGATATAGCATTGGAGTATTTGTCAGAGTTATATTTACCTGATAAATGAAAAGAGGTTGATTTTGTTGATTAAATATAATGAGAGCTGATTAATTTCAGGAAATTCATCTTGATAAGTAAATTTGGAAAATACAAAGATGTAATATCTGTAATGGTTTCCTTTAAGCCAAGTTCATCTTCTGGCTTTCTTAATAAATTCATTTATAACTAGCAAGACCGGGGAAATTCAAGAGGAATTATTTAAGCAAGAAATGATTTGCAACAAACAATCCAATAACAATCTATATGATACTTAATACACATTTGTTGATATTTAATTCTACTGAAACTACAAGACCAATGTATAGTTGTATATATTATTTTGTGGATAACAGTATTGCTGGTACTGAGAAATCTTTGGAACTCATGTTCTTTTTCAGCCTTCACCAACATGTTGTTGGAGCTTATCAGAACTTCAGAGCTAATCAGTTCTTTTGTAAACTAATTTATGTTTACTATGCTACTTAGTTTATTTTTTAATACTATTTTGCAATAATTTCAGCTCAAGAAATTCATTTGATTTTAATGTGTGAAAAATGGCAAAATTCTAACAATATTCTTTTAGTGTGTAAGATACTACCATGTGCTGTTAATATTTAAAACTTCTTGTATATTCCTACCTCTTACCCCCCCCTCTGAGTCCTCTGCCTCCCTTGACAGTACTATATAAAATGTTTATAGGTTTCCCCATGCTATTAGCTCTGAATTTAATTCCGCTACACTAGTTATAATATAAGACATCCCTCGAGAACCTTTAAAGGGAGAACCTATAGCTTGTGTGTACCCTCCCCTTATCTTTACCATTAGACTTCAAAGTATCGATAGGCAGTACTATCCTCCTCTTCATGTCTTCCTACTGTCGGAAACCCTTCATCCCCACTGAATACTAAACCAGGAGGGGACATGTGGACTTTTACTAAGTTAAAACTTAGATTTCTCCAACGTTACCTCCCCTTTTTTTCATAAAGGGTAACAGTCTATACAGAATCCTAAATGCTATATAAGTATGTAAAACAAACCATGGGTAGCAGCATGGTGGGTGTGAGTCGCAGCAGAGGAACCCAAACGGGTCAACGGCCAGGATCAAACAGTTCAGTACAAAAAGTCAAAGAATCATGTAGCATTGTACCTCCTACTACTATAAATGGTGCGCGTTCCGCTGAGGTTCAAGCTCTGGCCCAGTGCTCAAAAAATAAGCTACAGAGTCCACAAACAACATCACACCTCAAAACCCACTACTCTCAGTACAGCTAAACATGATACACACACCAATGAAGCCATAGCTCTAACCACAATATCTGAAAATACAGTCATAGAACCCAAACCCAATACGAACCTACTCAGATATAAAATAACCTTAACTTAGCAACATTCAAAGTTAGAACACTAAAAACAATAACCCAGCTACCTGAACTAACTGCATCTGCAGACGAACATAATATAGACAACACAGATTAGACCATAGCGATCTAGAACTAAAATACCAAGAAACGAATGTCAACAATAAAACGAACATCGTAACATTCTATAACGAATTATCCTCCCTATGCAGACACCCCCCCAAACATAACGTACTGATTATAGGGGGAGACATGAATGCACAGATAGGAAGAAACAAAAACAATAGATTCAGCCTACACAACACCCCAAATAGGAACGGTAAACTCCTAGCCGATTTCTCCCTAGAAACAGGCTTGTTTGCCTAAATACCAAATTCCAAAAGCAAAAGGGCAAATTATGGTCCTACACATACCCAAATAACATTAAAGCACAACTAGACTACATCCTAATAAACAAAAAATTGATAAATAGTGCAATGTACTGTGAAGCATATCCTCTTCGAAGGAGTATCCTCCGATCACAGAATAGTCACAGCAAAATTACGGCTATGCTTACGTACAAACAAAAAACAAACCAATAGATCTGTACGATATGACTGGTCGACACTTGCCAACAGTGGTATATGCAATTGCTACACTGTGATGGTAAGAAATAAATTCGATATCCTCCAGGGACATCTAAAAGCTTCACACTAAACAAGGAATAAAAACTTTGTCAGTGCTCACCTAGAAGCAGCAGCTGAGTGCGTACCGACCAAACAAAAAGCCAAACACTGTCCCCTGGGAGATAGAAGCAGTTAGAAAAAGAGAAATGATATAAAAAAAGCAGCCCAACATAATAAAACAAACCCAACCAACACCAATCTACACAACCTTAAGAAAGCCCAGATAGAACTAACCAAAACATACAAAAAAGAAAAAAATAGAATACATCCAAATACAAATAAATAACATCAGACAATCAGTGGAAGACAGACAAGCATGCCAGCAAACAGTAAATGAAATTAGTGGTAGAAACTTCTGATCAAAAATCAAGAAACCACCCAAAAGATCATAGATAGACAACTAGACATCAAACTAGGGATTTTACAACAGAAGAACTTAACCAAGTCTTAAAGAAACTAAAAGGTAGAAAAGCTGCAGGTCTCGACGAAATACCCCGAGGTATAGAAAATGGGAAAGTTCGACATACTGCTTAGGCTATGCAATGCAGTATATAGACAAAATAGAATAGATAAATGGACGAAAGGCTGCATCCTCCCATTCCCCAAAAAGGGAGACCTCGGGATTGCTAAAAACTACAGAGTCATAACTTTTACTGCTATTGCAGCCAAGATATATAATGCCCTTCTTCTTAATCGTATTCGACCCAAAATAGAGAAAACCCTTAGGAAAAACCAAAACGGATTCCGCAGAAATCGATCCACAACCTCTTAGATCTGACTATATGACAGATCTTTGAAGGGGTTCGAGCAAAGAATCTAGAGGCAATGCTACTATTCGTAGATTTCTCCAAGGCATTTGATTCTATACGCAGAGGAAAATGGAAACGGTTGCCAACTATAAATGATGCTCTACAAAGACACTAAAGCAATGGTACGCTCACCTGATGGCAACACAGATTTCTTTGACATCACCTGGAGTCCTACAAGGAGATACATTAGCACCATATATATTTATAACATGCCTAGACTAACATCATAAAATACCATAAAAGAAAAAGGTTTCACGCTAAAAAAGGCAAGAAGCAGGCAATATCCTGCACAGACTGTCATAGATGCAGACTACGCTGATGACCTCGCACTTCTTGCAGATACACCGGCACAGGCCACATCACTACTGCATAGCATCGAGAAAGCAGGAAAGAATATCGGTCTCTACGTAAACTCTGATAAAACAGAGCATGAGGGAGCCACAAACAAATTCACATCAGTCATGGAAATCCAATCTCATTGACAAATTAAAGCGACAATTCTTCCAGGCTGTGGTTATATCAATACTGATGTATGGCTGCACCACCTGGACCCTAACGAAGCGCCTTGAAAATAAGCTAGATGGGACCTGCACAAGAATGCTGTGTGCGGTCTTGAACAAGTCGTGGCAACAGCACCCCACAAGGAAGCAGCTGTATGGCCACCTACTCCCCATCTCACATACCATCAAAGGCATACTGGACACTGCTGGAGAAGCAAGGATGAGCTCATAAATGACATTCTCCTGTGGAAGCCAACACATGGACATGCTAGTGTGGGCTGGCCACCGAGGACCTACTTTGACCAACTATGCAAGGATACTGGATGCTGCGCAGAGGACCTCTCTGGCACAATGAATGATAGGGAGGGTTGGTGAGGGGATTTTGCTAATTGTGCGACATGATGATGATGCTGCTGCTACTTTGTAAGGATAGTTGATGTTACTGCAGGGCAATTTCATTGGAGTTGAACATCATGTTTCATACTGAAGAAACAACACCTGTGTAGAAGAATATTCCAGTTTGCTGCAGGGAAGATTTTATAGAAGAGTATAGCTATAGGGAGTGTATTTTAATGAGCATAATATGCAAATGAGATGTTTATGTTACTAAATGTTTATTGGTCATTCCTTTGTCAAATTCATTTTCCTTTTTTTCAGGACATTCAACCAATTTTGTTGTTGCTGTTGAGTTGCCATCTGATATGTCCGAGGATTACTGGATTGCGCGTGGAGCTGCTCTTCTTTGTGAGTTGTCAGATATATAAACAACTTTTTTTTTTTCTTTTTAAATTATTAAAAGCTATCTACAAAGTTAATTTTTTTCTTTTTTTTCTTGAATGAAAAAAAAAAGTCTTCGACTTGCAAACATTGTTTGATTTTTTTTATGTCATTATTTTTAGTTTTTACTCAAATTTAATGTGTGATAATAAAAATGCCTAATAATGTTTTTATTGTATAGTGTTCCACTGGAAATTATAAAATCTAGGTATCTTTAGATTTTAAATTTCCTAGGGGTGTACTTATTTATGGGTTGTACACTGTCCTCTGGGGTGAAAAAATAAAAACGTCATCCGTTATTTAACAATTAATGATACTACCTGGCATCTATGCCTGGTGGTTTTTGATTATACTTATAGCTCAGTTCCAGTGTGTGTATGTGTGTGTGTGTGTGTGTGGGTGATTACCTCCCCTCACCTAAATGGGGTTTAGTTGGTTGTTTTAAGGCATATCAACTCTTTTCGGGTCATTTAATGCTGAATCAAGTCATTTTTATATTAGGTTGCTTACAATACCTCTTTCTACTTAAATGGTCACCTATCTAAGGCTCATTGCTGTTTAACTTGAGTGGTCTAGCAGGAACCAGTGCTTTCAACATGATTTGATTATAAGCCTTAAATGGATTGATTACTTGGTGGCTGAGATACCACTGAAGGAACATGGGAAAATTTTGCACCTGTTCCTTCTTATTCACCTTATTTGCTATCTCTCATTTTTCTTTTTTTTTCTTTCATTATTTCTCTCTTATCCCCTTCTAATCATGCACTCTACTTCTCCCTCTCTCTTATCTTCTTTTAATCACTCAGTGTACATTTCCCACTCTCTCATCAGACTCATTCTACTTCTCTCACACTTATAATAATTCATTGTACATCTCTCACATATCCTCTTCTAATTAACTCATTCTATTTCACCCATTCTCTTTACTTCTCTCTCTCTCTCACACTTTCTTTTCTCTCTTTTCCTTTGTGTTTATGAACTAATACAGAAAACCTCAATTAAACAGAATCCACTTGAATTTTCAGTTCTATTTTTCTGCAATTAGTTGAGAGTGAAGAATCAATCTCCTCATCTTTCTCTGAAAGTCTTTGTTAGATTAAAAAGAAAAAAAACCCTTAAAACAATGACATCTGCTGGGTAGGTGAAACCCACAATTCTACACTCCAAAAATAGTGATCATTTGATGTAAAGTTTATGATACCATGATAATTGCTGTGACAACTGATTCTATTTGAAAAGAGAGCCAACAAAAAATATGAGAAACAGAGTTGATATAAAAACAATTTTGATTCACCTTTGAGAATGAAAAGATGGATTAAACCTGAAGCTTGAAAAATCAATGAAAAAGTAAAATGCTGTAATCTGCTATTCAACCATTTTACATAATGTTAAATAGAATAAGAAATTGTATTATGAATATTTATAAATTAAACATATACTGTATGGGGATTTTTATGGCACAAGGTATACACAGGGTGTCCTAGAAGTTGCACACCATCCTGGTTTAAAAAAAAAAACTTAAAAAAAGGTGTATTTTTGAAAACCAGGATGGTGTGGGACTTCTGTATAATAAAGTACATGAATGTATTAAAACAGAATTTAGAAAGTAAATCACAAATATCAAATCAGAATTGCAAGAGCATCATCTAAATATGATCAATGTAATACAAATATATACAACAAAATTTCTGTTTTTGTAAAAGGACCAAAAATATAGAATGAACTAATACATAGTTCTGTTTACAAATTTCAAATAAGAAATCTGAAGAATGTACTTAAAAAAAGTACTCCTAACTGAAAATCAAATAGATCTCTGGTAAGAAAGGAAAAAGAAAACGTCTGACAGGTCTCCCCCACCCTCTGAAAAAAAATAGGGAGAAAAATATTTGACTTTTTATATTGTTTAGTTGTTACAACCATTATGAAAAAAGTAAAAATACCAGAGACTTTCTAGGTGACTAAAAATAAAAAAAATAACAGGTTACAACATTCTATAGACAATTTAGAATATATTATAAAAATAATGAAATTATATATAAAATATAAAATTGTAACAATTTAATGGCAATAGCAATGTTGAAATTCTATTCATCTTGGTTTA
Source organism: Doryteuthis pealeii (assembly GCA_023376005.1). NCBI lineage: Eukaryota > Metazoa > Mollusca > Cephalopoda > Myopsida > Loliginidae > Doryteuthis > Doryteuthis pealeii. The sequence continues at coordinate 55,096,361 of CM042157.1, read as the reverse complement.
AGTACTTTGAGTTATCAACAGAACTTCCATAATGCTTTGTATGGTGTAATGGTTGGTGTCATGATTGATTTCTTTGTTTAATGGTATATCAACTTCCATTGGTTATTTAATGCTAAAGCCATCCTTGTAGAAGAAATAGCTGAAATATCTTTTCCAAGGATATCAGTCCAAAAATGAATGTAATAATTCTATTGGAGTTTGAACTCACTCACTACAATGTTGCAGTCCAGCAAGACATTGATGCCCAACAAATATTTGTTAACCCTTAGCTTCCCCTAACTGTAGGCCTCACCCTCTCTGCCCAAGCTTAGAAAATAGTGGAAAATTTAAAATGTAATGTGTTATTCTATCCCTTTACATACAAAAGTCAGGAGTCCCAGCCATTCAGGTTAAGGGCAGCAGCTTACATTGCATGTTAACCCTTTAGCTTTTTGATCCACAGATAACCTTATACCTAAGCTCCCAAAATTTACAATAAATAATTTGAGCACATATGTTTCTGTTTAAAGCTATCATTAAATGAAAAGCTATTGGATGGTCATTATATAGTCCTTTTATTAGTAGTATATTCAACCTTTTGGGCTTTCTGTGTATAGTAAAATAAGGCTCAGCCTGAATATTGGGCTCACGATGTATAATAAAATAGTACTTGATTTAAAATAGTGTACTTAGGGTTTTAAAGAGTTAACAAAAAACAAAACAAAACAAAACAAAGATCACTTTTTTTTAGCATTGCCTGAAGTCTGTTTGGGATTGACATTTGCAGGTACAATTTGATTTTCATATGATTATCATATTTTTTTTTTAGTACAATGCCCTATGATCAAATTGTAACTAAATAGTATTACTTGGAAGTCTTACACCATCTCTCATAAATAACCGAGAATGTGGTTCATGTTTTAGTAGCAGGTAATATATTTGCATGCATAATTTTCCAGCAGTTTTAGGGAAACACAACATTGTGCAAGTAGAACATCCTTCATACTAACTAGACTTAGTTCTTGTTTTCTAAACTGAAAATCCATTTCAAGGGGAAGTTTTGAAGATATAGAGGGCATTAAAAGAAATATAACAGTGCAACTTTACATTATATATGAGACGGATTTCAGAGGTGCTTTGACCAATGGAAACTCACTGGGATAAGTTACTTGAATATTAAAGAGACTATTTTATAGAAAATGAACATTTTTATTTCATTGTTCATTTTGTCTTGGTAGATACAGATTTATTCTTGATATTTATGAATACACGTATCAGTCAGGTCAGAGATTTATTCCTTGCTGTTGGTACCGTGTAACCTAGTACAACCTGTCGTATGTTATTTGCAGAGGAGATTGGCACCACCAATTAACTTTCCTTACAATGAGACCTGTCAAGACCTTGCTGTTAACTTTAACAGCCATGCAGCTATCTTGCTCACAGCCTTTACATGCCAACATTAACTTAGGAGGACCTGTGGTTGTGATCTTAAAAGGGCAGAAAAAATAGCTAAATTTACAAAATAACAGTCATGATTTATCAATGAGACATCTAATGTTGTTTACAATCCCCAAAAGATATAAAATCAGATTTAAATGAAGAGGTTGTCAGAGTGCCAAACATGTTCACTACTTGCTGGGCATGAGTGATTAAATCTGGAATTTCCGGATAGAAGCATGTGGTTCTTATAAAAATTGAGAATATAGCAAGCAAGAAATTTTTTGAATCTTCTGAACATTGAAGATTAATGAGTTTTATCTGCATTTGTAATGTTACTTCTTCACAGTCAACATTATTAAGCAAAGATAGAATTGAGTGACATGTTGTCTGCAGGCTGAGAACCCCTGGGTTAGGTATTCACATTAAACAATGATGGGCTTACTCAGTATTTAGATGGATAATCACTAACTGACAGCAGATACTATAAGTAATCAAAAACCTTTGTGCCAAGCTAAAATTATATTTTATAAAATGGAGTATGGGTAGTTGTTTTCATAGAAAATGAACTCTGAAAGCCAAGTTCAAGTTCTGGATGAGGTTTGCATTTCACTTTCAGCTAATGCCCTTCAGAAAAGCATGTATCTGTCTATTCCTCCAGCTCTAGATACATAGTTGATTAGGTCCTCTAGCTTTGGTAAGGACAACCAATCTAAGAGAAGGAAAACATTCAGAAGGATGCATAGATCAAATTTCCCATTGAGCATGACATTTAAGTAGCAGCCAGTTCAATTAAAGATGCAAACATTGGACATGTATATATGTAAGTATAGAAATATGAAAACAATATTCAGAGGATATATTTATTTATGAATGAATAAATGAATAGCTACCCTACATTTGAATGGTATATGGACAGTTCCGCAATTGGGTTGATTTCAGCTTAATTAATTGATTATATCCCTTAATTAGTAAAAAATCAATAACCAAATTTTATGTGTTTCTTAGTTAGAAGGATATTAATCTATATGCAAGATTTCAAATCTGAGTGACTTCTCTGTTCTTTGTTATAGATCGACACATACATACCAAAAACTTACTCTTAGAAGATAATTTTCAAAAGTCAGTTTTACCTGAAATAAAGTTTTTTTTTCACATGATTTTGTTTCAATGGATGTAATACTTTAAAGAAAAAAAAGAAAATAGATAATTGGTTGGGCAGTTTTATATTTCCTGAATAATAATTTCACAGAAATATATAAAAGGTGTATATTATTTAATAGTCCATAACAGCCGTTTTGTGTTATATAAAATAGTTCAAATGAAATTATATAACAAATTTGATCATAAATGATTATAATCATTAATATAGGTCTATTCTTCTATAAAAGAACAAAAAAAGTATATATATATATATATATATGCACACACATACTATATATGTAAAAAGATGTATTAAAAAAAGGATATGTAAAAAGATCACATTTTGAGTATTTTGATTTGTTCCCTGACCAAACTGATTGTAAATTTTTAATTTCAATATTCCTGATACAAAATAAAAATGACATAACCAATGTTTGTGTGTGTGGGTGGAGAGTATAAGGCTCTTTTGCAAGTGGCTGTTAATTTCCTATTATGATCTTTGAGAAGAAGAAGATGAAGTCTAAGAGTTCTTCTCATCAGAATGTCCCATTATAATCAACATTAATTGTTTTCTATGAGAACGTGAATGTCAGATTTGTGAATCAGAAAGTGAATTACAATCAGCAATGATCATCAATCAATATGAATTTATGATTGGCTGCTTATCTTGATTTTTATTCATCATCATCATCATCATCACCATAACAAATCCCATTATCATGTCAAGCATTTTATTTCAATTTTACATGTCAAGAAATTTTATGATCTTTTGTTCAGGACAATTTGATTAGGTGATGTTACATGTCATTACTTTGGTTCTGCAAGGGAAATTAATAAACAGAAAAAAGAAAAAGAAGGAAAATCCCTAAAAAACATTGGGAACAAAACATGTTGAAAAGTTTAAATATCATTTGGCATTTTGAAGTCAGCAAGTTTAATCAAGAAGAAAATAATGAAGGCATAATAATAAAAGAAAAATTGCATAATAAAAGTATTTTGAAGTTTTGGCTTTGATTTTGTTAATATTTAACAAGATTATATACAGATTTATTCAGTAACAACATTTTGATGGACTAATAATATCAACATTTTGATTTATTAATGTTTTTAATTTGTAAATACTTATAACCAATATATAATAATTTTATGATGGAGGCACTCATTGTGTAATGGTTATCATTGTACAAAAAGGACATGGTGACCTGAGTTCAAATTCTTGACAAGGCTGTTTGCATTTCACATAGTATTAATATCCCTTGATATTTAGGCATTAAAAATAAATAAATAAAGGAATTTAAACTAAAAATATCAAATGAAGGGTTTTCACTTGACATTTGTATTTATTATTTATGAATATTTCATCATTCTAATCTGCAAACAGAGTTCAAATTCTAACTGAGGCTATCTGCGTTCACATTACACTAATGCTCTTGGGAAAATCTATATCTACATCTCTTCTCCCTCTCCCAGCTATCTAGTAAAGATTTGGCTTGGTAGGGTAAATGGACTAGAAAATAAGTCAAAATACAAACCCTTAACCAATATGGCATTGGTATAAAAATATGGGTTTCCTCCCCTAACACTGAACACAGAAGAAAGTAAACCCAGAAATAAAAACAAGCAGAGACCAGAGCACTCAGTAATTTTAGAACTGAACAGACTAAGTCACCTAATTATACAGCTGAAACACAGATTTTGCACTTTAATTGCTTGGCTGAAACAACGGCATATACAGCCCCTTTTTGCTTGGTTAAAAGAACAGCAGTACTACTGAGAGAAAGAAACTATAACAATGCTGCTATGAAAACCTTTACCCAAAGTGTTTACTATAATTTGAAACTGTTCCTTACATGACTTACAACCAGTAAAAGAAATGTTTTAGAAACTTGTTGATACGTACAATAAAACCTCTTTTGAAATATCTAATATTTGTCTTTGTCCATTCTCTCGGTATATATTCGATACCATTAATAATTTTCCATATTGGCCAACGTGGCAGGATAAGACCATTAGTCTATGTCTTGAAGGAGGCCTCTGACTTGCAGTGAACTGCTATATTCACTCTTAGAAACAAAAATTATTACAGTTGTGAAACCTGTTCATTACGCTCGATTGTTAGGCTAACTCTCATGACATCTTAATCAATACCATTGGTGAACTATCTAGAATATGAGACGACAATGCTACTTCACTGAATATCCCATATTCTTGGGCAACACTCCAATATTTAGCCTTCGATACTGTCATGTATTTTTTAAATTTTTATTTGGATGTGAATGACATCATTGTCGTCTTTATCGATAAATATCAAATGACAGCAGTCAATGTACTCTTATTTAAAGTGAAAAATGAAGTAATACAATGAGGTAAGAATATATATATATATATATATATATTGAATTATATAAATTAGATAAGCAGCAACAAGGCTTGTAGTGATCATTTAAGAAGACCAAATGTTAGGGAAACAATTACCAATATGTATTTATTAATGATAGATCAATCTTAAATATATCGCCGTTGGTGTATTGTCTACTCTACTGTCATTTATGCAAACATACATGATTGATATTGCACATGTGCAAAACGTTTGTGAGAAGTGACCAGTGATAAGCAATCCACTAAATAGCAATGGTCGGACATTTTGATTGCAAATTACTTAGATTATAATTTATTAAAAGGAAGAAATTCCGTTGGGGCATTCACACCAATTAGTATAATCCAATTGTAATTTCAACTCTGAGATTACAGTCATGTTGATTAATCGCCAGGCCATTGGTTCAATATGGATGCATGGATAAATATTAAATAGTCATAGATTAGATATCTGCTACACTTTCCAGTGCCATATTATTTGAAAAATAGAAAATGAATACATCATAAAAAATTGCCAATCTCTGCAGCAGAAGTCTTGTGAATGGAATAAACACTTGGGCTGTCCTCGTTTTAAGATACACTGGACCATTCTTAAAATGGACAAGTCATGAACTCAGCTGATGGACCAAATGATAAAGAAATTTATGACAATGCACAAGGCATTACAATTGGGAGATGATAGGCAGACTATATGTGTCTAGAAAAGAAGGTGGAACAATTCTTGGCAACATCAAAGATTGTGTCAATGTGACAATACAAGCAACAGAAGAATATACTAAAAAGTAAAGAGTCTAATTACAGGAGCCAGAAACAGCAATTGCAACATATGCAGAAAAACAACAAAAAACAGAAATGAGAAGAAAGACAATTTTCTTAATATACTAATGAAGTAGGTCAGTCAGTCAGTCTACTATTGGTTTGAACAATGTGACTGGCCAAGCACAACTGAACAAGTGTCAAGACAACTGGTACTTATGGGAATTCAGAACAGTCCACTCATGCATTTGGGTGATTCCATTCCCTGAGTCCTGATTGGCTGCTTGGTTTGTAGGATCCTCTGAGGCTCCATAAATCCTGCCATTTTGCAGTAGTCTTTGCAGCAAACCAGAATCGTATTTCAGTTACGACTGCTTGCTGTCTTGTCTTGCCAATTCGATGGTAATTGGACTTAGTATTATTCTACATATACTTTAAGTGACAAACCAAAGGGATTGTACATAAAAAGAACTGTACATGGTTAAGAAAAGGAAACCTCAAGAGAGAAACTGAATTTCTCATAATTGCAGCATAAGATAATGCTATAAGAACCAATTATATCAATAAGACATAACAGAATAGAAAGTGTAGGATTTATGGAGACCGACATGAAATGATCAACCATATAATAAGCAAATGCAGCAAAGTAGCACACCAAGAGTACAAGGCTAGGTACGACTGTGTGGGAAAAGAGATCCACTGGGAATTGTGCCAGAAACTAAATTTTGATCATGTCACCAAATGATATATGCACAAACAGGAATCCATTCTAGATAATGAGATGCATCCAATTCTATTGGATTTTAGATACAAACTTATCACCTTATCGCAGCCAAAAGACCAGACCTAGTATTAATTGACAAGAAAAAGAGAACTTATATTTTGCCATCTCAGTGGATCACAGGGTAAAAATGAAAGAAAGTGAAATACTTGAACCATGTCAGAGAACTAAAAAAAAAAACCCAAAAAACTAGAAGGTGTAGAATATGAGAGTGAAGGTGATACTAATTATAGTTGGTACCATTGGGACAATCCCAAAAGGAAAAGAGACTGGAGGAATTGGAAATCAGGGAAATAATTAAGACCATCCAGACAACAGCATTCTTAAGATCGGCAAGTCTCTCCAGGACTGTAGAACAGTCCTGGAGAGACTTGCTGTCACTCAAACTCTAGTGAAAGAACACCAGAAGAAGGCCGGTGGAAAAACACTGGAAAGTACACAGTTATATGGTTTCAAGTATTCCTATCTAATACAAATAATTTTCAAACAAATCTGTAACCCATAGATGGGACCCTAACAGGTACAACTACCCCAGAGTCGACCTGGAATTAATGACAATGAAAGGTTATCTACATTCCTCACAGAACTGGAAACTTGCCACTGAATACAGTTTAGTGTCATACCCAGGACACTTCTTTTTAACCTGGGAGTCTTACCTCTCTGCAGAAGATGCAATTGACATATTCTAGCATTAATAATTCTATTTAATAATAATTATATGTATGCACACAGTTATATGGTTTCACGCATTCCTATCCAATGCAAATTATTTTTAAAGAAACCTATGAGAGCCGTAGATGGTACTTTAACAGTTACTATCACACTGAATCAGAGTGCACCTAGCAGTAATAGAGATGAAATTTCATACTCAGGATGCCCCATTTGTGAGGACCTGTGTTAGGGTCTTTTGGTCTCTGAATATATTATATCAACCCCACTCTATTACATGTCAATTTTCATAAAGTAGTATTCATAAAAAATATGAAATCCACCTCGTCGGTACCCCCAAGCTGGCTTCCCTGCCAGTCAGTGGGTTCGCGGGTAGTATGCGCCAGCCCTGGTTTTACCCTACTTGTATGTATTATAAATATTAGTTCATATATTCATATCTTTTAATAAAAAAACAACAAAAAACTATCTACCATATTCAGTTAATCTGACCAGTGTATTACTGGCTCTAAATAATTGGTCTCAGTATGGCCCGATTAACCGGAATTCCCCCGTTGTTTATTATGCCCAACTGGAGTACAATCCAGTACAATTTGGTAATTTGTCGGGAACTGGTGCTTTTAGCCGCGAATCCTTAATCATGGTAAGCGCTGAACCATTCAGCTTTTGCAAAGAAAAAAACAAAACAGAACCTTCGTTTTCTTGGAGGGTATTCCACAAATTTGCTCACAAGGTTTCTATTAATTTTGAGTGTATCAAATTCCAAATATTCTCAATTGGATTCATATTCATAAATTGGTCAGACCAGAACATGATTTTTAAAACAGTGTTTGGAGATGACAGTTCCATCAGAATAGAATTTCTATGCAGTTGAAAGCAATCCACAATGCAGAACACTCCGGGGTTTTTGTAGCATTTAACTTTTTTCATACCTAATTATCCATAAAAAAAAAACTTTCTCAACTGAGAAAGCACTTCATTTTAAATATTGTTTGCTCCACCGTCTTTGACAGTGAAAGACGGACAATTAGGATTATATATATATATATATATATATATATATATATATATATATATATATATATATGTGTGTGTGTGTGTGTGTGTGTTAGGAGATTCAATAAATATAAGTTAGGGTAGCGAAGATAAAGTCAACGGCACTTGGTAACTGTCAGTTTCTCGCCAATACGTTTTTTCAAATCACATACCAGGCAAAATATGTCTGAAAGTAATTAAAAGACATGCTGCATGCAGAAAAACTCCCGTGTCGGCGGGGCTTAGAATATCATCACGGTATCCCCTGTTGAAGAATAAGACCCCTTCCAAAATGCTCTCTCCTGGATATAACACTAAACCGCATCTGATGGTGAGGCTCATTCTGCCCAAAGTGTTAGAACCTGTTAGTGTCGCATCTATGAGTCAAATAGATCTGTTTAAAAAATATTTGTATTTGATAGCAATACTTGATACGATATAACTGTAAATTATTTATATTAAATTATTTAATTGATTTAACTGTAAATTATTTATATTATATAATTTTTATTAATTATATTGCTTGAAGCTATAATTGTTTACTGAGGATTATTATTAGATACTTCAAACCATATAACTGTTTGCAAACAAATTACTATTATTAAATATAATTACTTTAATCTATATAATTATTAGTATTAGATAGGAATACTTGAAACCATATAACTGTGTACAAATTATTTGTAATCGATAGGAATACTTGAATTCTTTACTAAACGTTAGTATTAATTATTTGAAACCATATAACTGTTTGCACACAAATAACTATTATTAAATAAAAATAATTACTTGAAACTATATAATTATAGTATTACATAGGAATATTGGAAACAGTACAACTGTGTGCAAATTATTTGTATTAGATAGGAATACTTGGTATAAAATTTGGAAAAAAAACCTCTGAAGAAATAACACAAAAAATTTAAATATAAATGTACAATGAATGCGATTCTTAACCTCTAGGCAAGAAATAACCTTGGACGGGTTGAGATGTCGTTAAAATCAATCACCCTAAGAAAGTCGGCGCCAATAACTTTTGCGCAAGGATAATATATAATGCATACATCCAATATATGTTCGTGTATTAACTTATGAGATAAGATATAGACGTGAGCACAATTATATATGCAATGATATAAAGAAAGAAAGAAAGAAGGAAGAAGAAATGGAATTATTATACACTATCATTATTCAGCAGATGTTTTCTTAGACGCAGTCGTTGATTCTCCGAGCGTCTTTTGCAAATATTGTTTGACAAATAATAAGCCATTCCCCTGCCGGGTTGATTTGATGAGTGTAATATCATCTCTCTTGTTGACCAGTGATTTTCTTTTGTCTCCAATTCTCTTTTGCATCTGTTTTCTTTGTGAAGATAATTTGACGCTTATCATGAATTCGAAGCTGGGGAAAAGCATCTTTAGAGAGGTTTCAACGATCAATTTACTAGTATTGAGATGTGTGCCCCACAAACATGATCTTGTGCCAGACTAAGCTAATTTTAGTAAATAATACCTTTACTGTAATATGATGGTTATCTTTCTTGGCTTCACTGTTTCTTTTTTCAGAGTATATTTCCCTCTTTCTAGCAATGACTCCACCAAGGAGATCATGGCGTAACGATTAGAGTCGATTCGTCTACCTGAATTAAAATAATGAATGTGACTATTTGCACTTCATGTAGCGCTGACACCATTGGAAATGTATGAATCCAATTATTCTCCCTACAGCTGTGAATAAATAGTAGGGCAGACTGGGCTCTTTAATCTGGGTATCGCAACCGGTCTAGAAGGAGGAAAACAGGATTCAAACCAGTTAAAGACCTGGAGAGGGATTGGCTCCACCAGACTATTCCTGTCAAAGATGCACTGTATGAGTAATGTTCCTCGAGTAATATCAAAATTAGATATTAATAACTAATTATTGTATAACACGATAAAGAGTCTTTCTCAAGACAAACTATATGAGTAGCGACCCCACGACCAAACCAGATTACGGGACCAGGGAGAGCAATGAACCCCACACTTGTCAAAAAGAAAAGAAAAGGAAGAAAAATCAATAATTCACAAAATTTATTTAATTAAAAATATTTTACTCATCATTAAGGCGTGACGCAGCACAGAGTCCCTTGACACTCTCACCATCGATCATCGCTCTGGGCTAGTCGGCATTCAATGTTCGCACAGAGTTGATGAATGTAAGTTTTTGCTGGTCGGCCAATATCCATGTGTATGAGTGCACCGGAGAACGTTGCTTATGAGTACGTCCTTACTTCTCCGCCAGATATAATGGCAACAGTTTGTACCTGTCCTTTTTCGAGCAATCCTCCAAGTCTTTTCACAGCGACTACGATACTTCTTTCAGTCCTGAGATTTCCATACTGGCAAGACGTCCCTATCAATCTTGTCCAGCTGCTTCCTGTCTACCTGGCCCAGCACGTTTCCAACTTCCGGAAGAACCAGTGTCCGACGACACCAACAAACCGCGCTTTCCTGGCTCGTGACGCTGACAACTTAGCTGCAAGAAGACATCTCGAATGTTTATTGCTGTGCCTTTGTTGTAACTCGTCTGTCAGTTTTACATATTAATGATAGCCGAAATAGCTTAACTTGTGCGTCTGGGAGGAGCGTGACATATTCCAGTGGAAGCGAGGGAACAAGATCTCCACAATTCTGAACTACGATTACTTCCCGAAATAGCTTGATGTGGAATTAAAAAAAATCTTTCGGAACTTCAAATCGTCACTCGTCACCAAGTGTTGTCAGACTGATACGGACAAGCAGTTCACCCCCTTTAAAAACAGTCATTTTCCCCGCGAGAAAAACCACCTCGGCTTTTATGCCTCCACACTGGCCGAACCACTCCAAACCAACAGAAGTGACATGACGCTTATCACCAATCACAACCTGCAGGTCGCGAGTTCAATCTGTAGCCTTGCGAGGTAATTCACTTTTCTTCTCGCTGCGTTTTGCTACTAAATGAGCAGTCCATACAACTTTTATAATTCGTGGCCTTAAACAATCTCACAAGAGAAGCCAATGGTTATACCTATCCTTTTCTATCTTATTTAGTTTATTTGTTGTACTTTTGTGACTATTTTAAACTCATTCACTTATCCTTTCTTTTTCATATATGTTCTCTGCATTTTTGCTCTTTCTCCCTTCTCATCTTTGTTCCCCCCCCCCTCTTCATCTAATTGTCATTCTGCATCCGTTGTTTACATTCATCCTTGTTCTCCCTATCACTTTATTTTCTATTTTGTCTCTTTTTTCTTTTTGTTGCGGGAAAAAAGATAATTCGATTTGTCAGTAAAGTGACGTTTAACTCTTACGTTTGCATCCATTTTCATTCAGTTAAATAGGTGAATATTTTTCCAGTGATAATTTTGCCCCTCAGAAAATAATTCTTGAAAATTTCCTTCCACCCCCTCTTTCTAGAGACGGGGGGGGGGGATAACTGAAGCCAGGAAACTTTTAAATATGGGAGGCAATTATGCAAGACTGAAAAGAGTATATCTATTAAAAAAACAACAAAAAGAAAACAGTAAAATAAAGTACGTATCGACCACGAATGTAAATATCAAACAAACGCTGTAAAATTAAGTTCTTAGATATTTAAGAATTAAAAGTAATAAAAAACATTACCGGGGAAATTTTACCATTTCGAATTTTTTTCTTATTTTCATTCATAGATCTTCATAACATTGTTTTAGAATTCATTCAGAATTATAATAGAATTTATCCAACAATTCCTATTTTTAGCTTCATTTTTCTTTTTGTGAAAGAACATTTTAGGGATTATCACAGAAATACATACACAATTCATTAAATTGAGAGAGAGGGAGAGAGAGTAGAAAAATAGCCATAATCACCCCTGGAGAACAAAAAGAAACTTCTAAATAAACGATCAGAACTTATATACAAGTGTAGGCATAAAAACAAATTTCCACTAAGCCACCTGAAAACTAACGATTTCAAAGACTAATCAAACTGAATAACACAACGAAAAATAATCTTATATTTGTGGCATTTGTTTGCTTCTCTCCCATATATATAATATATATATATATATATATAACTCAAATAATATATGTCTGAATAGTGTAGGCACAAGTCATAGGTGCTTGGTCACTACTAGTTTCTCGCCTACGTGATCGTTCGACTGAGGCTCTGCGCAATATTACTGTGAAAGAAGTAAATAGCAAATGAGTATTTTTAAAGACAATCAAAAGTCATTTCAACTGGTCCACTTTGATTCATCGGGGACTAGAAAGGAGTCATTTCAATTTTGGTCAGAGGAATCTAGACTACTGGACGAGTTTGTCTAATTTAACAACTACTGATCTCTCACCTCATACCACGCCAACACGCTCCCAACTCCTCACCTCATAGCCCCCCTACCATACAGAAAATAATTGACCAAAAATCAGGGAATTATCGGATTTTAATGAAATTTTCAATGAATGATCTTTATAATGCATTATTTATTTTATTTCAAAACTTTCTAATTTTTTTCAGGTCACTTAATTTTCTAATTAATTGGTCTTTACTGTACTAATTACAGTATAATAATGAGATAAAGACCTAAGTTATGAATAGAAATAAAAAAAAAATTTCAGCGGCTTTTCTATGAGAAAATAAGTACCGAAAATCGAAAAATAAAATGTAAAAAAATAATAAATAATTAATTTTTGGAGATTTCTTTTTTACTCATTTCGATAATTATTTAATTGGCTATTATCTTATAAAAGAAAAAATTATACATATCTTTTCTGCTTAAAGGGGGGGGGCATTTTCAATCGAGATTTTCTTCAAAATTATTACTTTCATCTAAAAAAAAAAAAAAAAAGGGGTTTGCATTAAGTAGATATCTAATTCTAGAATCTAAAAATATAACATTTTAAACTTAACATCATGCATTTCACATTTTAAATGAATTTTATATATTAATTTTTCATAACAAAAATACTAAATTAAAGTTTTGATATAAAATAACTGATGCATTAGATAATTCATTAATTGATAAATCAATTCTGAAAATTCATTAAAATCGGATAATTACCTGATTTTTGGTAATTTTTTTGCAATCACGAATGTTACATTAAAATTGTAAACAAGCGCGTAAAACTATTGAAAAATAGACAGAATGGCAGATCGCGTTGAGACTGATCAAAACAAATCGTTCTAAATTATTAAAAATAAACTGCATATGTAATGATATTTTTCTTTTTTTAATGATGGTCATTATGTTACTATTTATCGATTTAGACAAAGTTTGGCCTTAAATAATAGATTTAATTATTTTTAATTCGCTTTTAAAACTCGTAGCAGACGATTTTAATGCCAGTACCTAACATAAACAGACTAACACTGCTGTATATTACCTTGCTCCTACCTTGAAACGCACAACACACACCTAAAGAATTCTTATTTCGGCCAACGTAGAACACTTAAACAAAAGGAATATCTTCTGATGAGTTTTGTTGTTTAAGAGACTTTGCCCCCAAACATTGCATCTCTTCCACTTCAGAAACTTATAAATATTGTATATTTATAGCTTTATAAAACTTTTCTTATTTCCGTCTTTCCTTACAAGGGTACTAACATAGAAGTGATTGATCTCTACCCTAACCCCCAAAACCCATTAACCTCTTCAGTTACACTGCTCTGCTTGCCGGCATCTGAGCACTTTATTTTATACAACGTTCTTCTTATATATATATATATATATATATATATAATATATATATTCATTTAAAAATAATTCATATGGTTTTAAGTTTTAAAATTCATATTTTTAGATTCTAAAAGCAAATAATTATTTAACAACAATTAAGTGATGTCATGATTGAGAAATCTCAGTTTAAAAGTTAGACCTCCATCCTTTTAAATAGAACAAATGATGTATAATTTTCTCAGATAATCTAAAGAATATATTTCATAAACAATAGATTTAAAAAATCTAAAACAACAAACTTATTTTTTTTTTTTTTTTTTTTACATTTAATTTTTAGATTTTCGAGACTTATTTTCTACCAAAATCGCTCCTTTAATTTTTTTCTATTTACACCTTAGGTCTTTTTTATTTATACCGTAATTAGTTTTGATTATATATAACGCCACCGATATTTGCGTCACAAAAATAAAGGGGGTTCAAAGTTAAATGACCTGAAAAAATCAGAAAGTTTTAAATAAAATAACTGATGCATTATAAAATACATTCATTGATAAATCATCACTGAATATGTCATTAAAATTGGATAATTCCCCGATTGATTTGATTTTGTAAAATAGGCCTATGACGTCAAAATTGTTGTGTGATATATAAATGTATAGATGTAAACAGTCTAAGATAGATGGAAAGATCTCTCACAACCTGTTCATATCTATCTATCTATCTGTATCTGTCTGTGATGTCAAAAATGTTGGTAAAAAGCCTGTTGTGTTAAAGTGGTGAAATGTATCAGTCTAATTTATTTTCTTTTTGACCAATTTTTACTTTATTTTTCCTTACTGTGAAGATTTCTAGATATAGACTTATTTTTGTTTGATTATTGAATTATATCTCTTAATTAGCAAAAAATCAAAAAAACAAATTTTATGTGTTTCTTAATTATAAACATTTTAAGATGTATGCGAGATTTCAAACCTGAATGACATCTCTTTTCGGAGTTATAAGACGGCACATACGCACCACGACATTTCTTTACATATATGTATATAGATTTAGATGTAATACTATTTTCCAGAAATAACACTTCAACGTAAATATATTGAAATACATACATAGACAGGACTGCCAAGGTATTTAACTCTCCATGGTGTCGGTATGAGGCATAAGGACAGTTTAAAGTGTGGGCGTTGTAGAATATAGGTAATTGTATGATATGATTGATCTAAAACATGTGGGAATAATTACGGTGATCTCCATCAGTTACCAGAGGTAGTCATCTTGTCGTTTCGTACAAAACACGACTGGCTCAATATTTATGTCAGTCTAGAATAAGGGAGATAATTCAATTTTTGTTCTTACAGATGATCCGAGAGAACCATGCCTCCCGGGAGAGTGGTGCAAAAATGTGCTTAATTCCTTTGGTGTTCACCTTCAGGAACGTCTCAGGCGCCGGACAATCAACCCAACCTTTTTTAGGCGTGGGGACAGGCCCCCTGAAATTGAGCTGGGTAATCTTATGATTACTCAGAACCCTGATGGAAAGGCGTAAAAAAATCTTCAAATGTCTATTTTATGATTCTGGCTTTTAACAAGTTAAACTAACGCCTCATCTCCCGCTGGTATCACTGGCATCACTGGTCCCGTAACCTTGTTTGGTCGTGGGGCCACTACTCACTATGTCTTGATCAGGAATAGCCTGGTGGAACCCATCCCTGTCCAGGTTTAACACTGGTTTGAATTCAGTTTTCTTTCTCCGATACCAGTTGCAATACCAAAGTTAAAGAGCCCAGTCTGACGTATTTACACATAGCACGAGGAAAAATAGTTGGATCATACCTTTCCCAATGGTATAAGTGCGAAGTGAAACGCAAAGTCTCGTTCATGATTTAAACTCTAGTAGTTGAGTCTACTTCCTACGACTATAATCATTACGCCATGCGCGCCTCAGATGCTCGGTAGAAGGTTGGAAAGGACTCCAAAAGTTTAAAAAGATCCACACGAACCCCTTGGAATTTTTTTCATCACTTTAAAAGAGAAAATCTTGACGTATCTATGTAATGAGTCTCTGCTTTCTGGTATTGCAAATAGACATTTCATTATATTTAGCTGAAGAGATAATCATCTATACCCCGTGGATTAATTTTAAACCATATATAACACCTGTTACGAATTTGATCATTGAAAGGAATTTAAAAAGAAAACTAAGTACACAACGAACATTATCCATATAATGGAAATCAGTAAAATAATTATTTCTTAGTTTAATTTCATGTCTTCTTAAAGTTTTATTTGATGACTAACTTTGATATTTTCTCGCAGTTAATCCTTTAACTATTGAGACCCAGATATAACCCACAGTGTTTGCTGTTACACGTTTGAGGGCCATATGTGTCTCTCAAACGGCATTTAAACTAAAGGATAAAATCTTGTGAAAACGTATGAGTATATACCACTAATTTGCCTTGAACAGTCTAAGGGCTAAAACTAACATATATTGATTTTAACGGCATATCGACCCGTCAAGGATTATTTTATGCCTAGGGGTTAGAGAATTACTGTTACATAGCACGTATCATCTTGATACCACTATCGTCCTGGCTGCTGGCCGATGTAAAGTTGAATGAAGTCAACACACATCTCTATCATATTTAAAAGGACTATTTGTTTCTTCTTCTAACTCGGTGATGCGTGTACAGGGCATGGAACTTGACGTTGGCGGCTACTAAATGAGGAAGTCAAGATGAGACTACAAAAACTGCTATCTGCCACACGTGGGGCCTTGTTGAATGGTGGCTAAGTAACGGGTACGCCCCTCCCTCCACAGGGGAGGGGAGAGCGTGTCAACCCTCTCACGACTGCTGTCCGAATGAACTCACTCAACCGACTGGGTCTCCCAACTCTTGACTGCTGACTGCGATGGTGCACAACCGCGCCGGTCACGCACGTTCTCGTCGGCTCTCTTCTCCGACTCTAACTGACCGCTTGTGGTCTCGACCTCTGCTTTTGTATTGACGATACGCCTACGCATCTCTACCTTTTTGATCTGATAACGGACCTTTGTTATATATTTCTTTTATCTTCACCCTGCTTCCTTAACCGGAAACTATCTTTTCCACTTTCTCTTTCTTTTTAAATATATATTTTTATCTTTCTCTTTGTTCAATCTTCCGTTTGTACAGAGGAAGTCTTTTGTTATACTAGACTTTCTGTCTACCTTATCCACCGTCTTCCCAGTTCAATTTTTCTTTGTCTTTTCGAACTTCCCGCGCAAAAAAATGCGACGATCGCTAACCCATAACATTACATTCATTGTATGTTCATATTTACATTTTTGTGCACACGGTCCTATCGAATACAAATTAGAGATACCTGGGAGTAATGTCAATGAATGGTGCACCAAACTTCCCAGATCTCCAGAAAACGAGCCTCACCATCAGATTCAGTTTAACATCATATCTAAGACACCTTTTTGGAGGCAAGGGTCTTACCTCACTGTCGGGGACACAACCAGCATATTCTAATTTCCACCGACATAGTGTCCAACATTGGAATTTCAATATATTTAGATTATTGTAATACATTTTAAAATTAAGAAAAAAATTAAAAAGGCCGCCAAGGTACTTAATACAAAAAATGGACATTTTGTTCTGACGTATTAAAAAAACCCTAAATTCTTAAAAATAAAAACTCGCTCATTTTTACACAGTTTAACTGTGTAAAATTAGAGAGAGAAAAGCACCAAAAACAAAGAAAACAAAACGAACTAAAACGTCCCATCCATAAAAATACGATTTGGTGCTTTTCAATGTTTTTTGTTAAAATTTTCAATAAAAATTCGTAATCCTTGACCCCGATAAAAAAAAACCCACAAAACAAACAAAGAATGTAAAAAGTCCTCAGGTTCGTTTCCATAAAAAGTACCATTTGGTGCTTTTCATTATTTGATTGTTAAAATTCTAACATCAGTCCATGATGAAGTCCCGTGTGAAGGATTTGTAATTGGCATTTCATTGTCATCTCCGTTCTATCGAGAATTTGGATGACGTTTAGTACGACCCCCCCCCCCCCAAAAAAAAAACCCTCAAAATTATCACTCAACTGAAAATTGCACCATTCTCTATGTTGCCAACGAAACGGCAATAAGATCATAAACTAATAGATATGGAAATATTTTTCAGTTGAGTTAGATAAATTCAAAGAGAAAGGGGTGAAGAGGTGGGATGAGAGAGTAATGGAGATAGACAAAAATAAGACTAGAGAGAAAGGAGAAAAAGAAAGACAATGAGAGAAGGGAGATAAACTGTGAAACGGAGAGAGAGAGAGGGGGGGGAAGACAAAAGGAGAGCGAGGGGGGGGGCAAAAGACGACAGAGAAAGAGAAAAAAACAAAAGAACAGAGAGAGGGGAGGAAACAAAAGACGACAGGAGAGAGGAAAGAGAGAGGGGGAGGAAACAAAAGGAAAGAGAGAGGGGAGAGGAAACAAAAGGAAAGAGAGGGGGGGAGAAAACAAAAATACGAAAAATTAAAAAGAAAAAACCTTAAAAAGAAACAAGAAAAAATAAAGTGACAAAAAGATCTATTGCAAACTATCGCCGTTCGTATTCAAAATGGCAACGCATTTCATTTTTCTAATCCTTTTTTTTATTATCCTACTATTTTCTTTTTGACCAAGACAGATCGGAGGATGCTTTTACAATAAATTTCCTATCAGATATCGCCTATAAATGATTCCGGTCGTCCCCAGTCTCGCCTTCAAATGTCAGTGTCGGCTGTTAGGTGCAGTCATAACTCAATTGGCGCCATTTTTTGTACTTTTTTCTGAAACATTTTAGGAATGTTCTGTGTTTTTAGCGTCCGTATTGCAAGAATTAAAAGCTGCGATTCATAAAAACCATTGAGTTTATTTTCCCAATTTCTAAAAGTGTTTTAACCGCAATATTTATTTTCGTTGATTATGTTTACTACGCTTAGATTTTGTTTTGGGAATTGAGATTATTATTCTAAGCCATGTAACATTGAAGGTTTTTTGGGTGGCCCTGTTATTGGAGCTTAAAATACGCTTACTGTATTCCCCGAGGAGAGAGAGAGAGAGAGAGAGAGGCTGGAAAGAAAAAGAATTGTGTGAGCTAGTTTAAGACGGCAGGTGAGGCTAGAATTTTGAGGTCTTATAACATGTGGGGATGTTATATTAACGTTGGAAGGCTTAAAGTAACCTCTCAACGTGGGTACAAGTATACATAAAAACATTCCGACAAAAGGTGTAAAAGATAACATATTTATTCTGTAAGTGACGGAGATAAATTTAAGAGGAATACATATACAAAATAGATACATAAACGTATTATGAGCAAACAGGCGTACGACTCACGTCGTAGAGAATATTACTTACTGATAGGTGGTTAGAAAGTGGCAGGTGCCTCGATGACGGCTTAAGTCAAAAGTGAGAGGAAATCATAATTCCCGCTTGTGGCCAAAAACCAACGCCACCTATCGACCGGACCAACCACGGCAAGGGAAGATAACTCATTTTGGACATGTCCACCCAAACTTCGTTTTACTGACCCAAAACCCTTAATTATGAACCAGAGTGATAGTATTCTGTTAGGTTCCCATCTATGGACCACATAGATCTGTTTATAAGTTAATTCGTATAAAAATACGGGAAGCCGTATAATTGTGTGTAAATTAGCGTTAAGAATAGTTACGTGAAATTATATTTGTTTATTTAGGATTATTATCATTCGTTACTTGTAACCATATAACTGTAACAAATAACAATTATTAAATAGATATATTTACTTGAAACCCAAAATTTGTTCGTAGATTATCGGGATTATATAGGAATACTTGATATAAATGTGAAAAAAAAAGAAGAAGAAAAAAAAAAAAAGAAAAAGAAAGCCTAAGAAAAAACAACAAACATTGTAAATACACGATTCTCCGAACTCTAGGCATGAAATAACTCTAAACGGGTTGACATGCAGCTAAAACCAATAAATCCTTTTCTTAGGAAATAAAGTCTGTAGGAAATAAATCCAAAATTTTACCCCTAAGATTTGTATTGGAATAAGTACAAATAACTGCGCAGAGAAAACTGGTGAAACTTTTGAAGAAAGGAACATTTTGCTAAAAAATGTACAAAAGCACAAGAATTTACAATAAGTAGACAAATATAAAACAAGAATGGTAATAATTTAATGTTCACTGTCCAAGGTTTAGTTTGGTTTGATTGGATTTAGGCAAGGCGGGTTTAAAGGTTGCAGCGAACATGCCTGCTTGTTTGAAAGTCTTAGTACCTGGGGGCCCAGATGAATTGTTATAGTAGCCATTAGTTTGTGGCTCACGGCTCCTCTGATGATGGAAGACGACAGTGTCTTGATCTTTGCCTTCTTGGGCTTGTAACGATGCGAAGCGTATGCCTTAACTTGTTGCATCTTAGAGGTGCAATCGCGTGAATGGCGAAAGAGAATGAGACCCTTTAAGGCCCTTACTTTTATAATTGTTCTCATGTGACCTCCAGAAGAGCCATGATTGGCCTATTTGATCACACGCATGTGTGTCTAATAGGTCCCAATAAGATTTCATGTTTCTCATACCATTTTCTAATTTTAGCATATTTATTTTTGTGGCGCCTTCAACAAACATGTAGGCATATCATAAGCCCGTGTCTAACAAGAAAACACATAGGAAATATATCAGTTAATAATTAAGTGTCACGCTATAGACTTGTTGATCTAACGTTATATATAAGCGAAAGAGATTTATTAACCATATTTTAAGCGCCTAACGTAGTGTAATGATTAGCAAGCCAGACAGGTAGACCATTTCGAGTTCGATTTGATTCTCACAGGGAGCGCTGTATTTCCGGTTTTATGGCACGACTAAATTTAGTAAATAACAAGTTTATCTTCGGCTCTTATCAAATAAAGCCGTTGCTTAATTATGAAAAGCATTTAGTCTACGTAACAAACATTTGTTTGTTTTTTTAGCATAATCTCTTTCTTTGTCAATGTATTTAATTTATGGGTCAATGCATAAATTGAATATTTAAAGATAGAATTATCAGATCAAAATTCAGCCGATAAGTACAGTCAGGGCCGGTGGGTACTACGCTGGAACCGACCACGACCAGGGTGGGGGCAAACATACTTGGGGGGGGGTGGTGCTGAAGGTGAGTTTCATATTTTCTATTAATACTACTAATTGAAAATTGTCATGTTAAGTTGAATTGAGGGAGAGGAAGAATGAGACCCTAGCACCACTGGCTTCAGCTTATATAATTACTGATCCATCTCTCTCTCATATATATATATATATATATATATATATATATATATATATATTATTATATATATATATATATATATATATTATATATATATATATATATATATATATATATATATATATAATATATATATATATATATATATATATATATATATATATATATATATATATATATATATATATATATATATATATATATATATATATATATATATATATATATATATATATATATATAGAGGCGCATGGGCTAGTGGTTAGAGTCGTAGAAATGGTCTCGTCGATTCGTGTTCAATTCCTAGACGAAGCTGTTGGTATTTCACATAGCGCTAATACCCTTGGGAAAGGTATGAATCCATATATTCTCCCTCCAGCTATGGGTTAAATAGTAGGGCAGACTGGGCTCTTCAACCAGTCTAGGGATAACTCTGAATTAAAAATTCCTGAGGTCGATCATTGATTGGGTTTGTGGCAACCCTTGATGCACCAATTCTTTCCTGTCGACTGTGCCAAAAAGTGTGGATGGTCCAACACAAGCCTTCACCACTATAAACAAATCACTGTGTGGGTGTTCATTGTGTGTATGAACCCTCATGCGTCGAAAATCGACGAGAGAGTCCATAATATATATAAATGGTTTTGGCATATGAAGGTGCTCAAAGCTAAAATAGCAGAGCAGATTTAAAATCAGCAATTAAATATTATGGTATTAATTTTCCGTAACAGCAGTTCCATGCATATTATGCAATCTTCAGACTGTCAAATATCAAAATCGTGGTTTGTTTGATAACGTGCAGCGTACTCATGCAATGGAATGTTATAACATAAGACTTATATCTAAAAACATACACATGCTTAGGTCTTAATGCACGCGGCATCCAGATGACAAAAATAAATCAATAGATAAATAAAAATAAAGTTAAAATTATTTTCTCCGATTTAGATTAAGAGATGGCGAAAAATATGAGATTAATTAGGGTTGGGTGGCAAATGACATAAGAGAAATTTGGTTAAATGTCTACATTTGAAAAACATTTAACAAAAGAAGTGTATAAATTTATCTTATGTTTCTAATTAATCCCATATTTTTCACGCTCTATTAATCTAAGAATTTTAAAATTTTAATTTTAATATTATTTTTATTTATTTATTTATTCATTGAAATATTTATTTATTTCATCTGGGTGCCGCGTGCATTAAGACATGGCAGCGGCTCTTGCACGTGTCACTTGTTTACACTGAAAAATAGGACTGTGAATAGAATGAGTTTTGAGGTGAATAGATAGTGAACTTTGAAATATTCTATCATAGGGTAAAAAAATTACAAAGAAAATTTGGTAAGCCCTAAGGGAGGATTTGGTAGGCAAAGAGTTAAGTTTCGTAAATAAAAAAAATATTTATCCTTTTTTGTTTTTTGAATTGTTATCTTATTTTGTAAGGAATGTGATATTAAAAGTTTAACTTAACTGCCTTTTTATTTTCTATTTTCGATATTTTTAAAATTTTATGAATGTAAAATAAATTATTTCATTCACTTTCTGACAAAGGCGTATTTATTTAATAAAAGAAAAGATTGTATCAAAAATATATAGAAAAATAACTATGAGTTTTCCATTAGGAAAGTCTATGTAAAATAAATATTGAAAATAATTTTTGAAGTAAAAATATTTTTTATTTATCTATTTTTTTTTTTACACGAGCCATTTACATCACAAATTTGTATCTGAAAGTGTCTCCTCTAGGAGAACAAGAACTTACATTCACCGTGCTGACGTCTGCTGCTGATAATATGTAATAAAATTACACTTATGGCCTGCCATAGAAAATAACCATATCTTATGCCAAGAAACTATATGAAAAATGGCGAATATTCATCGAAAGGATTAAAAAAAAGAATAAAAAGTACGTTATGTGTAACAAATCTTTTTTCTATTCTGTAACACGCAAACCTGGAATTGTCCTTTATCCTTTATATTAAACGTAAAAGAAAACAATAAAAAAGATAATTTTCCATTTTATATTAACGTTTTAAAATATTCAGTTTTTTTTAAGTTGCACACTTTTTTGCCCATTTCTTTTTGGTACATATCTACTACACATAGATCTCGTTCACTTCGCATAGTTCTAAATTTAGATCACATATTGAGGTGAGAGCATTTTTAAATATTCATATTCTAATTTAAAATATTTATTTGACTATAACTGTCTGTGGAATGTAATAATCAAATTTCTGAAATTACTGTTTCATTTTCATTAAACTTTACAATTCCTCCTGTACATTTTCATAAGGTTCGAATAGAACACGACTCAAAAAATATATATCGGTACTAAAGTTACACAAAAATAAACAAAATGTTTTCTAAGTTCTAGAAAATTCTATAAGTTATTCAGCACTGAATCTATTGGAAACGCCCTGGAAAATGTGTAAAGTTGAAATTTTCATTATTCAGGTCACAAAAACTATAAAAATTGATAAAAGGAAATTAAACCACTAATGGAGTGTAAGGGAATAAAACACACATTACTATGGTAGTAGAGAGAAGGCGAACGGTGAGGTTGAAAGACAAGTTACGACGACAATATATTTGTTACGTAATAGCTTTTGTGTACAGCAAAATGTACAATGAAATATGAGAGTTTAGTAAAGTTAGGGATTGTTTGGGTTGCAGAAATGTTACCTGCTAAGGGATTTGTAGTGAATATCTATTCCTCTTGGTAACAAAGTTCTATTTGCTTGAGTCCGAATGTTGATAGGTAGTTCATAGCAGTTTTAGTCGAAAGCCTAATGCTACTAACGGATAGAAATGGACATTTATCAACCGTCGTGGGTATGCGATGCGCGCTGCTCGTCTTTGCCTACCCGTCACGCGGGGCCACTGATGAGATAGAGCTAGGTGTGGGACTGAGAAACTGAGAGTTCTGGCCGAAGTGGGCTTATTAAAATCCTAGCAGCCACATTGAACTCAGCTGGGATGGAAAAAGAAAGAGCCCCTGAACCTTGTTGCGTTAGCAAAGTCGGTAAGAGGAAGAGGAGGAAAGACGTTGGGGGACTTGTTTTTACAACCGACCCCGCGAGATGCCAAGAGGGCTGTTGATAGCCGGTGAAGCCGGTTGCCTGTCCCCTAACAAATTTCAAACAAAAATTTTGAAAAAAAAGAAAAAAAGAAAAGATCTTTGTCTTTAATTTCAGACATAAGTAATTTGGAAATAACATTTTCTCCCCAGGAACAAGTAAATGTTTTGTTATCTCGTAATTTTTATTTTTATCTGTTTTTATTTATCTATCTTTTTTTACATGATTTCGTTATTTTGATAAACCGAATTTGTATATTCGTTTTCAAGTCGGATATATTTTACCCCTATGCTCTACCACGGAACTCTATCTGCAAGTGCAATTTGTACTTGATTACGTTCATGTGTATCTATCCGTGACAAATGTTATTAATGGCTACCGACATGGCGTAGACAACTCATTGATTTTGTCACGCACCGTTTGAAATGTCAACAGACCAAATCACTTTTTCTCCTCGCTGGTAAAAAGAGGGAAAATGTGTAGGGAATAAGGATTGAAGGATGAAATAATGAAAGATAAAGAAGGGAGGAAGGAAATTATGAGGTGGTGTAAAGGAAATGGTAAAGAAAGAGATGCATGACGGGATAGGAAAGAAACATAAGAAAGGAATGAAGGGGCCAGAAAATAAATTTTGAAGATTAAATTGTAAGTAATTTGTGATCTGATATCGTTCTAATTGATTGATTTTAACGGCAAGTCAAGCCGCTTGGGTTATTTTCCACCTAGAGGTGAGGAAATCGCGTTCATTGTTCGTTCATATTTACATTTTTGTGTAGTTGTTTAAGGGTTTTTTTTCTCGCAGTTATATGATAACTTGTATAGTTTCAAGTATTCATATCTAACACTAATACTTATATGGTTTAAGTAATTATTTCTATTCAATCAATTTTGCACAGTTATATGGTTTCAAGTAACTAATAACAATAATCCTTAGTAAACAATTATAGCCTAGTAAGTAACTATTATTAATACAAATAATTTAGACATGACATCTAATACAAATAATTTTCAAACATCTATTTGATCCATAGATGGGACCCTAACAAGTATTACTACTCCGGATCAGAGTGAACCTGGGAGTATTTGTAATGAAGTGTACTTCACACTCCCAGAGTCTCACCATCAGATTCTTAAAACTTAATCAAGATATCTTATTCAGAACATATTGTTGGCATCCTTCCGTTTACAAGAGACGATGGAATAATGTCTAATTTTTTTTAACTACATAGCCTGGGCGTGTTCATATGGAGGATGAGTTGTTTCCCCAAGCAGCAAATCCCCCCTCTCTACACTGCCGCTGTGATCCAAAGGAGAAGTAAGGAATTAATGCATTTTGGCAACGATAGTGTCGCAGGAGTTGATGGGTAGCACTGGATTTCAGCATCACACCACCTGAGTTGTTTTCGGGGTTTACTCCTCTAGTAAATATTTTATTTCCTTAATATATTTTTATTTTTATATATTTTTGCAATAGACATTATTATTCTTTTCTTATTATAAGTAAATCCACAACATGGTGAAAGTGTCAAAAGACAACTGGAAGTTGCTGTAGTTTAACTAGTTACTTGGTTATTTTGTTTAATGACACATCAACCCTTGTGGTCTATTTAGTTCGAAATCTTGTTTTCTTTGCGGGGGTGAGGGATTCTGTATATATGATTTTTAAGTCAATTGTTTGTTGTTAAATATTTTTGTTTAGTTTTATAAACTAATCGAAATAATTTTGATTAACTTCATGTATATTAATAAATTTGTTCGAAATAATTTTCATTATTTGAATTTTTGAGATGGGGCTTGATAATTTGCATTATTTAGATTTTTAGTACTTTTTCCCTCATATTTATTGTTATATACACAACGTTTCGGCCGATGTGCCCCGGCTTTCTTCATATGTTTCTTGTTGAACTAGGGAACCTAATCATAACATAACATAACTCTGTATATGATAGACAAATGTTTTGAAAACGCTAAAAATATTCTATAGCATTGGCGAATAGTTCAAATAAACGGCGCAACGATCATAAACAATTATCAGCACACAAGAAAAGATCAACTATAAAATCATTTATATCCTATCCCACAAACTATTTAAGTGAAACAAACAAGACGTGGAGAAACAGAGAAACTCATAAGCGACGTTTTAGTGGACTTATACACATAGACACAATAGCATTGACCGACTAGCAAAGACTTACTTACACCCATTAACTGATCGTTGATAGGGACGGATGGCGAGCGAGTGTCAATGGAATCAGTGCTATCAGCACGACTTGATGATGACGTCTGCTTGAATCTATTCTTAAAAACTGTCCCTATTATGCGACTGGTCCAAATAACCGATGTTCATATTTAACAGAACCGACTGTATTTACAATAATCAGCAATCTTTTATTACCAATCGTTATCGGAGGTATTAGCTTCACGAGACATTTTGATATGACATTTGGGACTAAGATATCAATCAATAATACGTTCTGTCCATCTTTAGAACTATTTTAGAGTCTGCTACGGAAATAAAAAACCAAAAGATTCTACTGGTGGCATTGGAATCATTATGGATTTTGGTAAACGGTTCTTTCGGCAGTTTTAACGACAAAAACACGTAACAAAATTGCACAACTATTAAAAATCGTTATACACATGGTGTTATCACTCAAAATCGAAGAACTATTGAACAAAGTTGAAGGAGATACCAATCACGAAGAATTCAATGTATTACGGGTCGATTGCTTGGAATTAAAAAAATGGTTGGAATTGGCTAGAATACTGAGAAGTGTCCTGGAAAACTGAGCATAGTTGCTGTCATTTAGACTTTAGTGAAAGCCACTAAACACACTGGTCTGATTAACCAAATAAAGCAGATAGTTTTTTTTTTATATATGATAGTCAGACCGTTCACTCCCAGAAACCTAAATACATTTTTTTAAATCGTGTATCAAAACATTATCTATCGAGATAACAGTCTTTTCTGGTATCAGACAGCGGCGACATAATTTTGTCAAAAGTTTGGATCGCCAATTACATTTTCATCCCCTCGGGACTATTTCGATAAAAAGAAACTAGTTAATACTGTATATATTTGTACGTCTATGAAAAAGGAATGTTCTGGATATGACACTAAACTGAATATGATAACAAGGCCTCAGTTCTGGAACTTTATGGAGTGTGGTATCACCCCTTCATTGCCATTATTCACAGTCCCACTCTATTGGTTAAATGGACCTGTTTGAGATAATGAAGTATTTAACCGTTTAAAATGATTGTGAACATAGATTTTAATACCGTACATAATTAGAAAACTGAAATTGCTAAACTGATTTTGGTATGAAATAATTGAACAAGTACTGAAACGCTGAAAATCCAATCAACCATATATATTCGTGTATAAGTCGAATTTCATCATTCAAATTAGATCTTGTGTAAATATCGAATCTGAAATTTTGATCGTAGTATTGATATAACATTCTTCCATTCAAATGTATTTGTAACAGCATCATCATCATCAACTGGTTAAATAGTACTAATAGCAAAGACGAATTTGCATCACAATTATAGATTTTACAAGAAAAGAGAAAAAAAATTCGGAATATGGTAGAAAAAAAAAAAATCAGGAGGTGGTTAAAAAGGAAAAAAAATAGGGACAACGTTGCTTTTACACGCCCTGTCGCACAAATGACACGTGAGAATCTTGACTTCCGCTCGTGCACACATTTTTTCACCTAATTGGCTGTCACCATGGGACCGTAGGGGAATTGTAAATCAGGGAAAGAATCAAGACCATTCAAACAGGATTTTTAAGATCGGCTAAAATACTTAGAAGAGTCCTTGATGTCACCCAGCCACCTGTGAACCATTGGCTAAGGTAGGTGTGAAAAAAAACATGGAGCGAAATAATAACAACAAAAAATAATAATAATGACTACCACCACCACCACCACCTCTTTACGAGTTTTTCCACAGCAGGAGTTACTAGTGATCTTTAATGAACTCTGAGTAATAGCAAGTCTCTTCAACTCTTCAGAACTCTACTCAGTATTATAGCAGACCAGTTTATCAAAGGTCTGATCTAGCCGTGATTGGGTATTCCGGTTTTATTAGAAAATCAATACTTCCGAGTTATTTTCCAGAACTGATTCTGCTTTGTGTATATATCATTTGTTTAAATGATCAGATTTTGTTCTTCACAATTCTTAGTGGATCACCTTCCCCACTCAGTCGTACCCGCTCTTGTAATCCTTCTTCGCAATTTTTTTGCATTCACTTATATGATTGACAGTTTCATCTCTACCTCCACTGAGTCCACACTTTATATTATTCCAGATATTATCTATTTTAGTCTTTACATCGTTGGTTCTTATGGCGCTATTTTCGTTTTTCAGTTTTTCTTTATAGTTTTCCTCTGCATAGACATGTTTCAACAAATTTTTATCATTATTCTCAACACATTGTGAACTGCTATGCTAACAATGTTTCGGCTGCCGTACTCTCCGGTCAGGGGCAATGACCAATAGGAACGGGTGACGAGTAAGTCTTGGGAATCCGTGCTGTCAGCGTGACTATATATATTATATATATATATATATATATATATATATATTTCTCTCGTTTTTATTCTAAACAACATTATACACATCCTAATTTCTCGATAAAGGTTTTATAATAAAACAGAAACGTTTTAACATTGACTTCACCATCTACAAATAAATCACTTTTGGAATACTTCTTTTTACACACACACACACATATATATAGAAGTTTACAGGTAAAAATAAAGAAAATCAGGAATATAGTACACCGAATTGGGGAGTGACTGTCGAGGCATAAAGCAAAAACTGAAAGCGAGGTGGGTGGGGGCGCCGATTGGACGGCGTGGTCGTCTTCCCTATTGTCACTTGAAGATTGATTGGTGCAAAACGCTGTTGTGAAATGGACAATAAGAAATTGACACTCATTGACCGATGCCCAGGTCCTTGTTGGCCACAGGCCAGTTGGCGACCATATATCTTAGCGTTTCGCAAACTGCCAGTTTTTTTTTTACACTTCTCTATATGAAAGGGACCAGACGCCAAATCACTTTCATACTTTTTAATGTGCACGCGTGTGCGTCGATATGAGCAAAGAAGGTGTGGGCAGTTTCATAAGTAATGAAGAAAAAGAGAATACAGTGAGATGAAAAAAGAATGATGCAATAAAGGAAATTGTCTGCATTAATACAGAAAATATTTTAAGAAGTTCGGAATTCATTTTACAAAACCGGATTTAATGAAATAGAAAACAAAATGATTATAGTAGAAGAAGGGGGGCGATGTGGTTGGGTTAAAATGATTTTGTTGATCACCTGCTTTCCTTAAAAATCTGTGGCGTTAGAATGCACCGACTGCACCTCTGCAGAGGGGTAAGACTCCCCAATGGGACCACCTGTTGGCCGTGGGTGGTATTCCGTGATGCTTAAGGATAGAGCCCAGGTGGATGAGCAGTTCATGACTTGCAATATTCCTCTTTGGCCCTTACTTAGGCTAGACGGGCGGTCGGAGAGACCCCCTCCGATCAATCGGCTGGCCATGTCAAGCTCTAGCACCTATATGATTGCCCCAACCCTATTGCCCTTATGGCAAGCCCCAACCCCTTTTTATCATATGGGTGCTAGAAGGCGGTGGCTGAGGGTCTACATGTCCTGGGAATGACGTTAAACTCTATCTGATGGTGAGATTCAAGTTTTGGAGGTTTGGGGAATGTGGAGCACCCCTTCATCACCATTGCTCCCTGGTCCACTCTGACCCGGAGTTGTAGTACCTGTTAGGGTCCCATCTATGGATTAAATAGAAAAACATGATTTGATAAACAAAATTGTATTATCCATTAAGAATTTATTTATTTCAAAACTTTATCGACATTAAATGACTCACTGAGGTTGATATGCCGTAAAACCAAACCAAACCTTAAAAATCAGCATTCTAAATCCTTTCTTTTTTAATTGGACTTCCTAATCACTATCAGGGGTTAGCATTTGATCTCTTGGACGATCAATTGTTTTACTCGCCACATTTCTCTTAATTTGACATTGTGATGATATATATATATATATATATATATATATATATGTGTGTGTGTGTGTGTGTGTGTGTATGTGTGCAGTTGTTAAGTCTAGCCACACTGAAGAGACGTGAAACGTCGAAACACGGTTTCTGTGGATGACTAATATATATATATATATATATATATATATTACACGACGAGTGCATATACAAAAATGTGACCGAGTGCCGCTTTAACGTTTCTGTTGTAGTTGCATTAATAATTTATCCAAGAGTGCTCAATATTTTATAAAAACATAAAGCGATTGAGCCAGTGTTGTAACGCGCTTAGCGAATAATAAGACGGGTTGTCCAGCTGACGTTAACTACGAGAAGCGATCACTTCCGCCTTTTATTTGCAACAAAACAAGATGGCTGAAACAGTACTTCGTTTCATAACAAAACCATATAAACGGTGCTTCCGTTTCTTAGTATACCACAGTCAGTACACTGTTGAATTGAATAACAACAATTTATACTTATTTGTCAGTGGGGAGGTTTGCTTGCGCTGTCGATCTGTAATGGTTATCGTCGTAGGAAATGGACACATCGGCCAAACTTCGAATTCTGGAAGAGGTTTTTTGAATTGCATATAGCGCTAATACCCTTAGGAAATGTAACTATTCTCTCTCCAGGTATGGTTAAATAGTAGAATAAACTGGGCTATTTAACCTTAGTATGATAACAAGTATAGGATCAGGAAAACTTATATATATAAGGAAATAGACTGAAATTAATCGAGATGAAAGAAACGGTGACACGACTCTTTGATGAACATAAGTTCCACAAATCTGTTCCCTCTTACAATCCTATGAAAGTACCAACACTTATCTCACGCCCATAAATACGAATTGAATGTCTTGTTCTATTAAAAATTTAGAATCCTCTATCAATGGCCGGCCTTATAGACGTTTTTTATCGCGTATCATAAAACTTATCTATTCAGATAACGGCCTTTCCTGATATCAAACAATGGCAATATCAAGTTTTGTCAAAAGTTACATTTTCAACTCCTTGGGACTTGCTAATATTCCACCATCTAACAAAGTTAAATAAAAGTTTCATATAAATAATTTAAATTTCAGGTTCGCGTCCTAATGGTTCTTTGATGCGTTAAGGCGTTAATTTAACTCATCTTCCCTAATTAGACATGGACCTCAAGTGCTACAAATTTCTGACTATAAGGTCTACGGATAATACTGTCACAAATATAGGTATTTACCCAACCTGTTCGCCATGCGTAGGATGTGACACAAGGTCGAAGGTATGGAGCATCCAGCGAAAGTCGTACTTGCAATCCGTCTAGTGTTATTTTATGCCTAGAGGTTAGGGAATCGCGGGTCATTGTATGTTTATATTTTTGTGTAGTGACCGTATGCAAAAATACTCTTTAAGTATTTTTGCATACGGTCTTATCGAATATGAATAATTTTCAAACATATCTACTTCTCCCAGAGATGCAACCCTAAGATGTACTACCATCCTGGGTCAGAGTGAGTAATGGCACACTCCCTAAATCTGCAAACTGGAGCCTCACCATCAGATGTATTTTATTGTTCTACTCAGGACACCCGTTTTTTTAGGCGGGACTTACCCCTTGCCAAGGCATATAATCGACGTATTTTAAGCATTTGACATTGTTTGTCCGACTAAAAACCACAAGGTTCCTAGTTCGATACCGGTCCTCGCCAACTCAGCGTATGAGTAGCACAGGGATCTGTGCGGTTAAGTGAGGAGCCGATGGTAGGTGTGTCGCTCGCCTCAGACGCCAAAAACAATCTCCTTGGTCTAGCGTAAGTGAAAAGGAG
The DNA here is from genome assembly GCA_023376005.1 of Doryteuthis pealeii. Taxonomy (NCBI): domain Eukaryota; kingdom Metazoa; phylum Mollusca; class Cephalopoda; order Myopsida; family Loliginidae; genus Doryteuthis; species Doryteuthis pealeii. The sequence goes on along the minus strand of CM042157.1, from coordinate 55,064,270 downwards.
ATAGACTCCCTCGTTGTCTGGCTGATACCGACTTACCCCACCCCCCAGACGACTTTACTCTTTTCACACACAAGCATAACTGTTGTTGTCGTAAGGAAATGTACTACATATTTACCCATATCCGGGGAAGAATAAATTGATCCATGCCTTTTCCATTGACATTGGAGCGTGGTGAAACAGAAATGACATTGTAGGGATACAATAAATAATTACATCTTAGAGAATTGACATGTCAGTTTGAAACAACGTAGGATATCACATGGCAGTCCAGAAACTCAGTGACCTCTTTTTATCAGGTCTTTGATCAATCGGGAATTTATCTGAATCCTTCCAATAAAACCACATATCTATATGCCACCACATATTTCCAATTGTCATTTTTTTTAAAATATAAAATTGTCACAGAAAAATACATTTTTACTGGTAAAAAGCTATTTATTTCTTATCTAAAAGTAAAATTAAAAACACTTTTTAAACTGAATATAATTTCAAATAATAAGAAAGGATTTATTAAAACAATCTGTCTCTAAACAACGAGACAATTTGTGTGTGTGTGTTTCTCTCTCTCTCTCTCCTCTCTCTCTCTCTCTCTCTCTCTCTCATATATATATATATATATATAACCCCCTGCACAATCAGGATGAAGCAATGTTAATTATTATGCTGATTTAACAGGTTTGAAATGAGTTTTCCTTCTCCTAGACCGGTTGCCATACAAAGATTAAAGAGCCCAATCTGCCAAAATATTTACTCATATCTGAAAAGTGAAAAGTTGGATTCATACCTTTCCCAAGGATATTAGGGCTATGTGAAATGCAAACATCCTCGTCTGGGATTTGAACTCTAGTCGCCGTGTCCATTATCTCATATCGCCTCCATATATATAAAATATGAATTTTAAATGTGCATGGACCCACAGTCAGCTGCAGATAAATCAGCGGAGACAGTTTTAATCCATCATTTCACAAACTTCCCAGACAAAATATTATTTGGGCAGCTGAAACAGCTGAAAATGGTTCCAGATAATTCTCAAGATAATTCTCCCTTCACGTCAAAAACTTATGAATAAGTGACGTCAGAATTTAATTGGTCTTAAACTTTTTGACCGCGTATTTATATATGCTAAATCGAAGAGAATACTTTTCTGAAATTATAAAATTAGTAGTTGTAGAGATTTGTGTAGAATAATCAGTATTCAACTGTGTTGCAAATTGAATTTGCTTCAGTCTACACAAATCGCAACATGGCGCTGCGAACAGGATTTTGATTGGCTGTGGATATTTTTATCCATAAATACTGAACAATTGACCATGTCATGTCAGTTGCTACAGAGTGTATTCGGTTACACTTGTTTGTCTGGTGACTGGACGCTAGACAGTCTTCATGTGAAGGCGAGTATGGCGTTCATTCTACAGAAGTAAGATCTGAATTAAGGAGAAATGGTGAAAATCTTCAAGTGGTTGACATATAGTCTTTGAATCAAATTGCAAGGGATCTGGGCAGTCCAAAAAATAATTCCTTTCTTTATATGAATTTATGCAATTTTAATTTTGTTTATATATTTTCAGTGCTGTAAAGTTTGGTAATAGGTAATACGTAATGATACCCATTTTTATTGTAGAATATTCTGAAAATAAAATCCTTATATCATTAATAATATAAGAAAATTAGCTTTAAAGAATTGTTTAGGTAATCACGTTCATTGTATGCTTATATTTACATTTTTGGTGTAGTTATTTAAGAGTTTTGTTTTGCACATGGTCCTATCGAATACGAATTATTTTTAAATAGAAAGAAAGAATTTTCATTAACTCATAAACTGCTCTAGTTGACCGATAAATGGGGACCTAACAGGTACTAAAACTGCGGGGTATAGTGGACTGAGGAAGAATGGCATTGAAGTGATACTCCACAATTCTCAGGGCTCTAGAAATGAAGTCTCACCATCATACAGTTTAGTGCCATACCCCCCCCTTTTTTGGGGGGGGGTCTTACCCCTTTGCAGGGGATACAGTCAGCGTATTCTAAGACCTACTGACTGGGTGATTGTATGGTATCAAGTATTCTTATATAATAGTGCATCTATACTCCCCAAAGCTTCAGAATTGGAACATGGGCACCAGATTCAGTGTCATATCCTGAACACTCCTTATTTTGGTGTGTGTGTGGGGGGGGGGGGAAATTGCTCATCTGATGTTGTCATCCTATTTTAAACCCTGCCAACAGAGCAATAATAAAGGGTTGGCTTTTGGAAATACGATTCACTGTTGTTAACGTTAGATTTACTTATTATAGTTAAGGCCGTTTTAGCTCAGTCGGTAGAGCATCCGCCTCCGAAACACAAGTTTCCGGGTTCAATACTGGCCCTTGTCCACTCAGCGTATGAGTAGCACTACTTCTGTGCCGTAAAGTGGGGATATGACGGTAGGTGTGGCTCCCCACCTCAGATGCCTAAAATAATCTCCCCGTCTAGCGCTAGTGAAAAGTGGATAGACTCCCTCGCTGTCCGGCTGATACCGTCACTAGGCCAATCCGCCTACTTTACTTACTTTTACTTGTTGTAATCTTTGACTCAAAACTAATAATTCTTCTTGAAGATTAATGGCATGTTTTTTGTAATAAAATATTTTCACCTGCGCACCGATTCTGTTTGTTGACTTCTATCTTGTAAATTTTTCTTCACTGAACTTTGAACTTGTAGCAAATAAAAATAAGTTTGGGTTTTAACATTATAAACTCAAAATAAAATATAATCTAAATTATATTTTTCACAATACTATATATATATATATATATATATATATATATATATATATATATATTATATATATACTAGCAGCGGCTACCCGGCGAAGTCCGGGTAGAGGAGATAAAAACATGGTTTAATATTCGTTTGCATATCTATTACTACTGAATGCCGAGTTCGGTCATCGCAGGATGACCCATAAAAATCAACACGTAAAAACGATTTTAATTTAATCCGGCCTGGTGGGAGGTCAGGGAATTTTCTTTTCATCAGATTTGAGAGAAGGACATCACATGGCTAAACTTGCAAATCGGTCAGAAAATCAAAACATATTACAGGGTGACCCAGAAAAACAGAATCCAAATTATTTATTTTCCCATTAAACTAACCCTAAACCCTAACCCTAAATCCCCCTAGTTAAAATTAAAAGAATAAAATAAAGGAATCAAATTTATGTAAAACGATATATTATCTTTAACATTATTAATTCAAAGCGTAGCCGATCTAATGTCAAATTATTATAGTAAAGTATACTATACTATACATTTGATAACAATTTGAGTTTTCAGGTATTTCCGTGAAATGTATTAGGTAATTGCGCACTATTCTGCATTATTATCATGATTTTATTATTTCTAATATCAAAATAAATAAATTAACGCGATTATGAAAAATAAAAAAAGGCTTTGTTTACAATTAACGAACGACGGGAATTAATAAAAAAAAGTTGAGTTGTTAAATGTTTTCGTTTGATTTGTTATTTAATTCGTTGTAAAAAAATAATTCAATTTATGAAAAGACATACTAATTAGATTTTAGAAATATTTTTTTTAACCAATATTTTTAAGATAGGAACAGAAATATGTGATGAATAAGATTTGATTTTATGTTAAAATTATACTACGAATTCTAGGCTAACTAAAGCAAAATATTATTCTTTTTAACTCGCTGTAAAAAATAATTCCATTGATAAAAACTCAGTCAAATTACATATTTAGAAATATTATTTCATTCTCTTTCGTAAATAGGCGAGAAAAAAAATTGTTTTTTCCTTAAAATTTAGTCTGAAAAAAAAATCATACTTATCAGCTCTCCGAAGCCAATTTAAAAAAAAAAATTCTAATTCAATAGATAAAAACACATAAAAATTCCATATTCAGAAAGATTATATTATTTTCTTTCCAACTATATAAATATTTTAAAGATTGGACCAAGAATAGGTGATAAATTCCGAGCGGAACGGCTTAGACAGCGAAATTTATTCACTAAAATTAAACTTCACTGCTGGTATCGCTAGAAAATCGCTGTAACAAAAAGTCAGCCAGCGAACAATATTTTATTATCAGCAGGTGCTGGTATACGGACAGTTCCGCAAATTGGGTGATTTTGGGTTAATTAATTAATTATATCCCTTAATTAGTAAAAACCAATAACCAAATTGGGCGTGTTTCTTAGTTAGAAGGATATTAATCTATATGCAAGATTTCAAATCTGAGTGACTCCTCTTTTCTGAGTTATAGATCGGCACGTAGATACCAAAAGCTTTTTTTATATATATATATATATATATATATATATATATATATATATATATATATATATATATATATAGATTCGCTAAGTTCCATAAGCACTGTATGTTCCAGTTTGATTGAGTGATTTTGAAGGTATGGACAAATGGTGCAAGTTAGAAACCTACTTTTTGGTGAAGTATGTTATACCAATACCCAACTTTCCCTGGTCGTGTCATTTTTATATTAAAAAAAAGTTGAAAATCGACCTACTCTAATGTCCATATGTCTAAGGTAATTTTATGCCTGGAACCACGTATATTTTCTGTGTAGTAGAGTTATTTTGTAGAGTTATATGATATCAAGAATTACTATCTAATACAAATACACACAGTTGTATAATTTCAAGTATTCCTGTGTAATATCAATAATTACATGGTTTCAAGTAATTATTTCTATTTAATAATGGTTATTTGTTTATGCATAGTTATATGGTTTCAAGAAACTGCAATTAATCCTTAGTAAACAATTATAGCTTCAAGTAACTATTCTTAATTCAAATAATTTACAATCATATAGTATAAAGTATTCCTATAAAATACAAACAATTTTTAAACCCTAACACTCCAATTCTGAGTGGCCCTGGAATTAATGACAATGAAGAGGTACTCCTCAGAGTTCCAGTAATGGAGCCTCACCATCTGATGCAGTTTAGTGTCATCATACACGAGACCTCTTTTTATAGGGGTCTTATCCTTCGTCAGGGGAAATAGTAGATATTTCATATTTCGGCGGTATTATAGGATTAAACAGTAAGAAACTAGATATAACAAGAAAAACGTTTTTTTTTACTCAAAATAGAAATCAAATCAAATTCATTCCTCGCCCGTAGTTTTAACTAACGAATTCATAAGTCATTTACTAAATTTATCTTAGTTTGACACAAGGCTACAAGTAAGGCGCACTCAGTGAAACTCAAGCTCACTAGCAATAGTCTGCTCGGTTAGCTGAGCTAACCATTACTCAGTACACGATCTCCACCCCCGCCTTCATCGAAAGAAAGTGCGTATCCCAATCAAATTCTTTTAGAGAGCAATCTAAGAAAATTATCAGAAGAGAAGCCATTTACTTAATCCTGTTATTAAAAACCCTGACAAATATTTCACGCATTTTATCAATTACGTGCTGGTATTCTACCTCTTTCCAGGGACATTTTGCCAATTTGTCACGTGTGGAGGGAGGGCCGGTTAAAAAGAGCCCAAATTTGTCGCCATTTCTTTTTTTCTCGCGGTATGAAAAATATATCATTCAGAAAGCGAGGGGCAATTTTGTATAGGCGGTCTGCAGTTGACAGTTATTGGATATCCAGGAGGTTTTGTCACGTTTTAATCAGGAAAAACGTTTTCATTTCTTGTTCACTGTCGCAATTACAAGATTTTAGATGCTAATATTTTTTCAACTGCCAAAGAAAAGTAATCTTAATTAATTCTAAGATTACTTATATATATATATACACTATGCGCTTATATATATATATATATATATATATATATATATATATATATATATATACACTGTGTGTGTGCTTTTATATGATAAAGAACTTATGCAGGTGTATGAGAGTATATTATATATATATATATATATATATATATAAGCCTGTGTGTATATATCTGCGTGTCTAACTATCTATCTATTTCTCCCTCCTCTCTCTCTCTCTCTATATATATATATATACACAAGCATATGTACGTATATATATCTGCGTGTTGTTATATATCTCAAAGTCATGCTGACAGCATGAATTCCCATGATCTTCTCGCTGTCTCCATCGGCCATCTTTATTGGTAGGTCTTCAACTCGGTATCTGGTGTTACTTTGGTGATTTATATAAGAAGTAAGTAACCGTATAGCACCTGTTTTAATGGTTGCTGCTTCCAGGATTTGTTCAGAAGGGTATACCGCATCCTTATAGATTCCATGTTTTTTCTTCAAGTATTTTGTCTAAGTCCAAGTGGGACAGCCATACAGAAGTACTGATACGGCTACAGCTTGGAATAATTCTCATTTTATTTTATCAGAGATATCAGACTTTCATATAATCGATAGCAGTTCACGCTTTTCCTATACTATATTGGCATCGTTTTCTATAGATGAGATATTGCTATGTGGATTGATCTACCCACGAGTTTGCGATTTAATGTGGAGAACGTTCCCTCTTATTTGAAACAATTTCTTTGAATTTTTCAGATGAGGCTTGATAATTTGTATTATTTGTATTATTCGGACTATTTTCCTCATCTTTATTATTATTTGTACTACATTTCGGCCGATGTGCCCGCCGGTATCTTCAGGTATTTCTTGTTTAAAGTTCCGTGAAAGCGCCCGATTATGACAAGCATGTTCCCGAGTCAAGAAATACCAGAAGAAGACAGTAGGGCACATCGGCCAAAACGTTGTACAGATAACAATAAATATGAGAACAATAGTCCGAATAATACAAATAATTCAAATTATTTGAAACACATGGTCTGATTTATCTGAGTACATGCCCCTGGCTGTCTGCTTCAGGATAAGCAGATATTCAACTTTGGGCAGGTATTTGCGAGAAGCACTGAACACTAGATCATCTGCGTAATCTGCCTTTGTTATAGTTTCTTTAGGATATCGGCTACCTCTTGCTTTAAAAAATGTAATTGTAATGACGTGATACTCGACTCTTCCTGGATTTCGAGAACCAGCCAACTCTCTCTGTCCGTCTCCTTCAAAAACTTCAGCAAGACTCCATTTTCTATCTATCTTACTCTTGTATTATGTACAATGAGAAACAAGCGTCACTTATTCACGCATATCACTTCCACGTTTAATTATTCTGTTTTTTTTTTTTTTTCATTTCTAAAATCTTTCAATTTCCACACATACGTTACACGTCAACTTACTGCTGATGTCATATACTGATTTCTACATACTGATTATTTTATACTAAAGCTTAACCATAGTCAGCTTATTCAAAGCTCCGCCGATCGGGTGGGATATCATTTTGATTCTTGCTGTAGTTTCCATGGAAACAAGAGACATAACTCTCGTAGCATCTTCCACAAAGAAAAAATACAAATGCTAACGATATTTTGTTATATAGATTTAGCTCTTGATCATTTAATAAGCCTAGCTTAGTTGTGACACAAAACTGGATGTATGGGTACACAGTGAGAATCGAACTCACTATCAATGTTCTGATAATTCAAGCTTGCTGACTCATACACCAGGCGAGGTGCCTAAGATTCAGCTTTTATTATTAAAATCACCGTAATTTTTAACAAACATCTTAAAATAACCACTACATTACTCTTTTATGCAGCGTAACAGAAAACCGAGTTCGATCCTCACTGGATGCTCCGGGCTTGCGATCTTGTGTCACATCCTACCTGTGGCGAACGGGTTGGATACATATCTACATTTGTGACAGTATCATTTGCAGAGCTTATAGTGTTACAAATCTTTCACCCACCGTAGGTGGGTACTTCAGCTCGTGTTGGAATATGCCCAAGCTGAAGAAAAAAATAGTAATGCGAAATTATTTAATTTTGTGCTTGGGTTAATAGGCGCTTAAAAAAAAGAGAAAAGAGAAGTTTAAAAAAAAGAGAAGTTATGTTTGCATGTTATTTCACTATGAGGAAGATATGACGTCAACCTGACATTGAATGTAAGGCTAAAAATGGCAGCAAACAAAACGGACATTTTTTATGTGTCGGTCGATTGGAGACGCTGTGTATTGTAACACAGATTAATCTGTATTCAATCTCTTAAGCAATAATATCCGATGCATATAGTTCCTAGGTAATTTCTTCTAATTTAGTACAGTCGTTTTGTCGGGGATATATGTTATTTTATTTATTTATTCAAAAGCTTTCAATCAAATAACATCAATGGAGAAGACTGAAAAGATACGATACGTCAATCAAAATTACTAAACCAAGAAAACTGATTAGTCGTTTTGTAAGATCGATGGTAAGTAAGTCCCAGTGGGTATTCATTACTTTAATAATCTTGAGTCAGACAAAGTTATTGGGAAGCCAGGTTGAAGTTTGAGTTTTGAGTCAGCTAAGGTTTCCAATCCGACATAAACAATTCCTGGTTTCATCTCACTGTTTTTGTCTCTCATTCGCCATTTTTTCTTTATTCTATTTTCATTCTTTGTTTCTTTTTGTCATTTTAAATTTGTTTTGACATTTTCTTCCGTCTCCCTTGTTTCCTTTTAATCATTTACCTTATTCCCTGATTAATTTTCTTTTACTTCTTTTCTTTTTAATAATTTCCGAATTTCTATATCACATATCCCCATGTCCTTTTCCCGTTGATGTATGTCCACGCTCTTTCTATCACTTTTCCAATTTCATCCTTTTTAATATCTTTCGTGGTTATTTATTCCGTCCATCTCTAGAATAATCATACTCACTTCTGCGTGAAGGCTGTTACTAGCGTCCAGTAACCAGGCAAAAAAGGAGAACATAACTGTACTAATTGCCTGAACACAGTCAAATGTTCAGTATATATGAATGAAAGTGTCCACCTTAAAACCAGAAGCCAACGAGGATCTAGGAAGTGAATTTGACCCAAATACACAAGTGGAACCTGCTATTTAAACTACCTACCAAGTCTGGATCCTCAGAACATACTCAGCTTGTAATACAACTGGTTACTAATCACTCCACGAATCTCTACAGAATTTACAACTTCTTCCCTAAACCTTCCCAACTTTTTCCTCCGTTTCTACCATTTTCTCAACACCTCCAACTTTTCTCTCTTCCTTCCTTCATTTCTACAATCGTCCCAACCTCTTCCTTCCTTCCACCCACCTTACTAACTTCTTCTTTTCTTTCGACCATCTCCAAATTCTTCCTTTCTTATATCTTCCCCTTTCTCCCTTCTTTCTACCACCTTCCAAACTTTTTCCTTCATTTCGAACATCTCCCTAAATTCTCCCTCCTTTTCTACCATCTTCCTAATTTCTTCCTTTCTTTCAATCGTACATCAACTTGACCACACAATTCCCCCTCCCCCAATCAACTCCATTTCAAGACTTGTTTCTCGAAAAAAAAAACGAATAAACCCCAAAATGGCGTGGGTGGGCGAATAAAAACCAGATGGATTTCATAAAACTGTTTGTCATTTTTAATAATCTTAAGGCGACTTCCTATCGACAGACAACCGAAATGGAAAAAGATGGCTGATTAAAATCCAGATGACATCATCATTTTCAGCAGCATCCCCCAAAAAGAAAATCATTTACAAAACAATTATCGACATTAACCCAACTTCACTATGGAAAACACATAACGAATGTTATCACAAATGGATTGTACAAATTAATAAAGACTAGCATAGTACTTGTAAAAAAGGTAAGTATTATTTACACATGGATTACCAATTCTGTCTTGGATGAGAATGTAGAAAATGTTCAACCTTCCCAGTAAGTATATCAAATCAATCATATAAAACTTAAGCGGATAGTGTAATGGTTATCGTTGTAGAAAATGGATACATCAAAAGGATTTCAAATCCTGGACGAGATTATTTACATTTCACACAGTGCTAATCCCCTTGGCAAATATATGTATCCAACTATTCTCCCTTCAGCTATCTATAAATAGTAGGTCAGATTGGGCACTTTGGTTAGGCAATCAGTCTAGAAAAGGAAAACTGAATTTTCCTGCTCGTGTAGAGGGGGTTGAAAATGTAAATATAAAATACAAAAAACTGGGGAAACTAGGTGTAAAATTATATTTTAGGATCAAATTCCTCGAAATTTTGGGTTAGCAATTGGTTTTTGATCTATGGTTATTACTAAGAAAAATGGAGAAACCAAAAAGAACAGTGAGTTATCAATATCTAAACATCAATGCAAACAAGTTTGACACTACAAGTGCCACCCACTAGAAAATAAAATGTTGGATGCCGTAAATGGTTACCATTCAATATTTATGGATAAAGAACCACTTACGACCTTTACAGAATGGGGATGTTTCATGTATTTCAAGATGCTCCAAGGATACTTAACTTCCGGTGATACCGACACACGGAGATACGATTAAATAATCAAAGACATTCTCCACAAAGTGGTGAAATGGTTAGCAGGCTATGTCTCGCAAAACCGTTACTACTGAAAAGAGGGTCCCATCCTCGCTGGATGCCTCTTACCTATGATCTTGTGTCGAATCCTACCTGTAGTAGGGGAATAATTTTTCCCCACAAAGTGAAAGTTGTAGGTACTCTACTCTTCGACTGTAATATAGAGGAGGAATTTTATTATATATCTGAGTACCTATCACGCTGCGCAAAAAATGGAATTGTCCGGAGATAAATTCAAACTCTGCCAAGATGTGGTTTAGTTTCAAACCCTTCAAATAACATCATGAGTGACCCCTTCGGAAAGTATGCTAAATCCAATGATCAACTTCTAATCCCAAAGAATATCATGGATGCCAGCAGCATTTTCGAACGAACCAAGATGGCGACCAACAAACGTTACCCGGATTGCTCCCACATGTTTCAGATCAAACATATTCTGCAATAACTTATATTCTACAAATCCTTTCCCGAGAGCTTTAGTGCGAAGTGAAACGTAAACAGTCTCGTCCAGGATTTGAACTCTACTCACCGAATCCTTTTTTTTGACGATAACCATTACGTCACTAGTGCCTATATTAGTGGTGAATATTAATCATAGATTTAACTATACCATGGAAAGTTCAGATTCAAATTCAGCTATCATACAAACACACACGTGTGTATGCGCGAGTGTTAGGATAAGGCGGACACAGATTCAACAGCGCTTGAGGACTGTTAGTTTCTCGCCTATCCTAATATATATATATAGGACACTACACACACACTCTAACACCTGTTTCCTGAAACTACCACGTTTCAGCGAAACAATCACAAATGAAATACGCAAGGCTATTCATAAAGATGGACTAGATATCCAACTAGCACACTCTGGACCCTCACTACGCCAGCATCTAACAAAAAAACATAAGAATGATATTACAACATGCACACTAGCCAACTGCCCAATAAAAGACCCTAACATATGTCACAAAACCTATACAGTTTACCGTTTAACTTGCTCCAAATGCTTTAATTTCTATATAGGAAGTACAATTAGACCCCTCCACATTAGAATCAAAGAACATATCCACACACGTGCATCCTCATTCCATAAACATTTAATCAAATGCAAAAATAAAGATAATAGTTTTCCGTTAAGATGGAGACAGTAATACGAAACATTGGTAATCTCAGAATTAGAGAAAGTTTATTAATAGCCAAATGAGGTCCTAGTATAAACAATAAATTAGAGCTAAACACTGAATACATAATTAATTAAAATACACGTTCCTCATAGTATATAGTACATAGTATGTACATTTCATTATACATATATCAAATGAATAATACATAAATATATAAATAGATGAAATTGAATGAACGGCTAAATGACTATCACGACTTTGCACGTGGCGTTTAAAAAAAAGAACACCACGAGATGCGTGTTTATAACATTAAAAAAATAACGACAAAAAAAAAAAAACGCGTCCATTTCCGAAAATCGTCTCTGAAGATAAAGTTTTACTTTGAAATCGATAAGACAAAAAATAATATTTTTGTTTTTATTTTTTATTTGCATTGTAATTGCTTTCAAATTATTAATATATCATAACATACTTAACAATGCTTCAAGTAAATTACCAATTACTTATATATATATATATATATATATATATATATATATATATATATATATATATATATATATATGTGTGTGTGTGTGTGTATATTGAAAGGATAAATAAATAAAAGAAAATGTTGAATGGATAAAAATGATTTAATTTGAGTTAACAACACGCGTTTCGGTCAGGAGTTTGTTCATGTACACAAGCATTCTTTTTATTATTATTTTAAATCTAAAATAAAATAATAATGATAGAAAATTATAAGATATTTAAGCATTCAGAGAAAAATGGCCTTAATCGGGGTATGCTTAAATATTTTATAATTTTCTATCATTATTATTTCATTTTAGATTTAAAATAATAATAAATAGAATACATGTGTACATGAACAAACTCTTAGCCGAAACACGTGTTGGTAACACAAATTAAATCAATTTTATCCATTCAACATTTTCTTTCCTTTACTTATGTATCCTTTCAACATATCGTCGGATTCATTTCCATTTTCAACTTATATTCAATATATATATATATATATATATATATATATATATATATAATATGACGTTTCGCACATTTACGAGCTTCCTCAGATAATTACATGGAATTAAAAAAAAATTAATTCTATTTAATTTATATATGAAAATTTTGCTCATCTCCTCCTGTATGTGAATGTAGAAATATAAAATAGAAAAAAAATTAATGAATATTCACTTCTCCGATATTTTCCTTGCGTAATTTAAGTGAATTCTGTAAAGATTTCCGATCAAGTGTATATTTTACTTGGGCGGCTTAGGATTTTTTTAAAAATCATCTTCAAAGCAACTTTTCCATTAAATAAAATTCTGTGGCATTCATTAACGAGGACTATTTCATTAAATTAACGTCACCTAACCGCATTTTTTTTCTCATGCGTTATCGCTAGAGGGCAAAAATATAGAATTTATGCTCATCTGACAATATTGATAAGCAATTGAAATGACAGCATCATGCGCTAGCCTCGTTCGAGGCTCAGTTCCTTTGTGTTTTGTTGTGTCAGCTGTGTCCTTTTCCAAGGAAGAACGATTGATTCCTTTTAACGGTCTATCAACCAAAGTATTCCTATCTAATACGATTGATTTTTAAATAGATCTATTTGATCTATAATGGTACTAACAGGTGCTACAAGTACGTGTTAGAGTGGAACTGAGAGTAATGACAATGAAGAGGTACTCCACACTCTCCAGCTCGATGATTGATTCATGATTGATTTTAAGTGCGTGCCAACCTGTATAGAGGTTAGAGAATCGCGTTTATTATTTACGTTTGTTGTGTATTTGTTTCTTAAGAGGTTTTGTCTGTAACGTCGTATGGAATACAAATATTTTTTAACGGATCTATTTTACCCATAGATAGAACCCTAACAAATATTACCACTCCAGGTCAGAGTGAACCTGGGAGTAATGACAATGAAAGGATAATTCACACTTCCTAGATTTCCAGAACTGGATCCTCACCATCAGATGCAATTTAGTGTTATACCCAGGAAACTCCCTTTTACACGGGGAGTTCTTACCCCTTGCATGGGATACAGCCATTGTATTTTAAGTCCAGCCGACAGAGCAAAGGAAGAACTGGTGTTCATTGTTTGAAATTATTTTAAGTATAAATCAGGATGAACGTGTAATCCAGATTTGAATTCTGAACTACTACGCCTGAGGGGATCATTAAGATGAGCCCAATCAACAGTCTCACAATTATGTTCGTTCATCGGCATCAATTTAAGACCAGTAACACGAAGCTTAATAAATCAATTACATAGGTTATTCTTTATAGTAGTGAAAGGTTGTGTAGGATCAGCCACACATTTTGGATGAGCTGATAAAAGGATGGCGCAACAGTGTACCACAGATTCTCTGAATTAAACTCCTCAGGTTTTGAATTCAGAGGCTTTCTTATAGAACGGTTGCGTTAATAAGGCCCGGTTTGCCCTATATAACTGGTGAATACACCACTAGATAAAATTAAAAATGCTATAAGATCTATAACAGTCATGAAACCAGCAATATTGTTAAAGTGCTTTAAACACGTAAGTACATAGAACACTGTAAATAATACTACTACTACAACTGATAATAATGATAATGGAACAAGAGGAACAGATGACCTACTCTATGTTTCATTCTCAAGGAGGTTAAAACAATGTAAGAAATGTAGCCATGGCATAAACTGACTAGAGAAAGGTCTATGATATGAAAAGTCTTGGATAATGTCTAAGAATGTACAAAATATCCGACATCAAATGTACAACATATCCGACATCATCAAAGCCATGGAAAACTGAAAAGTGGAATTAACAGCAGGAAGACAACCCTATCAGAAGTGAAAATCCAAAGAGGAATCTTCCAGAGAGACTATCTCTGACAATTGCTATTTGTTATAGCAATGGTACCACTTAACTACAGACTTAAGAAATGCACAGAGCAAAACAAATCTTTAAAATAAGAGGAAAAAATCTCATGTACATAGGATATAAAAATATTTGCCAATATTGCAAAAGAATTAGAAACCCTTGTACAGACCATAAGAAAAAAAAACAGCTTGGATATAATGAATGGAATTTGGCACTGAAAAGTGTGCCAGGTTCGTGATGAAAAAGGAGACAAGAGAAACAACAAAAGGAATTAATCTACTAAAACAGAAAAAATATTGAAACACTTATAGAAAAAAAAGAGAATTGCAGGTACTTAGGAATAATGGAAACAGACAAAGATGAAAGAAAAAGAAAATAAAGAGAAACTCAGAATCAGAAAACTTCCCGAAACCAAGCCCTTCAGCAGAAATATCGTCGAATAAACATCTGAATACCCCCCAACCCCATAAAATACTAGACCACTTTGAAAATGGACAAAGGAAGAACTCGGATTGGTGGTTGGTTGGATTGTATGGCATGTCAACCCTTGGATTATTTCATGTCGAAGGCGTTTGTTTAATTCTTGTTAGGTATTCAAACTTAAAAAAAACTTTGTAAATACATTTTTATCTATTTAACCCATCGATGGAACCCTAACTGGTACTACCACTACGGTGGTAAGTGAGGACCTGGGAGTAATGACAATGAAGGGTTACTTCACATTCCCCAGAGCTCCAGAATTGGAACTTCACCACGAGATAAAGTTTAACATCATACCATGACACTAAGACTCACAGCCAACGCCTTCTAGCACATATATCATAAAAAGGGTCGGGGTGTTGTCTAAAGGGTAATACGGTCGGGACAATCATATAGGTACTAGGGCTTGACGTGACCATACGATTGGTCGGAGGAGTCCTCCCCAACCACTCGCCCAGCCCTAGTAAGGGCAAGGAGAGTGTTGCATGTCATGGACTGATCAAACACCAGGATTTAAGCATATCCTTAAGCATCCTAGGTCGCCACCCATGAACAACAGTTGGCCTCATGGGGTGGGGTGGGGTCTAACCTCTCTGCAGATGTGCATTTGGTGTATTCATCTGTCCAAGGTGGGATTATCAGACAAAAGGACCAAAAGACAAGGAAATTAATGACAATACACAAAGCATTACGCCCGAAAGATGACAGACTATATGTGTCAAGAAAAGAAGGAGGAAAAGAACTCGCCAACATTGATGATTGTGTTGATGCAAGGAATCAACAAAAAGAGCAAAGAAAGATTATTTACAGCAACCAGTAAAAGGAATTGCAACATATGGACAAAAAAACAAAAACAAAAAAAAAAAGAAAAACAAAAACTAGAAAACAGAAATGGGAAAAAGCAACTAAATGGATATTTCAAGCGACAAACTTTGTAATATCAATGTAAAAAGAGATAAGATACAACAGAATAATAAGAGTAGGATGTGTGAAGATAGAAGAAACGGTTAATCACTTAAGCGAATGCAGCAAACTAGCACAAAAGGAGTACAAAACTATACATGACTTGGCGGAAAGGTGATCAAATGGGAACTGTGCAAGAAATTACATTTTAATCATACTACCTTATAGTATATGCACAAATAAGACGAGAGAATGACATGGTTCAAATTATATGGAATTTTGAAAAACAAACTGATCGCCTAATGCCGGGCAGAAGACTAAACCGTGTTAATTAACAAGGAAAAATTGCCAACAAAGATGAAAGAAGGCAAAAGAGAAATACGTTTATTTTAAGCGTGTAGCTTTAATTAATAATCTCGCTGTCAGTTTCAGTTTTTATTGGATTACGGTTACGGTCACACACACAGACACACACACACAGAGAGAGAGAGAGAGAGAGAGAGAGAGAGAGAGAGAGAGAGAGAGAGAGAGAGAGAGAGAGAGAGAATTAAATCAAGATTATTATACTTTTTACATATTGAATTAAAACAATAGCTCTTAAGTAAACCTATCAAACTTTGTAATAATTAGATAATCATACTGTGATATATCCACAGGTCCTGCTAGTATATCTTAATTATGACCAACGTTTTTTTTTTCATTTAAAAATACATAATATTTATTTTATATTCAAAAAAATATTCAAATTGGAATAATTGGATTGAATATGAAAACGCTTTCATCAACTATCTAAAAAAAAAAAAAAAGAATAAATAAAACAACAAACATTGGGTATAACTTATTGATGAGGCTATTTGACTTTGCACAATAATTTTCGCCCATCAGTTCCATTATGAACTAACGGGAAGCTTAGCATATGAACTAGGTAGGTGATTTGTTTGTAGTGACGAAGGTTTGTGTTGAACCAGCCAAAATTTCTGAATGAGCTGAGAACAGATGAATGGTGCGTCAGTGTGTCTGAATAACTTTTCAGGATGTGCGCTACTAAGGTCAGAGTGCATAGTTTACCTTACTATATTTATCTTACTCAAAGGTGAGGTGGGGAAGTTAAAAAATGAATACATACCTTTCCCAGAAAGCATCAGCGCAAAAATGAAAAGCAAACAGTCTCGTCTATTTTTTTTTGTCGACCAAAATAATTGCATGACCCTCACCTCCGCGACACGACGAATGTTAAAAGCTGTCAATTGTGGACGTGAATGTGAACTGACTGAACCTGCAGTTTCCGAAGCTGAGACTGAGTTTATTCAATAACCCTTTTTCGATTTTTTGTTTTCGAAATTGAACATGTGCAATATTTTGAAAATATTCGGATTTTTCTTTCTTTCATACGTTTTTTGTTTCTAGTTAATTGACGCACACTGTAATTAACATCTTTTTCTAATTAATTTGCTTTTCATTATTTAAACGGCATCTCAACCAACCAGGGTTATTTCATCCTAAGATGTTAGAAATTACATTCAATGTATATTTATATATATTTACCAACCCCTCCATACGAGCAGGATGTAACACTTGGTTAATTTCTTAAGCGGAGCTTAACAGGTTTGAATTCAAAGTTTTCCTTCTCCTAGATTGGTTGTCATACCAATCTTAAAGAGCACAGTCTGTTATACTATTTTACCGTTTCTGGCAGAAGAATAGTTGGATACATACCTTTCCCAACGGCATTAGAACTACGTGAAATATATATATATATATAGTTTTTAAACAAATAGTCAGAGCGCGAGAAAAATGTTAGACAAATTTTGTTTCACATGCGTATACTTTATTTATATTTACATAACATAGGATGCAACACAAGGTCAATTTCTTAAGCAGAGTTGAACTGGTTTGAATTAAGTGTTTTCCTTCTCCTAGACTGGTTGCCAAATGTTAAAGAGCCCAGTCTGCCCTATTATTTACCCATGCGCATGCTTTGTAGCTGACATTGTTTCGTCAGTTATTTGTTAGTTATTCTATTTAATGGCATATCAATCTTTACGGGTTATTTAATCTTGTTTTTCTATATATGATTTGTAAGCGGATAGTTTGTAAATATTTTGTTAGCTTTGGTTTTATAAACCGATAGAAATAATTTTCATCAATTTCATGTGTATTATTGAATAAGAAATGTTCTAATGAACTTCATGCGTATTAATAAATTAGAAGAAATAAAAGTAAGTAAAGTCGTCGGGGTGGCCTATTGTCGGTAGTAGCCAATCAGCGAGGGAGTCTATCTGCTTTTCATTAGCTATCCCCTTTTTCGCTAGACAAAGGAGATTGTGTTTGCGTCTGAGGTGGAGCGCCACACCAACTGTGCTACTCATACGCTGAGTTGGCGAGGACCGGTATCGAACTAGGAACCTTTTGGTTTCTAGCCGAACGCTCTACCGACGGAGCTAAACTTCCTATATATTAATAAAATGGTAGTTGACCCTCAGCCACCGCCTTCTAACACCTATGAGATAAAAAGGGTTGGATGTTTGTTCGCCACGAGAACAATTTGAAGAATACGGTCGTGACAATTATGAAAATGCTTGGGCCTGACATGACCAGCCGATTGATCAGATTGGGTCACTCCGACCGCTTGTCTAGCTCAAGTAAGGTTCGAAGTGGAGCGTTGCAGGCCACGTGACCATTTACTACCCGGGTAATGGACCGCACAGCCACCAAGATCCCTTTCTCAGCCTTTACGGGTTCCCACCCACGACCAGCAGGTGGCCTTATTAGTGTAATCGGGGTATTATGCAGCCACAGACTGGTTTATGTCTGGGTCCATTAACTTCAATCTACGACTGTATTATACATAAACAATTTTATGTATATACTTTTTCGCATTCCAAAAGAGACACCAATTCTATATAAGTAACAGATGAATACAATATGAAACGCTAGCCTCGTTTTAAGTTTAAGTTAAAAGAAATTTAAGGAAGCAAACCCCACTGAAAAGGTATTCTACTTTAGGAAAATTTCCTATACTAATAAATAAATAAATAAATAAATAAACTGCTTTTATTTTGTTTTATGTTGTATTTTTTAAATAGCAAAATAAGTTTCTATATTGTACACAACGTTGTGTGACGTCATATTTTGTTACATTCTTTGCATTCTTGAATAGACAACGATTCTAAACAAGTACCTTAAACTGTATTTGTAAATATTTTTGTAATCTGTGTCTTTAAAAAGTTTAATGACAAGATGTCAGAAAAAAGGGGGTTGCATCCATCTTGAAACACACCATATATCAACAGTACATTCTGGTGGATAAAGAGACAATTAAAAAATTTTTTTAGCAAAAACGTGGCCTAAATGTGATACGGTTGTTTGGATTCCGCCGGTGGGAAACACCGGCGGAATCCAAACAACCGTATCACACTTCAGGGACGCATCAGGCGCCGAGCAATAAATTCAGTCCTTAACCTTTGTAGGTGAGGGAGTAGGTGTTACCCGAGGGAGGCCCTCCTGAAACCAAACTGTTATTAATTCTCACCCATCTTCTAAGAGGTAATAACCCCAAAACAAGTATAATTTTTCAGACCTCCCACCAGACCGGGTTAACAATAACGTGGAGTGCTACACACAAATCGAAGCTCATACGATAGTCAGTGTAAAAAATGCATGGACCCGTCGGCATCCCCTTGAGGAGCGTTTTATGCACCGGACAATAAACCCGGTCCTTACACCTCTTAGGCGAGGGGGCAGGTGCAGTTTTGGAGGGGGGGCCTGGAACCCCGAATTAATTTACCTAATTCAACCGATAGATGCTGAAGCGCCAAGTTAAGTATAAAGAGTGCCCTTAAAATCAGATAAGTTTCGGCTTTTCATATTACTATATACTGAGATTACCTCTACTACTCCTTCATTGAGGTTTAGTAATTTTCTAAATAGTTTCGACGGCAGAGAAAACCTTGAATTAAAAAAATGTTTAACAGTTACACGCGTAATATAAACCTGAAAAGCTGCACCCGGTGGTGATATTGCAACTGTTAAACATAAGCGATTGTGGCAGCCATAAAAGCGGTGAAATTATTGGCGAAGATGGAAAATGGTGAAAGAGTTTTCATTTACATATGTGTAAATAACTAAACTCTATGTTATTGGTATGAACATAAAAGTACAGTGAGGAGATAAATAAAGTATTCATTCATTTAAAAAATGAATATATTTTCCAACTTAAAGACACTGATTTGTACTTTTGTAACAACAATCTTAACTATTATACAAAAAAGTTAATGAAATACAATTTTATTTCAATTATAAAAGGAATAACGAAAAAGTGGGAGAAAAAATATTCGTTAAAATCATAAACTACATTTAATACTTTGTTGCATAGCTATAATCAAGTTTTACTGCTAACAATCGTTTCCGATAGTTTTTGTTTACATATGCTGTGCAACTATGTATTATTTTGGATTATTCGGACTGTTGTCCTCATCTTCATTATTATCTGTACAACGTTTTGGCCGATGGCACTTCTCCGGCCTTCTTCAGGTATTTCTTGTCGGACTCGGGAACCTTCTCAAACTCGGGAACCTTCTCTTCGAACTCGGGAAACATTTTGTCATAATCGGGATCCTTAAACGGAACATTCAACCCAACACTTTATTTAATCCACGAGGGTATTCTCATTCCGCTAACCATGTCTGGGTACAAATGTTCAGCTGTGTTAATTTTTATTCTATGTTACTGTCGTTCTTAACCAGTATTGAACCTGCAGCCTAGAGATATCTGTCCAGACTCAACCGTGTATATCCACTACGCCATGTGTCCAATTGAAGAAGGCTGGAGGGTACATCGGCTGAAACGCTGTACAGATAACAAAGACGAGGACAATAGTCTGAATAATCCAAAGCCTCATCTCAAATTCAGAGAAATCCTATGCAACTGTTTGCGATCATTCTTTTATGTAAATCTTCAAATCATCAATATTCTTTGGGATCGTTGTTTTAAACGTCCCCATAAATTCTTAATTGGATTAAGATCTGGAGATTAACTTGGGCACTGTAGAACATAGATAGCCGAATGCTTTGGATGGTTATTCTGTTTTCTTTAGATAAAATTTCCTTTCATTAAATATTTTGTATAATATTTAAGATTATGTTGCCTTTGTGGGTGGGGTATCAGAAACATTTTTCAAAGGCATTTAGCACTAAACGAATATTACCTATCTTACATGACCCCCCCCCAAAAAAAAAAAAAAACAACAAAAAAACAACAACAAACAACAACAAAAAAAACAACAAACCAAAAACAACAAACCAAAAACAATTTATCAAACAAAAACTTAACATGTTTTAGCCAGATCAAACTTTAACATAATTTAAAAAAAAAAGTAAAAGCATTTACTTACCTGAAATAGTTTGAACAATTTAATCTTTTCTTCATATTCTTGAGATATTAACGTTTCAGTTGAGTAATAATTTCGTCCTCGTAACGTATATAATCTGTGAGGGTAAAAAAAAAATGTAAACTATTCGTTAAAAAAACATGAAGATAGAAAATGGAAGATAATATATCAACTGGATTAATCCATTCCAACAGAAGTATGCCAAGTACTCGGACGATATCATTTTTTTTTTCAAAAGGATTAGTTTCTTTAAAAGATTTTAAGTAAAAAAAAAAATGCAACTCAAGTGCTATCTATTAAATAAGGAGGTCCAGAAACATCCCCATAAAAGCAGACAAGTCTCGGACTCCCCACAGAGTATTGGTTTGCAAGCTGGATTAATAGGCTATGGTTAATGGATTCGATTTTCACTGGGCGCTCAATACTTCTGGCCTTGTTCCACATCTAAGTAAATAACTATACTATATTTGCGGTGTGTGTCCAAGGACGCAATTGAAAACAAAGTCGTGTACCAAAACAAAAGGGAAATAGCTCTAATAGATCTGCAAATTTAATGAATTTCCATATCTGTTCATTAGGCCCACTTGCGTTGATATTACGTCTCACCCCTTTTAAAATGTAGTATTATTGGTAAATGGGGGTTAACATTCACAAATTTGTGTTGTAACATTTTAACAATTAGTACATGGAGCGATAGGTACTGTTATCCAATAGTGGGAAATATGTGATTTAAAAAGTGTATACTTAAATTCAGTCGGATACTATATAACCCGGGCAAAGTCGGGAACATACAGCTAATTTGTACATATAAGAATAGTTAAGAGTATCATGGAACAATTGGTGTATTTTGGTGACTGTAATTTGAACATTTTTACGGAATAAATGTAACGTTATGGTAAAGGGATATTATTGTACTAACTGGACCTGTGGATATACCATAGTATGATAATTTAATTAATACTGCGTTTGATATGTTTACTTAAGAGCTACTACAAAAAATAGTTCAATATGTAAAAAGTATAATAATCTGGATTTAACTCTCTTTCACTCTTTTTTCTTTTTTTCCTTCTTTCCATCTTTTCATTATGTTCGATTGAAACAGATTAGCGTTATCGCTTCCAGGCTCACCCCCTCTCTCTATTTTTCGCCTAATCTCAGTCTTTCTTTTTCTTTCTATCTTATTATGTTTTTTTCTGTACAGGATGTCCCTTTTCTTCCCCTTCTTTCTTTATAATAAAAACGGAATGCTCCATTATTTAGCTGAGGTGACGATACACAAAAGAAATAATAATTCGGCGGATAAGCAACACCAGATAATCAGGATTTACATTTTTTGCATTTCATTTTGGACGATTTTGACGGTCTCATTTTTAACCAGAGGGCTTTGCAAGATGATAACGGTCATACAATTAAGGAACACGAGTATCAATATATAGATGTTTGGGTCAGTAAGGTAGAACTGATCAAATTAATGATAGGATAGTGAAGACCAAACTCCCCAATTATTACACCCTGTGCCAAATGTATGATTAAAAACATAATAGATATTAACAAGCAATGCAGTAATTTATCAATGTCTCAAGACTTATAAAAAAATAATAACACTGTTCTCTCACACAAAAAAAAGATTATCAAAAGGCTGAAAATTAGAAGAAGAATAAAAACTGTCACAAGGAGGCTCTCGTTGCGTAACGGTTATTGTCGTAGGAAATGGACTAGCAATACGAGTTCGAATCTGTTCGCATTTCACATAGCGCTAATTCTCGTTATGAAAGGTATGACTCCATCTCTTCTCTCTCCCCAGCTATGGGTGAATAGTGGGATAGATTAGGATCTTTAGCCTTGGTACAGCAACTGGTCTTGGAAAAGGAAACCACGGAATTGAAAAATTGATCCTGTATTGCATACAGTCAGTGGCGGATAAATATTTACAGAGAAAATGCTGAAAAATCAGTCGGTTTCGCTCTAGTCTGAGGTAGTTGCTATGTCTCGCCATACTGATGAGACGTCAAATGTCGAAACACGGTATCTGTGGATGACTTATTTATGCTCCCAAAACCCGGTTAACTTTCAGCATAAAGCAATGATCGTCTGTTGTTTACAATTTTATTCTCTGGTGATCGTAAAATATGTACACAGATGTTTGTATTTAACAGTTAAAACCACGGTTCTTAATGGCAGCTGTCGATGGCCGAGAGATCAACGAATCGGGCTGCTGAAAAGTCAGTTGGGTTTCGCTCCTGGTCAGAGGTAGTTGCTGCGTCTTGCTACAATGATGAGACATGAAACGTCGAAACATGGTGTCTGTGGATGACTTTATATATATATATATATATATATATATATATATATATATCACATATTCAGAAGATGTATTTATTCATAAATAAAAGAAGAGTTCAACCTCCTTTCGAATGTTTCGGTTTATATATATATTGGATATATTAATCCTTATCATGACAAAATTAAGGAGTAGTACTGAGAAGTACTAGGACATGTGTTTATGGCCAGGTTGCCGTGGGGAGAGCTGGTGTGCTAAAATAATTTCGTAATCTGGTTCGCCTGCTGGCCATATAGTAAAAACCCATGTTTCAGTATCGGGGTCTAGGTATCACTTAGCTTAGTCTATTCATCATACTCTTAGCATGACGCACACCGAATCTCGAGGACAAAGGTAGGTATGTAGGTAGGTAACCACAACAATATTAATATATAGATGTTTGTTATTTTCAACGTTGGTCATGTTTTGGAGGATTGTAGAATTTACAAACAAAATGTTGTGTTATTGTTTCGGTTACTATGTAGATTTGTTACTGTTTTTGATCAGTTGATTTTACGGCATGTCAACTCTTATTGAATTATTTATTGCTGAAGTCTTTTGAGCTCAGTTGGTAGAGCATCCAATAGGAACCAGAATTCCAGTTTCGATACCGGCCCTCGCCAACTCAGCGCATGAATTTTGAGCTAATTGTAAGTGTAGAGCTCCACCTCAGACGCAAAAATCTGGTCAAGCGCTAAGGAAAAGGAGATAGACTCCCTCGCTGTCCTGTTGATACCAACAATAGGTCACTCCACCGATTATACTTACTATATAGTTTCAAGTAACTATTCCTATTTAATGATGATTATAATAATTTGTTCGCACACATAGTGTCAAATATTCCAATCTAATACTAAACATTTACCCACAGTTATATGGTGTCAAGTATTCGTAATAACTTGCACACAATTATATAATTTCAAATTTCTAATAATAATTCTCTGTAAAAATAGATAATAAAAAATAGATAAAAATAGGAGATGGTAGTTCGAATCTCATCGAGATGCAGAGGTACAGTCGAGTATTCTACAGCTCCAGCCGACAGGACTGAAAAAAAAGTTGGGGATTGCTGGTCTAATAGACTGAATAGTTGATAATGTTTTATTGATAGTGAAATTGAATATTTGATATTGTTCTAATAATAAAAGAATTATCATTTGTTGTTATTACTATTATTATTGTTGTTATTATTATCATTATTATCATTGTTGTTGTTATTATTATTGTTGTTATCATTGTTGTTGTCTCGGCTAGTAAGTACGATTCTGCCGTAAGAGTTAGGCCCCTTAGACCCCTTAAAGTATTTTCGTAAATAGTATACATTTTTGCTATTTCACCGGCCATTTCCGGGTTGTGAGTCAGCGGGAAATTTCAAGTCTCTTTTCCACTTCTGCTCGACCGCAACAGACGTGTTTGCCAACCTCTAACCCTATCCATATCAGAAGATTATCCTAGGCAACACGGTAAGAGAGAATACATTATCTTCTTTTCCTAATTTACATAGCTACTTCGTTTACTGCTATTTTCTGCTATTTTATTTTATCGAAGTTGTCATGCTGAGAATTTCCTTGATATACTTCTTCTTCGTATCCCATGTAAGACCCTCGTCTCTTCGTATTGTTTCACTTATTTGCCTCTACCCCCGGGTACTAGTATTTATCGTGCATTATTATTCTCCTACACACTTACCGTTGCCTTTTCTCTTAATAAATTATGTTTGTATTCACTAGCCCATGTTGAAATAGCATTATTCTGAGTATACATGCTACTTTCACTGCAGTCTCAGTCTAAATATGTCTGTCTGACCTTTACCGTGGACCTTTCTCTCATAAACCCTTGCTTTCACGTATTCCCCTTAGCGTTGTTCCTACTCCCTGTAAGAATTATTGTCTCCTGTCACTCATGTTTTAAATGGCATTTTTCTGAATGATACGTGCCTCCGCTTCTTCTAGGACCTTTGAGTTTGCCACTAAAACTCTCGGGCCACTGCTTATTGCCCCCCTTCCTCTTTCGCCTTGTCTGCAACCTTTTTCTCCTTCCCTCTCTGGCTCTGTCGCTGCTATTATCATTTTTACTGCTATTATCATTACTGATGTTATCATCATTGCTCTACGCTACCTGCCTATTACCTTATGTCCCTTATCCGTTCTCTGTAATTCTTATAATTACCTTGCCTTTTAAAACTTTGATTTGCCTTGTTATTTGCTGTGTCTGTCACATCTTTCTTTTCTTATTTCAGCTTTTTACCTTTTCCTTGTGAATAAAGATCCTTTTAACTACATCCATGGTTATTTGTGTTTTATCGTTGGAGAGGTTTAACTGCACGTAACTAGACTGTCTCAAGCACCCTGGTGGGACATAAGCAAGTCATATTAGGAGGTGTGATAGTTGTTATTATTATTGTTATATTGTTATTGTTGTTATTATTGTTGTTATTGTTATAGTTATTGTTGTTATTATTATTATTATTGTTATTATTGTTGTTATTGTTATAGTTATTATTATTATTATTGTTATTATTGTTATTATTATTGTTATTATTATTATTGTTATTATTGTTGTTGTTATTATTGTTATTGTTATTGCTGTTGTTATTATTATTATTGTTGTTGTTATTATTGTTATTGCTGTTGTTATTGTTATTATTGTTGTTGTTATTATTATTATTATTGTTATTATTATTATTATTATTATTATTATTGTTATTACTATCATTATTGTTGTTGTTGTTATTTATCTATTTATTTATTCATTTTTTGCCGTAGTCGCGATAACATTGTCGCTGCCGCATTAGACAATGCATTTTAATAACTTGTGATGAATCATTAACGACCATTAAAACTACATCGTGTCGCGAAGTAACACTTTAAATATTGGACAGGCAAAGGAAGCAAGAAAGAAAGGAGGGAGATAGAGAATATATATATATATATATATATATATATATATATATATAGAGAGAGAGAGAGAGAGAGAGAGAGATGTGAAACGTTGTGAGTCAATTTCAACCAATCTTCTCTTGATTTCAACAATCTCTTCACGTAGAAAAGCGTATGAAACTGTCGTGTATTTTTATTTAAATTTTCATTTTCTTTTATTCTTGTCTAATGAACGAGACGCATTCGGTGAAGTGTTTTATATGTTGTCAAAATTTGCCTGTCGGCTAAATCTGAATATATTTCGCTGAAATAACAGTTATATATGGAAACAACACCTCGAAAAGACAACCTGCAGTTATGCGCATGTATAAATACTCACATAGTCACGCATGCGCGCACAACACTACACTCACACACTGGGAAATTTAGTTTCTTGTTAGATTAAATTAACATTAAAGTAACTTTCTTTATTTCAGAGAGAAGGGCGATTACTGTAATACTGATGCTATACCTGCCTTTCGGGGTGGGTGAGTTAGATTAAGGGTATAAGAATTAAATGTAGTTTTATCTTTAGTGGCTAAACAGTTAGGAGCCTTCGGAGAAACCTCAAAATGTAGGTGACTATGTAATAAAATCCAAAAAAAGAGGTACATAACAAAATACAGACTTTATTGTTTGAGCACATGTAATATAAAATACAGATACAAAACAGTTAGGACGAACATCCTAAAGAAAGAAAGAGTTCTTGTAGAGTTAATCTTTAGGCTACTAACTGGAGAATAGAAGAGTCACTTACTGTATAGGAGTCACGTGGTTAGGGTCTAGAAAGGGCTACGCACATATGTGGGGATTAAAATAAAATTCAAATAAAAAATAACAAACTCCCATGAGCCTTCACCGGAAGAACCCCCCGAGCATGTGCGAGAAAAAGGACTGACTTCCGTCCCCCAAAAGAGTCTCTCGGCCATTCTGACTTAAGCCTTAACTCGGACAAGACACTACGACTGACCAGGGAGAAACCCCCTTGCCATGTAGTGGCTATGACCTGCAAATAAAGCCTAAATCATAAAATTACCCTTTCTTTCTTTTCTTCCCTTGAATTCCTTCCATTTCAGCGCGACCACCAAATAAGATAGGGTTAAAAGTAAACCCTAGGAACACGCACCAGGAATAACCACAGCCACCTTTTAAACCTAAAACCTCTTGCCACACTATACATACATGGATACGAGCCTGTAGTTGGAGGCAAGGCCCCCAAGCCTTAATGGACAAACACACAACTTGTCTAGTGAATTTTTGTGGATGCCAGATCAAAGAGAGGGAGAGAGTTTAAATTACCAAATAATAATGTCATCTAGTCGCAAGCCCTGGTGGCAAGGGAAGATAACTCCATCCAAAATAAGGAAATACAATCGTTACAAGTGTATTCGCTTGGTTCAAGGGGATGACCCCTTACCTAAGGGGGACGAGAACAAGGTTTATTGACTGGCGCTTGAGGCATTCTTCAGGAATGTCGATGGGTTAAAGTATTTTATTGTAATAGCCACACACGAGTTCTTATTAGTGTGTGGCTCACCCCAATAAAATGACATTATGTCAATCCTGATTTGGTGGAAAATCGGGGAAATACATAGTCTGTATCCTATTACAGAATGGCTACTGCCCTGCCCCCCCCCCATTATGACTGTATGAACTCTGATTGAGACTTGCTATGGTTTTAGATTGTCTGGTAATCATTCCTTTCCCCCTTGAGTTCAAGAAAATAAACGAGTGCTAAGCATATATTGTACATGTTCTTCTATCTGATTTGTGTCTTTTTTTATTCCAATTCTAAAACATGTTGAATGGTTGGATTTTTACGACATGTCAACTCTTGGGTTATTTTATGCCGAAGACGTTTTTATTTTATTTATTCTTGTTGGGTATTAATTTATTTTAACTTATTTTTTATTTATCTAACCCATAGATGCGACCCTGACGGGTACTACCGCTAGTTAGAGTGGATCTGGGCAATAAATGGGCAATAATGGCAATGAAAATATACTCAACACTCCCCAGAGCTCCAAAACTGGAAACTTACCCCTAGATGCAATTAAACTTTATACCCAGAACACTCTAAAATATGAATCGACCTTCAGCATTGAATGCAACATTTCTTTTGTAAACCCTGATTGGTTGAAACACGTTACCACAAATTGAAAATGAAGAATTCAAACTGAAAAGTATATTTATAATTAAGTACTTTATAATTAGTATTTACTAGTTCCTAGATGACCTGTAAACCGTAGGGTTTTCATGCAACAGCTACCCATAATGATACTAATGTGTCGAGGAAGAAGTGAAGAATTCTGATTAGTATTTTATAGTTATCTACATTATACCAAGAATTTGGACGACTAAAAAAATTAAGCGCAAATGCATCCCCGCCATTAGATTATCAGTAATTGCAAATTGAACTTGAAATTGTTTTATTTTAAGCGTGTTGCTTTAATTAAAAATCTCACTGTCAGTTTCAGTTTTTATTGGATTACGGTTACGGTTACACACACACACACACACACACAACACACACACAAAGAGAGAGAGAGAGAGAGAGAGAGAGAGAGAGAGAGAGAGGAGAGAGAGAGAGACAGACAGACAGACAGACAGACAGACAGACAGAGTGAGCAATGGACAGATATTGATTATTTTGTTAAGATTGTAAGCGTAACAAGACATGCGCATATTAGTAATCTTGAATATTTTGACAAACACACGTTTTTCAAATTTTGTTTCCATCATTTTTTGTTGAAAAGTTACGATGTTATAAAGTTGATAATTTTTATCGAAAAATTAATGATAAAATTTATGCCTGTACATTTATCGTCGAAATTGTAATGCAATCTTTTAAATGGCTTTCTATCTCAGGTATATACACCAAAGATATTTTAAGACAAAATACTTTATAGTTTTCAGATATGTTCAGATTTTTTGGAAGTGAAGGGTTTAGTAATATACTAGACAAAACGTGACCTGTTCGGTCACCCATTAAGCTCTTGCTAGATAATTGAGATTAGGGAAAAGAGTAGGGTCTGCCAAAATGTTGTCTGCTATTCATTCAAAAACGAATTAAAATGAATTAAATTGACTATTTAATGTCAAATTTTTGTCTAAGTCTAAAAATTGTAACATAATGAGCATCAGTAAAATAAGGGAAATCATATTGTACATGTAATTTATTTTTAATACATTTTAAACTATTTTTTCAGGCAATTTTGCTCGAATATATCTTAACATGACCGCCAAAGATGACGTAAAATCTGTATTTTATGAATTAATTTGACCCCCCCCCCCATCATTTGCAAATAAATTACCTAAAATCAAGGAAGTATCCAATTTTAATGAAATTTCAGTGTTGATTTATCAATGAATGAATTTTATTCTATTTTAAAACTTTCTGATTTAATCAGGTATTTCTGTTATGATAAATTAATAAATAAAATTCATTTAAAATATGAAGCGTCTAATTTTAAGTTTCAATTTTCATATTTTTATATTCTAAAAACATATTTTATTTAATTACTACTTGAGTTTATCATCATTATCTTATATTTTTTGTAGAAAAACTCTATTGAAAATTTAGACCCTCCCTTTAAACAGAACAAATATCAATGTATAACCCCCCCCAAAAAAAAAAAAAAAAACAAAATCAAACAAACAAACAAACAAAAAAAAACAGTAAAATCATTTTGTAAAATTTCTAAGAAACGGTTGGCCTATGTACACCCCAAAATTCGGCTGGTACGAATTTTAAAAACGAATTAAAATTAATTAAATCCATTATTTAGGGTCAAATTTTATCCAAGTCGAAAAGTAGTAATATAATGAGCATCAATAAAAAAAAAAGCAAAATAATATTACACATGTAATTTATTTTAGTACATTTAAAAACGATTTTTTTCAGTCAATTTTGATTGCGTTCGGCCTGAGATGCTGTTTAAAAATAGCTTGTTACAAAGTAACATTCGCGATTGCAAAATAATATACAAAGATCCGATTTTAATGAAATTTTCAGTATTGATTTATCGATTAATGAATTTTATAATGCATCAGTTATCTTATTTCAAAACTTTAAGTATTTCTGCTATGATAGATTAACATATAAAATGAGTAGCAAAATTTTAAGTTTAAAATGTTTTTTGGTAATTTAAAAAAAAATTGTATTGACCCCCCCAAAAAAAAAACAAAAAAACACGGATTTTTCAACGAATTGGGTTCACCTAATTTAAATTGAAATGGACCAGGGAATTTAATTACATACGGCCTCTTCGCTAAAGAGTGAATTAAGTGAGTTGTTAAATGTTTCTCTTAATTCCTCTTTCTTTTACTCTCTAGATAGACTAACACATTTAACGAGAGTGTAATCAAGAGAGAAATAGAGAGGAAAAGAGTGATATACAGAAGTTATGACAGGGATTGGTCAGTTTTTGACTTAATTGCAAATTACGACAATTAGAACCAAGTAAAATGTTTTTTTTAAAAAAACGTAACGTAATCCTAAAACTAAGGAATAATTCAGTATAACTTTCGTGTAATTAAATTAACCAGGAAAAAAGCCTTTAGACACTAAAAGGTGATAATCTCAGCTTTAGTATAATAATAGAAGATTTCAGGACTATTTCAGTAAAATGTAATTTTTTTATAACCTTGAAGAATTTACATTCCTTACTTATCACGTTTTTCCCGTTAGGCACTAGGTGGCATGGCATACTGCCTTATAAAACTAGAAGCACCAAAATCAAAAATTTTCTTTCTCTCTTTCATCTTTTACACTCAACAAGGTAACACGCAGCAGTTACGTTTCCTGTCTACGTGAAGGGAGGTTTCTCTCGACCTCGT
The DNA here is from genome assembly GCA_023376005.1 of Doryteuthis pealeii. Lineage (NCBI taxonomy): Eukaryota > Metazoa > Mollusca > Cephalopoda > Myopsida > Loliginidae > Doryteuthis > Doryteuthis pealeii. The sequence goes on along the minus strand of CM042157.1, from coordinate 55,033,039 downwards.
GGCGATCAAGAACATTGCTCAATATGACATAAACTTTCCTCTTTAACCAACAACCTCAAAAGTTTTCTCTACATAAAAGACTACCTACATATAAGGATATTTCCCCTTATACAATTATGTATAAGCTTCTTTGTATCTTTTGTCATTTTTGTATTTCTCTTCTTTTCTCAGACAAATAAAAATTGTTTTCGGTAATTCGTCCTGAATTGTTTTTGCACATATCCCCACGAGGATATATCATATTACACACAAGTTTTAAAAAATGTGTCCAGATTTATTCAATTACAACTAAAAATGTTAGCGATGAGCAGTGGTAACCAAAACCAGCAAACATACGAAGACAATACGAAACCATAAACTCACCACAGTTACAACCTGACTTTAAGGTAACGCCTCTCAAAAATACATATTTTGGAATAACAACCCCCCCAAAAAAACAAAACACACGAAATATTTTCTGTATATTAAGAAATATTATGAAAACGTCGAGGTGAAACAACTACTCATATATATATATATATATATATATATATATATATATATATTATATATAAAGATTTTTTTGTCATATTTTCATAGTGAGTTCGAAGCATTAATAAAATTAATAAAATTTTTTTGAAGGCGTAAATAATGCACATTTATGTTTAAAAACATATTTTATTTCTTTTTTTTCCTTTTTTTTTTTCATATTAAGGTTCCAAATTTTCGAGCTAAGCTCATCATCAGGGAATGAATTATTTTTTCATAATTTTCATCTGTATTAATAGATTCAATCGTGTTGTGTTCATTGAATGTTTGTGGTAACTGTGAAAAAATTTCTTTTTTTTTTTTTTCCGGCGAAGATATAGTTACGCTCGGTAAATCCGTAATAAATCGTTGCGATGATCGTGTTCCGCGGGATTTTTGAAAATTATTTCATATATAAATTCTTTTTTTTTTTAAATACTATAAAATAATGAAGTCCTGCTCAGGGACACTGGAATAAAGATTTTTTTTGTCATTATTTTCATAGTGAGTTCGAAGCATTAATTAAAATGTAATAATAAATTTTTTTGAAGGCGTAATAATGCACATTTATGTTTAAAAAAACATATTTTTTCTTTTTTTTCCTTTTTTTTTTCATATTAAGGTTCCAAATTTTCGAGCTAAGCTCATCATCAGGAATGATTATTTTTTTCATAATTTTCATCTGTATTTAATAGATTCAATCGTGTTGTTGTTCATTGAATGTTTGTGGTAACTGTGAAAAAATTCTTTTTATTTTTTTTTCCGGCGAAGATATAGTTACGCTCGGTAATTCCGTATAAATCGTTGCGATGATCGTGTTCCGCGGGATTTTTTGAAATTATTTCATATAAAAATTCTTTTTCTTTTTTTTATAATACTATAAAATAATGAAGTCCTGCTCAGGGACACTGGATAAAGATTTTTTTTTCATCATTTTCATAGTGAGTTCGAAGCATTAATTAAAATGTAATAATAAATTTTTTTGAAGGCGTAATAATGCACATTTATGTTTAAAAACATATTTATTTCTTTTTTTTCCTTTTTTTTTTTCATATTAAGGTTCCAAATTTTCGAGCTAAGCTCATCATCAGGATGAATTATTTTTTCATAATTTTCATCTGTATGAATTACCGAGCGTAACTATATCTTCGCCGGAAAAAAAAAATAAAAAGAATTTTTTCACAGTTACCACCAAACATTCAATGAACAACAACACGATTGAATCTATTAAATACAGATGAAAATTATGAAAAAAATAATTCATTCCCTGATGATGAGCTTAGCTCGAAAATTTGGAACCTTAATATGAAAAAAAAAAGGAAAAAAAATAAATAAATATGTTTTTAACATAAATGTGCATTATTACGCCTTCAAAAAAATTTTTATTATTACATTTTAATTAATGCTTCGAACTCACTATGAAAATAATGACAAAAAAAATCTTTATTCCAGTGTCCCTGAGCAGGACTTCATTATTTATAGTATTATAAAAAAAGAAAAAAGAATTTATATATGAAATAATTTTCAAAAAATCCCGCGGAACACGATCATCGCAACGATTTATTACGGAATTTACCGAGCGTACTATATCTTCGCCGGAAAAAAAAAAAAAAAAAAATTTTTTTCACAGTTTACACCAAACATTCAATGAACAACAACACGATTGAATCTATTAAATACAGATGAAAATTATGAAAAAAATAATTCATTCCCTGATGATGAGCTTAGCTCGAAAATTTGGAACCTTTATATGAAAAAAAAAGGAAAAAAAAGAAATAAATATGTTTTTTTAAACATAAATGTGCATTATTACGCCTTCAAAAAATTTATTATTACATTTTAATTAATGCTTCGAACTCACTATGAAAATAATGACAAAAAAATCTTTATTCCAGTGTCCCTGAGCAGGACTTCATTATTTTATAGTATTATAAAAAAAAGAAAAAGATTTATATATGAAATAATTTTCAAAAAATCCCGCGGAACACGATCATCGCAACGATTTATTACGGAATTTACCGAGCGTAACTATATCTTCGCCGGAAAAAAAAAATAAAAAGAAATTTTTCACAGTTACCACAACATTCAATGAAAACAACAACAGATTGAATCTATTAAATACAGATGAAAATTATGAAAAAAAATAATTCATTCCTGATGATGAGCTTAGCTCGAAAATTTGGAACCTTAATATGAAAAAAAAAAGGAAAAAAAGAAATAAATATGTTTTTTAAACATAAATGTGCATTATTACGCCTTCAAAAAAATTTGTAATATATATTATATATATATATTATATTATATATATATATATATATATATATATATATATTCTAAAACAAGGACGTAAATGCTATCTCTAAAGTAATTTCATTAATTTCTACACCAGTTATTGTAGAAAACATTCCCAATCAACCTTTTCTTAACATTTTCAGATTAAATTAATGCTATTTCAAGACATTTAAAAAAACGGGATGATGAGTAATTATCTAAAAAATCATTAAATAGTGTGAAAGAGCCACCTATCTCTGGGTTTTGGTCTATATAACGTTTTGAATGTTTAAAGAGAATATGGTGTAGTATATATTACTAATTGACCATGTGCTGTAATTTAAAACAAATCAGCTTTTACGTGTGTGTCAAAAGTCAAATGAATATTCAATTATTTCCAACATAGAGATATTTAGAGGTTATAAATGGATTCCTGGTAAAATTCTGGTTCATAACTATTTGCTTATTGTATGGTTAATTACATTTTTTGAAAAATTTGCTAAGTTCAGTGTAAATTTCTACGAAACGGCGAATTTAGTTCAATTAGTAAGACACGTGTAGCCCATGTGTGACCTTCTTTTCTGATATGAACTCATCGCCATGTTTTCATGTCGTCTTTGTCTCTCTCAACTTCGAAAGACCTGTAAATATACAGTTGCATTTTTTTAATTTTCCATCTGCACATTATTGGAGGCTACTCGAATTCAAATACTGAACAAGGCTGTTTGCATTTCCTATAACACCAATAACCTTGTGTAAGGTATGAATACAACTATTTCCCCTCCAGCTATGGATAAATCAGGCATGGGAAACCTTTTTCAAAAAAAGCAGACGACATGAGACATCAGGAGGACCACATTACTAAAAAGATTTCAAGGTAATTTTACGATGAAGGTACCCCAACTATTTTTTATTACAGAAAAACAATGGCATAAACCTTAGAAATAGGGAAAAGTTGATGTTTTTCTCTTTGGTAAAAAGATATTTTCTATTAAGAAATTCAAGTCTTAGACAGGTCATTCGCAAAGCACCGCGGTCCGCATGTGGACCCCGCGCCGCAGGTTGCACATGACTAAGATGAACAGTAAGACATACTGGTCTATTTAAACTTGGTATAACAACTGGTCAAAGAGAAGAATAACTAAATTCAAACCAGTTGTAGACCTTTGAAAGAGGCGGGCCCTGCTAGGTTATTTCTGTCCAAGACTCGCTACATTAGTAGCATCGCCACGAACAAACCAGGTAAGATAAGCCTTTTTCTATGTATATAAATATATTTAAGCATTGAAAATCCCACAAAATATACAGTTGTTATATAGATCAAAAACATAAGTAACTTGCAGATAAAGAAATTCAATATCAGAATATCTCAAACGAACTTAATTCTTTATATGTAAAGTTCCACGAATTAAATTAATCTATTTCAGAATTGAAGGAAAAGAAAGAGAAGGAAAAAAACTTTTTGTATTCTGATATTTACGCCATTACTTTTTAATTGAGAGAAGCGGATGGAATGAGACCTGTCTGGGCACCGGGTGCTTACCAACAAAATATCAATCACACAAATCAGATTTTAGTGTTCCTTTTGTCGTGTCAACGCTGTCACCATAATTGCAAGTGACTTGACCATCTCTAGTAGTCCGCCAATGGGGATATATCGCTTTTAACGCCATTACAACGAATATTGATCTTTAGAAAACAACACTGCGATCAATCCTACGTCGCCATTAGAAACTAAATTATCAGTGTCATCATTACTACTACTGCTACTACTACTGTCGCTACTGCTTAAACACCTATCGACATTTCAAAATGGTGGTGATTATGATCAACTGTTCCCTGGTAAAGATAATAATTCTCATTTTTTTTTTTTATTAAACTTTAAAAAAATGAAAGTTAATGAAAATGTACAGCATCGCCCTAGTTTTACCCCCTTGTCTTACGTTACAGTCTGTCTGTAACAAAAATCTTGACGAGAGACAAAGTGTATAGGTTCAAGTTCATGCCTGTGCAAATAGTTGGATAGTGGTCTTGACAATGGCGAGGGTACTGGAAGGTTTCTAACAACAACTTTAATTTATTTTCATAACTGATTAATTGATTGATTTTAACGACATGTCAACCCGTCTGAGCTATTTTATGCTTAGAGGTTAATTGTGTACGTTGTTTCTTAAGAGGGTTTGCACAAGGTTAGATGATGTCAAGTATTCCTATTTAGTAAAAATGATTTTCCAACAGATCTAGTTGACCGCAACAGATACTACTACTCTGGGCCAGAGTGGTCTTGGGAGTAATGGAGATTTACATAACTAGAGCCTCAATATCAGATGCAGTTTAAGGTCCCACAAAGGACACCTTCTTTTTGTGGTGGTCTTACCTCTTTTGCAGGGGATTCAGACAGGGCATCAGTATAATGTGTTTATCTATTTAAAATGATTGTTAAGATATATTTTTAAATGATTGTATAACTGGAGACCAGTTAGAATTTAGTTAAGAGGACTGAACTCGGAAGACATAGTTTCCCATCTTTGCTCCCTCATACATGCGGGTTAACAATGTATTGGGTAAAAAGGTATTCGTGAGAATAAAGTTGTGTACACACACAAAAATGTCTCCGTGTTGTTATATAGATGATAAAAGAACAAGATAGAACCCAGAGAGAGAGAGAGAGAGAGAGAGAGAGAGAGAGAGAGAGAGAGAGAGAGAGAGAGAGAGAGAGAGAGAGAGAGAGAGAGATATAAAAAGGAGCTGAAACCCAATTTGAATTAAGATATCAAACACTACGACGCTTATTTCAGCGATTGCAAAACGAATCAAAGCATAGAAGACGGGACTTTCCTAGCATCTCCCTTACTTTTCTCACATTCTATTGCATTATGGGAAGCGTAGAGTCGATCTAGCAATCATCAGCACGGAAAATGGAATCAGCAACACGAGTTCAAATTATATTCGAGGTAGGTCGTATTCCTTTAGAAAAAGGTTTGGAAAAGGTACGGATGCACCACCCACAATTAGTAAGGTTAAGGGTAACACTCTGTTGCTTGTATTGTGTATCTCAGTGTAACATATCACTTATAAGTTGGATAAATATCATAGATAACACAAAAATCTATTAGGTTATTGGGTAGATTGATGCAATTATTGTGTTGTGCTTGTGACATGATTAGATAAACCCTAAAGTTTACTAGAAGAGACAGGCGAAACTTTTTATAGATACTTTTCAACTCAATACTTTTCAACTCAATAATGATTTATGTTTTGTTGAATCCATTCCTTCTTTTTTTTAAAGATTTGATTTTTTTTCTTCAAATTTGTCTTTGGGATATCTCGCTGCTTAATTCAGACAAATTCTTTCTTTTACAAAAAATGGTGATTCCATTTCAAATAACGTATCTTCCTTTTCATGGAAATATACTTTAATTTAATATTCAAGTCAACAAGAAAAAAGGAAAGAAAAAAGATTGTGAAGAGTTTAAAATATGTTAAGAGGCTGAACTCGATTTTAAATGTTTTTAGATAAATTCATAATAATCTAAGTATTAAAATTTAAGTTTAGATAATTATAACCTAATAACTAAATGGCTTAGCATATACGTTTGTGTAGAGTTTCAATTTTGAAGACCTAGGAACAAAATAAAAGTTGGGTTTCTAGCATGTCAAACCTGGTTGGGTTATTTTATGTCAAAGGTTTAAAATCATGTTCTCTGATATAAGTAGGTAAGAAAGGTGGGGGGGGAGGATCTCTCAGAGTAGTTTTTTTACTAACAAGAAGAGGGCCAATTTGGTTTGAATTCAGTTTTCCTTATTCAAGACCGGTTACCATATCATGGCTAATGATCCCAGTCTGACCTACTATTTACCCATAGCTAGAGGGAGAATAGTTTGATTTGTACCTTTACCAAGGGTACTAGTACAATGTGAAATACAAAAAAAAAATCTCGTACAGGATTTGAACTCGTCTCACCGTGTTCATTTCCTACGACGGTAACCATTCCACCACACGCCTCCATTATGGTAAAATATCAATGTTTTAAGAGCCAATGTATTTATACCATCATAATCATTTGAGACAGGTATACACTTCATATTTAGTTGCAATATCAATGTTTTGGTTTATTTGTTTCATGGAATATCAACATTCGTAAGTCATTTAATGCCAAAGACATCCTTGTAGAAGAACAGTAGTTATACCATTTGACCCATAGCTGAAAGGATGAGGGTGTTCATGCCTTTCTCAAGGACATTAGTCCAAAAGTGAATGTAATAGCGCGACCTGAGTATGAACTCGCTTACTAAGATGTCACAGTCCAGAAGTTATCCAATACACCCTGGGGAATCTCCCATCTGGGGATTCTCTCATCAATATTTTAAAAACGAGTCTATTATCTATTAATGTAGTTTACAATAATTTTGAACAAGTAAACTCTTCATACTCACTTGCAATATTAATGTTTTAAGAGACAATATATTAATGTAGTCTATAACAATTTTAAACATGTACGTATTTACTCAACCCCTCTATTATGGACATGATCTGACACAAGGTCAATTTTTAAGCGGAGTACAGCTGATTGGAATTCAGATTTTTCCTTTTCATAGACTGGTTGTCCTACCAGGGCTAAATAACCTAGTATTTACTACTATTTAACCATAGCCAAGGGGACACTAGATGTATTCATACCTTTCCCAATGGTATTAGCACGAAGTGATACACAAATTCGCCAAGGATTTGAACTCGAATCACCGATTTCACTTCTTATCAGTTACACTATGAGCACTTCCATTTTACAGCTGGTCAATCCTTATTGGGTTATTTTGTGCCAAATTCAGTTTTAAAATTATGGTCCTCATATGGTATATGATAAAAAACGTATCTTCAAAATCATTTTGAACATTTCATACTTAGTTGATATATGAATGTTTTAAGAGCCATTGTATTGATGTATTTACCAAACCCCTCCTTACGAGCAGGATACGACACAAAATCAATTTTTAAAGCGGTTTGAAGATTTGAATTCAGAACTTTCATTCTCCCAGGCCTATTGCCGTAACAAGGATAAAGAGCACAGTCTGTCCTTCTTTTTACCCATAGCTAGAAGGAGAATAGTTGGATGTATACCTTTCCTAAGGATATATATCTATGTGTGTATGTGTGTGTATCAATATACGAATTGCAACCGTCCTCCTCCATGATTTGAACTCGGGTCACCGCGGCCATTTGCAGCGCCAATAACCATTATGCCAAGAATGCTTCCACATGTATCAATGAAGTTGTATATTATTTTAAATGTTATCTTGAACAGATCTATTTGACCCATAGATCGCATTCTATGAAATGCTACCAATCCGGGTCAGAGTGTGCCCTGTGTGATGGCATAGAAGAATATGAAACCACACACTCCAGAACTCTGGAACTTTGTGTCATACTTAGGACAAATATTTTTTATGCTCATACCAGTAACACAAAGCTTACAGTTATTCCATCCATTAGTCTATCTTATACCTGATAAATGTAAACTTTTCACCTTTTCCCATCTTCACCAAGAATTTCACCACTACCGCTATCATGGCTGCCACAATTACTTGCCCATTGTTGTAGGAGTACTTATACCACCAAATCACCGGCCGTACTTGCCCTCCCTGTAGGCAGCAGCTCCGACCTCCGACATCGTCAATCCACCTGATTCCATCGCAGACTTCTAAGAGACGTTTTGCTAATGCATTGGAATGGCAAGCAAATGCTACCCAAGTTCTTATCTTGTGGAATATCCATTAATCTTGCGTTCTCTGTGATTTGCAGACGAAAAGGTGTGTCGTACGATAGTGACGCACAAATAGTTGTAGACAAGGTGTGTGTGTGTGGGGGGGAGTATGGTCATTTCCATTCACTTCCCACCCAGACAAACTTTGTCGGTTGTTTTGGTATGTATCGACCTGTATCGAATATTTTGATATATTGCCTCCTGATAATCGTGGATAAAAAGTGTGGAGATGAATAGAAGAAGGGGGGGGAAATAAAATGGCACTGGAGAGAGAGAGAGAGAGAGAGAGAGAGAGAGACAGACAGACAGACAGACAGACAGACAGACAGACAGAGAGCGAAATGGGGGTGTTGAACGAGTGGGAACGAAGGGAATGAAATTAAGAAAGAAAAAGGATAAAAAAGAAAAAAAAAGAAATAAAAAAGGATAGATGAGAACAAGACATTTTGAAATGAATAAGACATATAGTTTTTAATCTATTATAAACATTATGTAAGATAATTTAAATCATTTAATCTAATTTTCAATTTAGCAGCATACAACAAAAAGAAGATAGAAAATTAAAAATAAAGAACTAGATTTTGAAAATAAACGTAAAAGGGATGAAGAAAAAGATAAAAAGAAAGTATAACATTTCAAAATAAAAGAAAGAGATATTGTTTCTAATCTATTATAAATAACATTATGTATCACAAATTTTGTTCCTGTATATAATGTGTTATTTATTAATTTCTTATATTGTAAAACTATAGAAAACGGCCATTATTCCCATCAAAGTTTATTTTGCATGGTTTGGACAAATTATACCATTAATTTAAAGAATATCATCTAGTTTTCTATTTTTTATGTAAGATCATACAACAGAAATGTTAAATATAACTTATTTTGGTCATGCCGTCTTGAATATGGTAATGGAGAAAACAAAAAAAGAAAAAGAAAAGAAAAGGAAATATTTAATTTTTGTGTATAATAACTTTCGGTGTTTAACCCGTTAACTAGAAGCCCATAAACTCGGGCGGCCTGAATTTCCACTTCTACATTGCTATTGCCAACAAAATGTAGTTTTGAATATATCCTTTTATAATTCTTAATATATTTAAAATTATCTATAGGATGTTATAACCTGGTCCATTTTCCATTTTCAGCTATTTTTCAAGCTAGGACCTCAGCGTTAGAGGCTTACGGTCGTTAGAGGCTCAGAGTTCTAAGGATTAAAAATTTGTGAAAAGTGCGTATTATACACAAACAATCCGGATAGTGAAGCGAGAATAAGAAAGAAAAACAAAAAATAAAAAAGTAGAAAACTGAAAAACAAAAAATAGGGTGAAAAACAAAAAGTGACTAAAAGAATACATTTTAATGATTTCACTGCATAAAAAATGCGGGTGTCTCGATTTAGTTTTGATATTGTTGGTCATGAAAATCTGACAAAGAGAAAACTAATGAAATAAAGGACGCGGAATAAGTGATTAAGATAACTAAGGTCTTGGCATAAGCGATTAAGCAACAACTGAATAGATAATTTTAGATTAGATTTTTTTTTTATAGATAATCATTTAAAAATCTCTAATGACTTGTATGGTCTATTTTTCAAAGATCACCTTTTTTTTCAATTGTTTTCAAATTTCTATTTTAGATTATTTTTTCGATACAGTATAAAGAGTTTTAGCGGAATGTATCAATTGAAAAAAAAGGCAGGTGTTGTGATTTGTTGGGGTGAAGGAAGTAATGGATAGTGTTGAGGAAATATAAACATACTATAAATTAAACTAAATAAAACAGAATTTCTAAAATACATCAAAACAAAAATTCAAATCCCCTATTTTCACAACTTGTACAAAACAGATACCAAGCTACTACTAGGTGCCCTACCCAGTCGTTCAATAACTCTGACCGCACCGCTTTGAACCCACATACTACCATAGCCCTGTTCACAATTCTCCTTCCTCTTTTTCTTATTTTTCCTCACACCTTTCGACGCATCTGCCCTACCCTCCTCTTCCCCCTCCCAATTACGTTTTTCAACATATAAACTGTAGTCTCAGTGTCTCAAATAAATCTTCTGACGAAATTTCGTTACATACTGAGGCAAAGAATCAATCGAATGAAATTGTTTTGTGTTTTATCCGTTTTTCCTCAATTGTCAATCACATTTTGTCGGATTTACCCAAATTGTTACTTCTCATATATATATATATATATATATATATATATAATTTATCCTTGCGTGTTTGATTTAAGAGTAAAACTATATGTTCTGGTAATATATGAGACGGTTCTGTTAGATATGTCGTAGACAATTTGATTTCCCGCTCTTCTAGCAGTCTCGCAAACACCGAAATACAAGGTGAGTGAAGTCACCGAATTCGTTTTCTGGATTTTGTATGCAATCATTAAAGCCAGAGTTATTTTGTTCGGATTTTAATCTTTGGGGCATCGTAAGGATTCTTAATCTGGGCAGTAGAAAATGGTGAACGGCAACTAATAGGCAGGTTTCTGAGGTGTCTCGCCAAGAAAGAAGTGCGAATGGTGAATTCATTAAAAGAAACCAGCCAGTGTCTTTAATAAAGCATCGTCTATCTCCTGTGTATCAGTTGCCAAAACTGACTTTACAAAAGAAATACCAGATGGGATAGAAGGGAACAAAATCAGATAATAAATTATTTAGCATCGTAAAGATTATGACGCTGTTGTGATTATGGCGGCCTAAACAAGATAATAATAAGATATTATATATATATATTAAAGTAGATGGAACAGAAATAGATCGACTGAGCTGTAGTTATTTTCTTGCTAAGAGGAAACAGTATTAAATTGGGAAGAAACAAACTCATTCTATAATTTGTGAGCTTCGCCAAGGATAAGCAACAGTTTTACTAGAATAAATTTTAGGGTAATCTGAACATTAGCTACATAAATGAGAGTAATTTCCCCTTGTTTCTTTCACTTTGAGGAAGCCGTCTGCTTTGGTCGGCCATTTTCATTTCACCGTAATCAATACAACTGCATGTTTTAACACGAAAATATCATAAAATGTGTTCTTAATAACAATTAAGTTCATTTCAAATAATGCACAAGCACAATTAAGAACACATTTGATGATATTTTCGTGTTAAAATATTCAGTTGTATTGATTCAAACAAATTCATATTTTCAATGTAGATTTACGGTGAAACGAAAATGGCCGACCAAAACAGACGGCTTCCTAAAAGTGAAAGAAACAAGGGGAGGTTACTCTTATTTATGTAGCTAATGTTCAGATTACCATTTTAGGGAGGATTCCCCATGGCGTGACTAATCCACTGGGCTGCAACATCGTAGTACGTGAGTCCGAACTTCAGTCACTCTATTGTGTTAATTTTCTATTTCCTCATCCCCTGCAGTTATGGGCTTAATAGTGCCACAACATTTCTTCAACAAGGAGGCGTGCATCGTGTTATGGTTATCGCGTAGGAAATGGTTCAAATCCTAGACGAGCCTGGTTGCATTTCACATGGCGCTAATACCTCCGGGAAAGGTATGTATCCAACTTTTCTCCTTTCTACTTTCTACTATGGGTAAATAGTGGGACAGACTCGACTAACTTTGGAAGGGCAACCGGTCTAGGAGAAGGAAAACTCTAAATTCAAACTCCGCTTAAAATTGACCTTGTGCCACATCCTGCTCATACAGGTGGTGGTGGTAAATACATACAAGGATGGGTTTGGTATTAAATAATCCAAGGTTGATATGCTATTAAGCAAAGAATAAAAATTCTTATTATTGCATAGTGGCAGTGTATTTTATACACCCATATGAAAGTTTGAATTTAATATACTGTATTTACTCGTGTATAGGTCGAATTTAAAAGTCCTATTTTTTTTAGAGAAACGCATCGCGTCGATTTACTGCATATCATTAACAATATATCAAGCAATTATATAATTTCCAGTAAATGTCAGTTTCAGCCAAACAGCGATGGAGTCTATTTCCTTTTCGCTAGCGCTAGATCAAGGAGACTAATTTAGCATTTGAGGTGGGGCGCCACACCTACCATCAGCTCTTCACTTTACCGCACATATCCCTGTGCTACTCATACGCTGAGTTGGCGAGGGCCAGTATAGAACCAAGAACCTAGCTAGACACTCTACCGACTGAGCTAAACAACAACAACAACAACAACAACAATAATAATAATAATAATAATAATAATAATAAACTGTAAACCATGTATTAAGTGAATGTAGCAAACTTGCATAACGAGAATACAAAGCTAGGCACGACTGGGTTGCAAAGGTGATCCACTGGGAATTATGCAAAAAATTAAATTTTGACCATACAACAAAATGGTATATGCATAAACTAGAATCTATTCTTGAGAATGAAACGCCTAAAATTCTCTGAGATAAAAACGGATCACACCATTCAAGCCAGGAGATCAGACCAAGTGTTGATTAAAAAAAATTGAAAAAGCTGTGGAATATGAGGGTGAAATGTAATTGCTGCATTTGGAATGGTCCCAAAATGCTTGGCAAAAAGACTGGAGGATCTGGAAATCAGAGGAAGAATTGAGACTATCCGGGCTACTGCATTGCTGTAATTGGCTAGAATACTCAGAAGAGTCCTGGAGACCTGAGGAGACTTGTTTTCACTCAGAGTCCAGTGAAATACCATCAGCTAACACTGATGCGAAAAACTCAAAAGAAATAATATGATTTACATAAAAGCAGATGCAGTTTACTGGTATAAAAGGAATACAAGACTAGGCACAATTGGGTGGGAAAGGTGTATCCACTGGGAATTGTACACGAAATTAAAGTTTGACCATGCTGACAAATGGTATATGCACAAGCCAGAGTCTGTCCAAGAGGGTGAAATGCATAACATTCTCTGGGTCTCTGAGATATAGACGAATCACCCAATCTAGGTCAAGAAATCATAGTATTAATTAACAAAAAGAAAAGAACTTGTCACCTAGTGGATTTTGCCATTCCAGTAGACCACATAAAAGAAAGCGAAAAGAAAATACTTGGATCGTTTCAGAGTGCTGAAAAGCTGTGGAACATGAAAGTGACGATAATACACAAAGACCCGGAAAAGTTAAAATCGATGCGAAATACTCGCATAGTCTGGAGAAATTATTTGAAAACAATTATAGATTTACTAAATATTCGCCCGGGTATTATGATGTCATACAACTGAACAGCCAGGTTATGGAGGCACACCCTTATATTTACACTAGGCACTGCCAATTCATTCGCTCATTTTCATTTTAAAAACGAATTTAAATCGATTATTTAACGTCAAATTTTTGTCAAAGTCGAAAATTAGTAACTGTCATGATATTCTTAGATTTCTCAGAATATCATATAATAATAGCAAGGGTTGGCTATTTGTTAAAAAAAGAAAAGGAAAAAAAGTATAAAAAGTTAAATAAATAAATGTAAAGGTAAGAGTTGCTGCCCTTGGCCAGAAAAAAGGGGTTAATTCCTTTAGGTTTGTTTTTTTAAAAAATGACCGGGAAAAAATTGGAAGAAGCAGACGGTAATTCAGACAGACGAGACAGAGACGCAGACAGTAGCTCAGAGAATTGACAACGGTTTTTGGAAGTGACGGTTGAATCAGAAGATTAGAAGGGGAAGATGGATAATTAAGAGTAGGAATTTTGGATTGAAAAGGACAAAAATTATTGCCAGTAAGTGATTTATTATTTATTTATCAACAAAAAGGTTAAAAAAATTTAAAGAAACTGGAAAAGAGGTTATTATTTGAAGAAAAACCGAATTGATTTGAAAGGGAAAGAAACGGAAGGAGTGATTTAAGGAAACGGATTTAAAGAAAGAGAAAAAGGAAGAACTTATATTTAATGAAAAAATAAGGAGAAAAAAAGAAATAATAAAAAAAGAGGAATTTATATTTTAACGGAAACAAGAAGGTATTTTTTGGATTATTTTATGAACTTTTATGTATTTTGCACCCGTCTGTTTCATAAAAAAAGTAAATAATAATTATTTTTTATAAAATAAAATAATTATTAATCACTCATAAATTGTCTTATTGACTAATATTTTTTAAATATTTTTCTCGAAAGAAGAGCATTCTGTGTTTTTCCCCTGAAATATTTTTTCCTTGGAGAGTCAATTGCCTAGTCACTTGGGACAACACGACTTAACGAGGGATTTGAATAGACAGACACTTCGTGACAGTAACACAATGAGCATTAGTAAAAAAAACAAATAATATTACACATGTGATTTATTTTTAATAGATTTTACATTCGTATTTATATTTTTATGTTGTTGTTTCTTAAGGGTTTTGCACACTGTCCTATTGGATATGACTAATTTTCGAACAGACTTATTTGACCATAAACAAGTACTACCACTCCGGGTCTCAGTGGACCTGGGAGTAATGACAATGAAATAGTACTCTACACTCTACAGAATTGGAGCGACGCCACCAGATGTAGTTTAGTGTCATACTCAGAACACCCACATATTTTTATATAGAAATATATATATATATATATATATATATATATATATATATATATATATATATATAGGGTTGTTTAGGAGTCTCCGTACGCTTCTAGTAAGTATATATATTTGAAATAATTTGGTATCTGTATCCGTTTTTTGGAAGTACATATATCAGTTTTGGGCATTAGTATGAAACATTAATGTGATATATTATAATAACTAGCAAATATATGCACCCTCCGGGTGCAAGTATTTAAATTTAAAAGTAATAAAATATTAGATTAAATCAGAAAGGCTAATGAAACTAATTAAGAATTCAGATAAAAAGATTTGAAACGGAGGGGGTATAATCGGAAAATAGAACAACTGAAACTTACTCTTTCATCACTTCCGTTTTTCAATGCTAAATTTTCCTAATTTAACTATTTAGTTAAAATAGGAAGTAAAGAATAAAATTACAGTTATTTCTTCTTGTTAATGAATTTCTTTTAGGATTTATTGAAGAGATTTTTACTCATATTCATTAGATAAAACCAAACAATTAGAAATCAATAATACCAAGCACATTTTTATTAAAATCAGTTCTTTTAATATCAATATGCAAATTAGCTTTACGTTTACACTGAAAACGTATTTTGTTGTATATATAAATACAATTGCATGTTATTAGTATTTAGGTAAGGCCAACAGTATAAATAATGTCAAACAGTTTTATTATTAATTGAGGTTTAAATAGAAATAGAATCATGGAGAATGTGACGTAAATAACTAAGGGAATTGTGACTTGAGTAGTAATGTAATTTCGGTTACAGACAGAAAAACGCACAATCTCCATTATAATAAGATGTAGTTATAATATATTAATCTGTGAATAAATATCAGCAAACTCGGTTTTTTTTTTTAGTTTCATTTATTTAGTAGTAGTAAATTTTTGGGATTGTAATCTCTCCCTTCTTCATGACTATGATGACAGTAATGATTTTCTGGCTGCTGGTTGTTATTTTTATGTGGGAATGCTGGATGCTGATTGGTTGGTTGGTGATTAATGAGTTTATACTGTGTAGCTCTTGTAATCTGTTAGGGGTCATGGAGTTAGTGGTAAGGGGGTGTCTTGGAAATATTTGTAGGCCTTTAGTGTTCCTGTATCAGTGTTTAGCCCTCTTCTGTGCGTGCATAATCTAATTATCCATCTTAATTCAGCTAGTTTCCTTGCTTGAGTGGATGGAAAACCTTCCTGGATCAAGATGCATTTCAGGTTATCTAAATTGTGTGATGGGGTGTTAAAGTAGCGTGCAATTTTACTGTGTGGAAAATTGAGTTTTATGGTAGATTTGTGGTTGTTTAGACGTAGTCTAAATGGTGTTGATGTTTCTCCCACGTACCCACTATTGTTGCATTTTGTGCAGTATATGTAGTATATGATATTTGAACTGTCACATGTGAGTTGGATTTTTATGTTGGTGTGTGGTATTTGGATTGTGGGTTCGGTGTTTAGGTGCGTGCATATTTGGCATTTCAGTTTGTTGCGTTTTTGGTTGCCTTTTATAATGGTGTTGTGTAGATGTTTTTTTGATGCTGTGAGGATGTTCCGTAGGTTGGGTGGTTGTTTTCTGGCGTTGATGGGGGGTTTATTGAAGGTGGATTTTATTGTAGGATCTGTTTGTAGGATTTTATATTGTTTGGTGAGTTGTTTGGTGAGTTTGTGCATGTGTTGGCCGTGATGGAATACCATGCGGTTTCAGTCGTTGGTTCGGTGTTGTTTGTATTTGAGGAGTTCTTGTCTGTTTAGGGAAGATGCCTTGTCGATCGCATTTTTTATTAGTTTTATGGGGTGGACACTGTTTAAAAATCTGCGTGCTAAGTTAGTTGTGTGGAGTGTGTATTCTTGTGGGTCTGCACATATACGTTTTATTCTTATACATCAGCTGTAGATTATGGATTTTTTAGTTTGTGGTGATGGTTGCTGTTGTAGTTGAGAAATGCGTGATTATCCAAACCCACGGATACTGTTCTGGATTACCATAGCCACCACTATTCCTAGTTGAACACATTCAGCTTCTTGGTAAAAATTAGACAAATCGATTGTTTTAGCTTGTTTATTCATTCCTTTTGCTCGCCATTGTAAATACAAGTAACCTTATGATATCAATAAAGTCTATCAAAGAGATTATGTTTCCTTTAGGAATACATCGCTTGTTTTTACGGATAGTATATTGAAGGAGTTTTTAATGTTAGGGCTAATAAAAGTATCGTTTCTTTGAACAGTCTTTCTCAGAGGATTAAACATTCATAAATCTTGATACAGTGATACCTTGACTTACGAGTGCCTCAACTTACGACTTTTCTGAGTTACAAGCTGTCATTCGATCAATTTTTTGTTTTGTGTTGAGAACTAAAATTTGAAGAAAAAAAAATCTATGGGACTTTGAGATACAGACGGATCACCTTATCCTATCCAGAAGACCAGACGTAGTATTGATTAACAAGAAAAAGAGAACTTATCAACTGGTAGATTTTGCAGTTTCCAGCAGACCATAGGGTGAAGATGAAGGAGAACGAAAAGATAGACAAATACCTGGACCTTGCTAGAGAATTGAAAATGTTGTAGAATATGGGGGGAAAAGTGATACCAATTGTAGTTGGTGCACTAGGAACGGTCCCAAAACGCTGGGGAAAAGACTGGAAGAACTGGAAATCAACGGAAGAATTGAGACCATCCAGACCACTGCATTGCTGCAATCGGTCAGAATACTCAGAAGAGACCTGGAAACCTAAGAAGACTTGTTGTCACTCGGACTCCAGGGCAATATCATCAGCTAACGCTGGTGTGAAAAACTCGCATAATAATAATAATAATAATAATAATAATAATATAATAATAATAATAATTACACAAGGAAGATCAAAGACAAACTACTTATGGCGGCCAACAATAGTAGAAACGGCAGATGGACAAACAGAAAAACGACAAAGACTAGAAAACAAAAATGGGAAGAAAAACAATTATACGGACGCTTCAAACGACAAATAGAAGAGGTTGCACATGAAAAGACTTGGACATGGTTGAGAAAGGGAAACCTCAAAAGAGAAACAGAATCACTTATAATTGCTGCACAAAATAATGCCATAAGGACAAACTACATCAAAGCGAAAATTGATAAGACCCAACAAAATAGTAAATGTAGACTTTGCGGTAATAGAGATGAGACTGTTAACCATATACTCTGCGAATGTAGCAAACTAGCACAACGAGAATACAAAACTAGACACGACTGGTTGGGAAGGTGATCCACTGGGAATTATGCAAAAATTAAATTTTGACCACACAACAAAATGGTATATGCATAAACCAGAATCTGTTCTTGAGAACGAAACGCACAAAATTCTCTGGGACTTTGAGATAAAAAGGGATCACCTTATCCCAGCAAGAAGGCCAGACCTAGTGTTGATAAACAAAAAAGAAAGAACTTGTCAACTGGTGGATTTTGAAGTGCCAGCAGATCACAGGGTGAAGTTAAAGGAAAATGAAAAAATAGACAAATATCTGGACCTTGCCAGAGAACTGAAAAAGTTATGGAATATGAAAGTAAAAGTGATACCGATTGTAGTTGGTGCACTTGGAACAGTCCCAAAAGGATTAGAAAAGGGCTTGGAAAGTTTGGATATCAGAGGAAGGATTGAAACCATTTAAAACACTGCACTGCTGCAATCTGCCAGAATACCAGAAGAGTCCTGGAGACCTGAGGAGACTTGCTGTCACTCAGACTCCAGTGAAAGACCATCAGCTAATGCTGATGTGAAAACTCAAAAGGAGTAAATAATAATAATAAATTAAAGAACATTGAAAGAGTTTTAGATGAAGAAAAATAAATGTTGGTTGGTTGTGTTGTTTTACGGGGTATCAACCCTTCTAGGGTCATTTAATGCTGAATAAAGTCATTTTTATATTTTGTTTCTTACAGTACCTGCTATTGCGTAAATGTTCATCTATTTAAGTATTCAAACGCGCTCATCGCTGCTTAATTTCGGTGATCTAGCGGGAACCTGTGCTTTCAATGTAACCTGACCGTAAGCCAGAAGAATATAAATCAGTTTAAAATATATTAAAGAAATAATAATAATAATAATTCGGTTAAAATACATTAAAGATGGAAAGACATAACAAAATAAGAACAAAAGATTGAGAAAGAAGAGGGAATAGAAAGTATATAAAGATAAAACTAAATCATGAAACACCAAGACAAACATATGAGAGAGAGGGAGAGAGAGAGAGACAGACAGACAGACAGACAGACAGATGGGGGTGAGATGAAAGAAAGAATATTAAAGTGTACATGTTGATCATCTTGCAGTGGAAGAAGAGCCCTTAAGCCGTGCAAGGTGTAATAGAATAAAGGGTTGCCGACCTTAAGAAGTTGGCACAGCCATAGCTTTTGGCAAAATAAATTCTTTCGTATAAGCTGAGAATCAGTGGAGCTCAACAAGTGACCAGTGACCAGAGCAGTATGGTCACCCAAGTTTTTGTGACACCCAGTAAGAAAAAACAAAACGGTCATCATCAAAGTCTTGCATGTGATACAAATTGTCTTCATTTTGTTAAATATATATATAGCGTGTTTCAGAAAAAAGTCGTCTTACCCGGATGGTTTGTGTGAAAGGAGGCAAGTGGCCATACAGCTGCGGAGGGCTGCTTCCAGGACATATTCAAGGCAGCACCCATTATCCTTGTACAGTTTCCCATCTAGCTTTTTCTCCAAGCGTTTCATTATAGTCCAAGTGGTGCAGCCATACAGTAGCGCTGACATGGCTACTGATTGGAAGATTTTCGCTTCATCTTGTCAGAGATCAGATATATAGACAAATTGTTTAAAAACGTTTGATAAACTAAAAAAATGCTCAAATGTTGACCAACAGAGCACTACAAAAACTAAAATTAATTAAAATTTATATGGATGTACTTACTTATGAGTTATATAATACAGTGCTTAAAATTTGATATAATTTGAGATGTACAGGTGTTTTTCAGAAAATTTGGTATCATCTCATAATCTAATAACTTGACCAATTCTTGTTCAAATGATCTCAAATTTTAAGAGCATGTATATGTATTGACCACCCCTCCGCATGAGCAGGATGTGGCACAAGGTCAACTTTTAGGTGGATTTTAATGGGTTTGAATACAGATTTTTCCTTCTCCTAGACAGATCGCCACACCAAGGTTAACGAGACAAGTTTACCCTACTATTTATCCATAGCTGGAGGAGAATAGTTGGGTTCATAATCCAAGGGTATCAGTGCTATGTGAAATGCAACCAAACTTGTCCATGTTTTGAACTCGTATCGCTGTGTCCATTTCCTACAACGATAACCATTAGACCACGGCCATCTCCAGCATGTGTTGAAACAAGTTAAAATTGTCTTTAATGTTTCATGCTTTCTTTTCACGAATAGAACAGCCATTTACAGCAAAAAAAAAAAAAAATAAATAAATAAAGGGCATTTAAACATTTAACATACAATTTTGAGTTATTTTTACAAGATTAGTTTTTTGAGGTGAGTGGGGGTCAACTTCCGTATTGTGTTCCAGATTGCTTTTGGCTTAAATTTAATATATGATATCCCACGTTTAAAAGTGCAATATTGTTTTCAGAATATTTAAAAATTCTGATCAGGATGAGAATATATTAGGTACCACCGATTTTCCCTGTGAAATCCCCACCCTATATTTAACACAATGAAACTTGCATAAAGGTTAATATTATCTTCAAAATCTTTTGTTCATTCGAAAGATGAAACATTAAATAAAAAAAAACAAAAACTCATGGTGATTTTCTAAATTTTTTTTATCTTACGGAAATAATAAAAATTATAAATGAAAAACAATGTTTACATTTTTGCACCGTTAAATCAATTGAAATTTAACGTAGCCAAAAACAAGTTATGACTACCGGCTTAAAAAAAAATCTATGAAAAATCAATTAATAGTCCGATTTTCACGAAAATTTCCATAATTATTTACCTTTGGATGAAATATACCTCAAATAGTTTTTTTCCAAAATATATTAGGGAAATATCTTTTTACGAGGTCTACCCCCCCTTTTATTTTATGAAATATGAAAAAATGAACCGATAAAAAACAATTTTTACCGTTTTTCTATAAAGATAAGAGTCTCAATAATTATATCAGATGCTTTTTATAAGTTTCAATGCTAGAGTTTTTTTTTAGTAAAAGAACCATGAATACAGAATTCAGCTAAAAAATATCAATTAAGAAACTGGCCATGTTTTTTATTTTTCATGATAACGGTGAATAATTTTTACCCAGTGGGATAAGTTGATCTTTGAATTAACTATTTTTCTATGTAACAACTCTTTATGTTCGTTATTTCTTTTTTGCGAGATAAAAAAGGTAAAATTATTTACGTTTCTTCCTTCAATATGGCCTAAACTGATCACGTGACCTATTTTGGTGGTACCTAGAATATATGTTATAGAGAATTTCTAATGTAGTACAATATTGGCAAATGATTAAAAGAAGACGACAACGACGATTGTACAATATTTTATGACAGCTTCCGTAGTGTAATAGTAAACAAGCTCAGCTCTCTGAGTGTCCGATATTTCTGACCTTGTGCCAAACTAAACAAAGTTGAATAAATGAATACTCAATATTTAGATAGATGAGCACTTACAAATCTTAAGACGATGATGTTGAAAAGAAGATAACGGTAAAAAGAAAAGGTCGTTGATATTCAGGAAAATAGGGGGAAAAAACAAAAACAAAACACCCTCCGAACGCTGTGTCAAATGGTTTGTATCATGATTAAAATCATCAAATTTATTAAAGGAATAAAAAAATAAAAACAATTTATAATAGAAACTTAGTTCTGTCCCTCTCAAATAAAATGTTGCGTGCATCTATTAAATTATCAATTTAATTAATAATTTTGAATATTTTACACATGAAATTTTCACAAAATCGTTGGTATCTATTTATTTGTAAACTTTTTAGTTAACCTCTTGATACTGAAAAATGAGTATTTCTTATTTGTAAATCATTTTCTCGTAAAACTATACGTTAGATAACTTTAAATATATATTAAAATATAACAAACTATATATAAATATATAATACCAGGCATGTATCTATTAAAATTTATTTAAAAAAAACCCAATAAGGACCGTCTAAATTTGCACATGCAAATTTTGAGTGTATATAATATAAGGTTGTTCTTTATTCTATGTATTGACGATTTTGGGTAATGTGACGTAAGCAGTGACGTAGTTTCAGTTACAGACTAATGTAGACCGAATCTCCATTATTAATAGATGCTGATGAAGAAGATGAAGAAGAAAAAGAAGATTATTATATCATAATTGATTCTAATGAAAACATCATTCATCAAGAAGGACATGAAGACGATAATAATAAAATTGTACGTTCATTTTAAGTGTCTTATCTTTCCTGTTTCCCGTTCTTCTGAAATAACACGTTGCACTAAGTCGCCAATCGGTTGAAAGTGGCATAGCAATTATTGTCAGACAAATACTGGATTACTCACAATGATAATCGTAGGCATTCTCCCATGTGCAAACTTTAATCATTATTTGTGCTAAGCATGCAATGAGCGAGATCACTTGTGCCAAATGACGTGTGAAAGTGAGTATGTTAATAAAGTCATATTGCAAGTAAGATTCTTTATATCGAAAACCTTTTGTTGAAGCTAAGAGACATACATCAAGTACTTTATCATGTTTATATGACTGCAATATGAATAAATAGATAGAATATTCGAAAGAATGGAAAAGAAATAAGACGTGAAAATCAATTTCGTGAAGTGTTTGTATATTGATCATGTCGTTTTGCCCTTTATGAGCTTCATCAGATAATGATTAATTTGGTTTGGTTTTGATTTCTTTCTTTAATAGCATATCAATCTTCGTGGGTTATTTAATGCCAAAGCCATCCTTGTAGAAGAACAGTAGTGATACTATTTAACCCATAGTAAGAGGGTAAGAGACATTGCCTTTTCCAAGGGATAATGATTGAGAAAATTATCTTTCTAAAATCACGTTGACATGACAACCTTGTAGATAATTTTTATTGTAATGATCTCATGAATTCATGGTCAAAAGTTTATATATATATATATATATATATATATATATATATATATATATATACCAACCCCACCGCACTAGTAGGATGTGACACAAGGTCAATATCTTAAACTTTAAAAAGTTTTCCTTCTAGACTCTGCCTAATCAAGTTTTAAAGAGCCGATTAATAGTTGGATTCGTACGTTTCCCAAGCGCATTAGAACTATGTGAAATGTAAGCAACTTCGTTCAGTATCTGAACTAGAAAGATAAAAACTTTTGCAATGAAATTGAAGTGACATCTTTCTGGTCCTTTTCTTTCGATGTGTGTGTGTGTGGGGGGGTATAAGTTTAGCTTAATTGTAATATACTGAGATCTCGGAGAAACAAGATTAAGGAAAATCTCGGTAAGAACGAGATTTAAAAAAAAAGAAGCATAACTAAGATGGCCTCTTGAACTGTACACAACACTTACTGTATGATACTACAAATAAAACCCTTTGTTAACCGTTAACCTGGAGTTTGTTCACTACACGATTCTCGATGGATATCCCATACTTGCAACCTCGTGTCACATGCTACCTGTGGTGAATGGGTTGTGTAAATACCTTCTTTATACTATAACTTAGAAAAAAGCTCTTTTTTTCAAATAGAAATTACACTCAAGTTTGTTTTTTTTTTTTTTAAATTTTTTTTTCAAAAATAAAAGATCTAAGTTTCTTTTAGAACTTTAAAATTTCTGAGAAGTTATCGTCACATTGAAGACTCAAAGGAAACTTTTACACCATTGAAAATAATCTCAAAGTTAAAAAATGTATAATTTTGTCGTGACATTCTTGAACTCATTATTTAAAAGAGACATTTAGAAACAATTAAGAGTAATTTCTTAAAAAAATAACTATAAGGAATTATCTATAAAAAAAAACTCGATACAATAAAAGTCTTACCTGAATTTAGAAGATGCTGTCGACCAATATATTTTGCCGTTCAATTTAGGTCCGTTCGTGTGAAATGGGTGAACACAGTAATATTAAATGTATATAAAAAAAACAAATATAAAATAACATAAATAAAACAAACAAGATGGATATGTACCATTGGACATCCCCCCCCCATGTAAAATGTTTCTTATGGATTGTTCTGCAGCATTTTATTTGGAATAACATCGATTAAGAACCAAACTTTCTAATTATAAACAAATTTTAACTGAAAAAAAAAGGAATAAAATGTCCGAGACGTATCTTGTTTGACGTAGCAAACTGAACTTTCTGCAAAAATTAAACGACCAACTTTTCCCTAAAACTTTTTTATAATCTGAAAGTTCGATTGTTACTCGATGTTATTCTGAATAGAATTTAGCAGAATGATCTATAATGAAAATTTCAGAGGCGGGTTGGGTATTCCAATGGTACAGACAAAAAGTAATATGAAATGAATATGTGCAGCAACAGCAGCAACGTACAAAAAGAATCAATGCATCTGATTGGTAAAAGCAGTTTTTGGCACCTAAAATCTTTTAGGAGTAGGTATCCATTTTTTTCTAAAACATGTTCAGGATTTAACAACGTGTCTGTATCAAATTTGATGAAAATTGACAGTTTGGAATCTATCGAGAACACACATACACACACGCACGCGCGTACATATTTCATATATATATATATATATATATATATATATATATATATATATATATATATATATATTATATCTGATGGTCTGAGTTCTGGTCGAAATAAATTTATTATAGCCAAATGAAGGGGTTGTTAAGTTTTTCTTTCTTTGAAAGTTTATATATATATATATATATATATATATATATATATATAAGCAACGAGAACATTTTATGCTCGTACGATATCAAATAATAATCATAATCATAAAAATAATTATAACGAGAAGTGTAACACAATTTTCCACTGCGCCAAATATAAACGTTTCTCTATTGAAAACTTCTGTGCCAATTTAGAATAATGCCATTCTTCATTCTGTCAAAGCATTGTTGAATTCTTTTATGTTGGTCAATAAGTCGTCGTCATAATAGTAGTTGATAAAGAAACACACCCACCCTCGTTCTTCTATAGTTGAAAACATCTCTGGCTTCATTCAAACGTAGAATGAGAGAGAGAGAGAGAGAGAGAGAGAGAGAGAGAGAGAGAGAGAGAGAGAGAGAGAGAGAGGAGGCATATGATTTGATTCGGTGTATTTGTTTAACGGCATATCAACTCCTTATAGGTTATTTAATACCGAAATTTGATCCATTTATAAATGTTGATTGTAGTGAAGTCGACGGAGTGACCTATTGTCTGTATCAGTTGGACATTAAGGGAGTCTTCTAACCTCCCCCCGACTAGCTGGAGGAGATTAGGCGGTTAATAGGAATACTTTATTAGGAGATTAGTAGGAATACTTTATATATAACATAAATAGTGATCCTATTTAAATCATAGCTGCAGCTATGGCATGAAATAACCCACGGAGATTGACATGCCATTAAACAAAGAAACCAAACCAACTAATTATATACTGTACAAAAATAAACACTTCATTATCTCAAACATCTATTTGGCCCATAGATAGTTTCGGTTAAATCGAACTTAACGGACCTAAATTCCACCATCGTATGTTACCCCGCCGAAAGAAAAGAAAATACCAAAAAATCACTGAATTTAATGAAATTTTCAGTGTTGATATATTAATGAATAAAAGATATGATGCACCAGTTATTTTATTTAAAAACTTTTACCTTTTTTCAGGTCAGTTAACTTTGAACCACGTATCTTTGAGAATCTGTGTTACGCCTCAAAGATACGTGGTTCAAAGTTAACTGACCTGAAAAAATGTAAAAGTTTTAAAAATAAAATAACTGGTGCATTTTATCTTTTATTCATTAACATATAAACACTGAAAATTTCATTAAATTCGATTAATTCCCTGATTGTTTTTTTTTCTTTCGCCGGTGTGATACGATGGTGGAATTTAGGTCCGTTAAGTTCGATTTAACCCTAGTTTCTTAACAGTTTATACCATTCTGAATCAGAGTGGGCCTGGGAGTAATGGCAACTGGAGCCTCACCGTCGGATGTAGTTTAGTATCATACATTGGACACAATGGTGGGAGGAGTCGAACAAGTGACAACCCTAGCCACCCGAAGCTGAGGGAGTTGCAACGAGCGATGCTTCAAAGGTTAAAAAAAACAAAAACTGAATGAAAATATTTACTGGTTATTTTTAGGTATGCGTGAACACGCAGTCAAATCTGCATAAGAGCCCAACGATGTGTCCTTAGCTGGTCACGCACTTTCACACCGAATCACTTTCTCTTCGGTTCATGTCAGTCATTATCCTCTCTGATCACACCACACGAAAGTGTAGCGGAAAAGAGATGCCAAGCAAAAATTGATATTTATTATGTTATTTAAAGACAAGAAGAATCGAGACTCTACATTCAGATATTTGATAGCTAATTCTGCACCTATCATCTACATATGTATGTAAAGAGTAAGGAAATGAACCCGACGGTATATATAGATAAAATGATATGAAAAAAACACAGATGTTCTTTAACTGAATCCATTTCTTCAACTTTGCATTGCCGATATTGCAATATTTCGATTTTAGCAAAAAAACAAAACAAAAAAAAACAAAAAAACAAACTTCAGAGCATATTGATAGGAAGATAATTATAACCGTTTTATGATGTGATTGTTTTCTACCGGATTCTTTAAAAAAATTCTCAAAGAATCCGGTAGAAAACAATCATTTCATAAAACGGTTACAATTGTCTTCCTATTAATATGCCCTGAAAAATTTTTTTTTTAAATCGAAATATTGCAATATCGGCAATGCTAAGTTGAAGAAATAAATTCTGTTAAACAACATCTGTGTTTTTTCATATCATTTTATCTCTATATATATGTGTGTAAGAAAAATAGGATATAAATGTTTCACTATAGGGATAGCATCATTAGGATTATTTTATTATCGCATAGAAAAACAAGAATGAAATCTGATACAATAGATCATACATCATAACTCGTGTCGAATAATCAATATCTAATTTTCGGGCAAATCAGTTGTCGACCATAAATAAGTATACTTCTAATATACATATATATTTTTCAGATAAAAACATTATTTTCTTCTAAACCAAAGATAGCAGGATTTTATTATTTCCAATGAAATATTATACAATCAATTGTTTCAGAAAATAAACCCTTAAAGTCTTCTATAATAAAAAATATTATACCCACTCTCTAAGGGAGACAACTATTATTTGTATACAATCTATACTTATGATGATTTAATCATTACAACGTTTGATATGTTTACTTAAGACCTATTGCAATAGTTCAATATGTAAAAGTATAATAACCTTGATTCAATTCTCTCACACTCTTCTTTTTATTTATTTTCTTCTTTTCATATTTTCATTATATTCCATTGCGTTATCGTTTCCGCACGACCACCCTCTCTATCTTTCCCCTACTCTTTCTTTCTTATTATATTTATTCTGTGTAGCATATGCCTTTTTTCCCTTTCTTTCCTTATAAGAAAAATGGAATGGTCCATTATTTAGTTGAGGTGACGACACTCATAAGAAATAAGAATACGGCGGATAAGCAACACCAGATAATCAGGATTTACTTTTTTTTGCCTATGAAACGATTTGGACGGTCTCATTTTTAACCAGAGGGTGTTGCAAGATAATAATGGTCGTACAAAATAGAACACGAGTATTAATAGATAGATTACCTTTTCCCCACTATTTATCTAAAACAAAAATCTTCCCGAGTGTTCGATTTTTTTCAATAGTTTATTTTATTTATGTTATTTTATAATAGTTTGTTTAGTACAGAAATATTATTCAGCGTTCTCCAATTAACCCATTCCACACAGCACGATTTAGATAGAACAGTAAAATATATTTGTCTGAAGGGGTTTCTAAATCCAGGTAAGATTTTTATAATACCAATTAAAAAAATTCCTTTGATATTTTGAAAAGAAATTTACTCATAGATTTTTGCCAAATCTTTCTTTTAAGTAATTTTTTTAAAGAATGTGACGATAAAATTATCAATTTTCAAATTTTGAGTTTCTTTTTTGCTTTGTGGTGTACAAAGGTTTATTTTGAATTTATAATGTGTCGACAATTTCTTAGGAATTTTAAAGTTTTAAAAGAAACTTTCTTTCTTTCTTTCTTTATTTTTTTAATTAAAAAATACTTTCTTCTATGTAACGGTATAGAAAATCTTACTATGAAATTTGATTATCAAGTTTTTCAGACTTTAAGCTAATTTTCTACCACACGCTTTTAAAAAGGTGGAACAAAAGAAAAATATCATGAACTCAGACACGTGTAACTGCAGCCCCCTCCCCCGCAAGGTGTTTATAAATTTGAGAAGAGTCATTCCAGTAATTATGAGATTTACGCGAGATGAATAAAGTTAAGCAGTGATGAGCATGTTCAATGCTTAGATGGGTGACCATTTAAGCAACAGTAGGTATTGTAAGCAACTTAACGCTTGTGTGCCATATCTAAGAAACTGTTAGTAAATGACAAAGGCCATGAATTTTATAGTCCACCTTAAAATTCTAGATTTGACTTTTGGTAATTCTCTTTTGGGGTTAGAAATAAACTCAAAAGGTCTGTGGTCTGACTTCAACAAAAATATTTTTACCAACAAGACATCTCTAGTTCATTCTGTGCTCCAAACTACTGCTGGTATCATTATAGTATGTGGCCTACCTTTTGAATGTGGCCTACGAAATCGTGTCTCTCTTATAGTATTGGGCCTACCATAAAAAGCATATTATAAGGTTATAAAATTACTGCTAACCCTAACTCTTTCAGAATTTTAGAATGTTTTAGAATTAAATAGATCTCTAATTAATGTAAATTATGGATACATTCTTTTTTTGATTATTCTTAATTACTATATACAACTTATGACTGAATTGCATTTCTTGAAATTGAATATATGTGAAAAATAATTAGTTTCAATATATTGCCTACTACTTATATCTATATATATACTCTTACTACAATTAACACCCATAAGTAGGACACATTCAAACCGGGTAGGCCACATACTATAACGGTACCCTATTATTAATACCTCTTTCTCAATATTCGAGTTGTTAGCCTCGGTTAACGTCAATTTTCTCGACAGGTATATAATTGGATGAAAAGGAATTGTGGCTACAGCATGTTTGCTTTTACCTTTCATCAAAGTTACTTCTTTTTTTTTTTTAATTTTCTTTTTTTTTTTTGGATCAAAGATTTTGCAATCGGTTTTATTATTGGTGCTTTTATTAGAATTTTAAAGCTATATTTTGCCTTTAAGTACATCTAAAAACCGCATTCTTTTTTCTTAATTCTGCAAATTGTTCTATTATGTCGTTGTATCTAGATAGACATTTGCTATAAAATTTAGCCAGTCCCAAGAAAGGATTCCTATTCATTTTTATCTTTTGGTGTAGACACTTCGAATATTTCATTTGTCAGTTTATCGTCTGGTAAAATTCTTTCTTTAGATATTTGGTATCCTTAATACGATATTTTTTCACAATTTAATTAAAATTTATCACTATTTATTGTTAAAACTTTAAAGATTTTTGTTTTAATTTCTCTTTAATGTAAGCACCCATGTCTTGGTATATTATCATATTTTACCCCCTCCGATAGAACTTTTTCAATTGCTTTTTAGAAAAATTAGGCTTGAAGTCTTAATTTCAAATGGAAGACGAATCCACCTTAATAAGCCGATATGGGTGTTAATTGTAATAATTTCTTAACATTTTTCGATTTTTATTTTGTTATATGTTGATTTTAGGTCAATCTAAGCAAAGTATTTCATATCTGCAAATTTATAAATCGCAGATTCTATGTTAGACAAAGAGAATGAATCCGAGCATATCCGATGATTCACTCCTATTTGGATGACCTGATAACAACGGTGATGCACAACTAATCCACAGATTCACCGAATAACAATCCTCAGGTTTTGAATTCAGAGTTATTTTCCTTCTCCTAGACTGGTTGTCTAACCAAGGCCAAAGAACCCAGTCTACACTACTATTTAACCATAGCTAAGGAGAGGAGAGAGAACAGATAGACTCATGCCTTTCCCAGAGGTAATAACGTGAAGGGAAACGCAAATGTCTAAGATTTGAACTCTGGTCGCCGTGTCCATTTTCTACGACGATAACCGTTATGCAACTAAGTAATAGCAAAGACTGTAAACAATAAAGAGACCTGTGTGCCAGGCTAAGCAAAGGATTAGAACAAATTGCATATCTTTATATTTACTAAACCCCGACACAAAGTCAATTTTTAAGCGCAGTAAAACTGGTTTGAATTCAGAGTTATCCTTCTTCTAAACTAGTTGCCTAACTAAGTCTAGAGAACCAAGTCTACTCAAGTATTTACCCATAGCTGAAGGGAGAGAACAGATAGACATGCCTTTCCCAAGGGCATTAGTACAAAGTGAAACGCAAACACTCTCGTCCAAGATTTGAACTCGGGTGGACTATTTTATTTCCTACGACGGCTTTGCATATGTTATGTTGTAGGCTTTGTTGCTAAGTGCAAAAACAGCAATGAATGTATGATCAAGGTGAAGGTTTGGCCATTTGCGAGGGGAAATCCATTATAGGCTCATAGGGAGATATACTGGAATGTAAGATGCAGGGTAGTGTGATAGGAAAATGATCAATAAGAAACACGAATACACACCTTCTCTAGCAAGGAGAGGATTATATATATATATATATATATATATATATATATATATATATATATATATATAGATGGGTTACAAAGTCAGTTGGTATTAGGATGATTCTAAGTTGGACCTTTCTTCCAACACCAGAATGTTAGAGTTGTTCAGATCAAAGTTGAGAGCTCGATGTTCAATATTATTGGACAAAGCAATACAATTGGTAAAGAAAAATCGGTCATTTTGCGGTTATAGAACTATTTCTACCAACAGGTATCAGTGTATAGTGATGAGTATCATCCGACCGCTGACTTTATTGGAAATGGAAAACAGAAAATTCATGAGGCTTTATATACAATTTTTCTGGGAAATCCTGAAATGTTTCGATTACAGTTCTTCTCATTATCTTAGTGGGTGGTGTTTATGACTAGGGATTAGTTCGCCAGGTGGTCTCACTCTGGATGGTTTTGTCCATGCAATATTTTTTTTATTATTCAAAGGGATCGGCCACCTTACCCCTCTGACCGTTGGATTTTTTATTTTTTAAATTACTTTTTCATTTTTTAACTGGTCATTTACAGTAAACCGTTCCCTTTTTTCTCCGGTGCTTCCCTTACCAAAAACCTCATAAATTTTAATCTTTTTGACATAGCATTCCCCAAGTCACACCCTTCTACCATGCAATGGAAGACACATTTCAAACAAACTGAGAGAGAATCAAATTGAATATACAAGTTCTTATAACATAAATTAGAGTTAACAAATGGTTAAACTATCACTTAAAGTATTGGGGTATACTATCAATAGATGAACTTTCTTGTCCATAGGTAAATGCATATATATGTATACATACACACGTCCACACATCCTTGTAGATATGTAAAAAACATACAACTATACACACATACACCCAAACATCTATACACGTATACACATACGTACACATGCATACACACACATATATAAACAATAAAGTTAAAGTATAAAGTTAAAGACATGCACATATACCTACACACACACACACACACACACACACACACACACACACACACACACACACACACACATATATATATATATAAACACCCACCCAGATACATACACAGACATCCACACAAAAATATCGTTCAATAGTATTAATACCAGCTCGCCAAGACATTCAGAATAAAGATTCTGTTAACGAAATAATTCTCATTTTAGGACCACGCAATTGCGTGAAGAAATATCAGTTTTTACCTAGCAACATTTCTCCTAAGAATCAACAGACAGAATGAACATGACATAAATCCAATCTTACTTACATAGTTTAATCATTGGATTTAAACATGTACAATTATAGATTCATGCATGGTTTCCACAAATCTGTTGAATGAAGAGTCATATACATACACACATACATCCACACACATACATCCACATACATACATCCATACGTATACATAAAAATCAAAAAACGTAAGCACACACAGAGTTTTATATATGTACCTACATGCATATCCCCCACATATATATATATATACACACACACACACACACACACACACACACATAGATACATATACAGACATCTACATAAAGACAATTATTTTAGCTTTTGTTCTAGTTTCCTAAATCTTCTGACCATATTAACCAGCCGATTGATCGGAAGGAGCCTCTCCAACCGCCCATCTAGCCTAGATAAGGGCCAAAGTGGACTATTGTATGTCATGGACCACTGAGGGTTCCGTCCTTAAGCATCACGGGTCGCCACTTACGGTCAGCTGTTAGCCCTATTAGTGGTATCTTACCCTTATGCAGAGGTGCAGTCGGTGTATTCTACAGTCCCAACCGACAGAGTGAATGCGTTTATGTGTGTGTTTGTATGTATACATAAAATTGTAAAAACATGTAGCGAATACAACCACTGTCTCTGGGGCCAACGATTGTTTCGGGATTGAAACATTAATACCACTAGACTATGGTATAGAGATTCAAATGTAATGTTCAGTGTGTGTGCTAGATCAGCTTGAATATGTCTTATAAACTATCCCATCTATATAGAAGAAGACTTGTACAGTTTGTGTTTAATGTTTGGCATTAGCTTCTGAAATAATAACATTACTTTAAAAAAAAAACTTTTAATTCGTTTATTTTTAATCATTTTTTGTTCCTTACTACTTTAACTTCCTCAGTCCCTAATTTCACTACTTCGTTTTAGCCTCGTTCTTATCTTTCGTCATTATAACTGCCACCACCATCATCATTATCATCCTCAGCAGCAACAGTTGAACCATGTTATTCAAGCATATATCTCTTGACCACTCTAAAACCTAAATTACACCTGCTAAGTATGACTCCCCGGGGGTATTTCGCATTTATTTAATTTTACCTACTCTTAAGATTTTTCTTAAGTCCCAATAAGAGAGAGAGAGAGAGAGAGAGAGAGAGAGAGAGAGAGAGAGAGAGAGAGAGAGAGAGAGAGAGAGAGAGGGGGGTAGTATCAATCTTTCTCTTGTATTTCTCTTTTTCTCCCATGCAGTATCAATCTCTTCCTCTCACTCACACACATAATGATTATATATATATATATATATATATATATATATATATATATATATATATATATATATATATTTCTCTCTATGGTGGGGGCGGAGCAGAGAAAAGTGGTTGACTTCTCCATCGTCGTTCTTGCAATGTCTTCAAACAGTATTTTCTCGCGTTAAAAAGAAAATGAGATTTCCTCCAGCAATTGCAAAGATAAACTTGGCACATTTCAAGTCTCACTAAAATAACCCGCTTCTTCCACCAAATAATAATTACTCGTGTCCCCCCCCCAAAAAAAAAAAACCCCGATATCACATCATTTCATTTTCTCGCCCAGGAAAATACAGTAATGCTTCGCAGAATATTATTCGACACAAGTCATCGTCTTCCGAACCTGAGACAATAAAATACATCGACCAGAAACATTTCCTCTTCTTTTTCAGAGGAAATGACTTTCTTCAAAATGACTTTATAGTTAGAGGGACAACGTATCAACAAAAGGATTCCATTTAAATGTAGTTTAAAAGGCATTGGCATAAAACTCGGATTTAAAACAAGGATTAAAACATAAAACCTTTTTCAAGATGTCAATTTGCAATTAATATTTTGGTTGTTTTTTTGACATGCCAACACTTGTTGGGTTATTGAAAGCCGAAATCAGTCTCTTTTTTGCAAGCAATGATTTGATTTTGTGTAACAAATAATAATCGTTCGTAAATAATTATAGCTTAAAGTAACTATTTTTAATAAAAATAATTTACATACAGTTAAATGGTTTCAAGTATTTCTATCAAACACTGATAATAATGTGGTTCCAAGTAATTATTACTATTTAATAATAGCTATTTGTTTAGTATTATCTGCGTTATTCGGACTATTGTCCCCATCTTCATTGTTATTTGTACACCGTTTCGGCCGATATGCCCTCCAGCCTTCTTTAGGTATTTCTTGTCGGACTCGGGAACCTTCTTGTCTTTCCGACAAGAAATACCCGAAGAAGGCCGGAGGGCATATCGACCGAAACGTTGTACAAATAACAATGAAGATGGGGACAATAGTCCGAATAACGCAGATAATACTAATCTTCAAGCCTCATCTCAAACATTCAGAGAAAAAGCTATTTGTTTGTGCACCATTATATAGTTTTAAGTAAGTAATAGTAATAATCCTTTATAAGTAATCATACCTTATAAAACTTATATTCCTTAAAGACTGAAGATGGTATAGAAGAACGATAGCTGGTTGAATATATCATTTCCCCGAACGGAATAAATGTGGCAATGATTCACGAGGAAGTAATAACGAGAATA
This sequence comes from Doryteuthis pealeii, assembly GCA_023376005.1. Lineage (NCBI taxonomy): Eukaryota > Metazoa > Mollusca > Cephalopoda > Myopsida > Loliginidae > Doryteuthis > Doryteuthis pealeii. The sequence goes on along the minus strand of CM042157.1, from coordinate 54,998,383 downwards.
TTTTTATTGCCGAAGCAAATTTAACAGAAGATGATTGCTTTGTTGGTTATTTTGTTTTCTGTTTTTGTGTTTGTGACGGCGTTCACCCTAAGCCGGCTGCATCCAACAAATTCCCCTGTGGTGAATTCATGGAAGGAGTAACAAGGGAATAGGAAATTCACAAGCAGTCTCCAAACACCACATGCCTATTCAGGTCAGGGGAAGGAGATGCCCTTGTTTGCTGCAGATTTTCCACAAACGCAGTGATAAATATGCTAAAAGCCGTTGATTCTTTGACGCCCTTTGGATTTTCGCCAGAGCCCCTTTGGCTGGGCTGTGGTCCTAATACCACTGGGTGCCAAACCTGCCCACCTTGAAGGATCCTACCAGGAACTTAAGTTCCCGACACCATGGCTCTGACACTACCAAGTTTACTCCACCCTGTCGCGATGACTTTAGAAATAATGTGCGTAATGGCCGTTGAGTAAAGAGCTTCCCCGCCCTTTTACAGGTGTTGTTTTTCTTTCTGCCGGGTGTCAAGCTACCCTCCTCACCAGACAGAATCTGTGGGGTTACCGGTTTAGTCGCCGATGATCTGACTATGAAACAGGTAGTATTGGGTTATATATTTTGTTTTACGGCATACCAATCATCTTTCGGGTAAATTAATGCCAAATCAAGTCATTTTGAAACATAGGACTTAGGTTGCTTTTTTCCTGTTTAGTCTAATGACTAAAATTAAATACTAAAATATTCCTTACTTGTGGAATTGAATTATGTTTGAAAAATAATTAATTTCCATCGTTTTAATTTGCAGTAATTTGCAATTAACTCACAAAGCAACCCATCGCTCACTTATCTTATTATCTTTCCACCCCTCTATATATTTAATTCCCCTCTCTATTAAATTCTTAGTACATCTATAAGAACAATGAGCGTCAGAATAAGCCACCCTCTTAACCGCTGCCACCACCAAATCAGCGGTCAAAAAATCTCTCTTTACCACCCTCTTTAACTAATAAAAATCCCCGACTCCCCCACTTCTCTTTCCCTTGTGTCATGGTAAAAATTGTCAATAGTGTTTTTTTTTGTTTGTTTTTTAAAAAATTAATTTAGATACCGATGAAGTATAAAAACATTTTACTTTATTTTCAAAACTTTTTTCTCTACAGTTTTGTTTGAGAGAGATTATTTTTGATATTACATTAATAAAATGATTTTTAGTCGTCCCCACAATTTAACTTCCCTGTAGTTATTAATAGAATTTCAAGAATCAGGTCCATTTTAAATTTTATCAAACTTTCACTTTCTTAGAAATTTTACAAAATGATGTTAATGATTTATTAAAAATTATCCGGTCGTATTTTTTTTTTCAAAGCTGGGTGCCCTATTCTCTGCTCTGGATGCTTCCAGATTATGAAATGGAACAAGATCTTGTGTCAAACACATGCACCCTCGTGTAATAAAAGCTGTCATGATAACTGGTAAGGCAAAAAAGATTGTCTTTTATCTTGTCTCTTTATATCTTAAAAGAAGACGATCCACACCATGAGGTGCATGTGATATACGTCCATTAAGCAGTTACTTGGGTATTCGATCATCTTCCATCTGGATTAGATGCCAACACCATCTTATTTGTGCCTTTAAAAACATCCATATCTAAGATGTTACCATCGAGAGAGAACAACAGTTATTAATTTTCTCTTGCCAAGATAATTTGCATAATTGCCTGAGACAACGCATATGGAATTTGTCGAGCTGAGCCATGTGTTTCCCGTAAACAGTCCGTGACTCAACTCCGTAAAAAGAGGCCTGTGATAACCACAGCTTTATAGTTAGTACTAAGCTTGGCTTAGATGTGGCACAAGGTCAGAATTATGGGGCACCCAGTTAGAATCGAACTCACTAACAATGGTCTGATAAGCTAGCTTGCTAATCATTAGGTTACATGAGATGCCTAACTACAGCTTTATAGATGTTGACCTTGATCTTCAATGATAGATCACACACACACACACCTAAGAGTAGTTAAAATTATATATATATATATATATATATGGGAGAAAATATAGAAAATAAATCCGACAATATAAAGAAAATTTTGAAAAAACAAGTGTTCCGAAAATGGGATGAATTTAATTATCGATGTTTAAACATTTCGGTTACATTGAACCTTCATCAGGATGTTTCTTGGGGTGAAGAAAATGATGGATGTTTTTATATGTGACAGGAGATGAAAATCTTTTTAGTTATGTAACTGTATTTGATCAGCGTTTTATTTTTGAAAGGCAAGTCGCGATCCACACATGCGAAGATGTCATGACGCGTGACGCGTGACGCAACTCGAAGAAATGCAAAAGACGAGAAAAAGTATTAATGGACTGATTATTTTTCAAGAGAACAACGGGAACAAAGTGGGAATGATAACTAAATAAATAATTAAATGAAGCCTAGTATTTAGTAATTATTTAACACTATTATCCATTAACTGGGCTTTTGTAGTACTGGCACGGCGATTGCTGTCTTTCTCAACAGCGCCCCATACATAATAATCCATGGGGTTAAGATCTGGGGAGTTCGGAGGCCAAACTTGTTGATACTAGTGTAATTTTCGTGCCTGTTAAATTTCTTTAAAATCCATTAAATTTTGTAGTTACCAAGCACTTTTTCTTTTTCCTTATGAAAATGTCAAATTTATCCCGAACACCTTATATATATATATTATTATTTATATTTTTTAAATGCAATTACAATGCGTATATCGTATAAAATTCGATAATTATTGAAAATAATCATGACAAGCAAACCTGGCGAATAACGAGTAACTTTATTAAGTTTCATCAGCGGTGTATACCTACGATCTCCCTCCGACAGATGTCTCTGTCGGAGGGAGATCGTAGGTATACACCGCTGATGAGACTTAATTAAGTTGAAACAGCTGTACGGTGTTCAACGTCGCGCACGTTATTCGCCGGGTTTGCTTGTCATGATTATTTTCAATAATTATCGAATTTTATACGATATACGCATTGCAATTGCCTTCAAAAAATATAAATAATAATATGCTTTACATAACAATGCTTCAAAAGCAAATTATCAAATTCTATCATATATATATATATATATATATATATCATTAGTGTGTATTCTTTAGAATAAAGGTAGACATTGCTTAGCCTTTAAAAATCATTCTGTATAAAATTAGGTTTGGTTTGGTTTGGTTTTTGTTTTACGGCATATCAACCTCAGTGGGTCATTTAATGCCGATAAAGTTTTGAAATAAATCAATTCTTAATGGATAATACAATTTTTTTATAAATACATCTTTCTATTTAACCCATAGATGGGACCCTAACAGGTACTACCACTCCGGGTCAGAGTGGACCAGAGAGCAATGGTGATGAAGGGGTGCTCCACATTCCCCAAACCTCCAAAACTGGAACCTCACCATCAGATAGAGTTTAACGTCATTCTCAAGACATGTAGACCCGCAGTCACCGCCTTCTAGCACCCATATGATAAAAAGGGGTTGGGGCTTGCCATAAGGGATACAATTAGGAATATTCGTCGGCTTAATGTATTATTTATTTCACTTGTATCATACAACATTTTAAAGAGACTCGTTGAATGTATAACGATAAAAGTAAAAAAAAGTAAAGTCGTCGGGGTGGCCTAAAGTCGATATCAGCGAGGGAGTGTATCCCCTTTTCACTAGCGCTTGACCAAGGAGATTATTTTAGCGTCTGAAGTGGAGCGCCACACATACCATCATCTCCTTACTTTACCGCACAGATCCCTGTGCTACTCAAACGCTGAGTTGACGAGGGCCGGTATCGAACAAGGAAACTTCTAACCAAACGCTCTACCGACTGAATGGGCATTTGAAGGTTGTGTGTAGATATTCGCCTTTGAAAAACTGTATTTTGACCCTCAATAATACGCAAAGTTGAATTTACAGTAATCTCTTTTATAATTAAATATGACACTTCACAATGGAGCAAAGTGTGTGTATGTGTGTGTGTGGGGGGGGGTGAGAAATACGCAGAGCGTTTAGCTACTGCTAATTCAGTGAACATGGGCTAATACTCACTGCATTTTTGGATATCTTTTCCTCGCATTAAATATTTTTCTGAAAGATGACATTATCATATATGATTTAATAAGCCAAATAGAAATTATTATTATTCAATAATATAAACTTTTCGAATTTGCAAAATTTTGTTTGTAAAGTTAATTGTAAATACAAAAATTCAAAAAAATTCAGCTGACATTATCGGAGGTCATGTGATGCATTTAATTTAATCTTTAATTATTTTTATCTTTAATTCCAACAACAAGATCAAAACAATTATTTGCTTACCACATTATATTTTCGGATCACACCACTGGTAGAGTCTGTGTGGAAAAAATAGCTGAAGAATTGCTCTATCCAACTGTGTTATTTGGTTCCCTAAATCTATTGTTTCCATAGAAAGAAATAAAAGGCATCACTTTTGGAACACGCCACAATATCGCTTCCCAGGAATCTATCGTGGGGGGGGGGGGTATTCAGTTATGGGTTCCGACGTGTAGGAAAATTCGAAGAATAACATAAGAACAGATTGATTAATTTGAACAGCACGTCAACTCGTCTAAGGTTATTTTATGCCTAGAGATTAGGGAATCACTTTCATTGTACGTTTATATTTACATTGCTTTTGCACACGGTTCCATCGAATACGAATAATATATAAACATGTCTATTTGACTCATGGATGTGATTCTAATAGGTACTACCACTCCGGATCAGAGTGGACGTGGGTATAATAGAAATGGAGGGGTATTCCTCACTCCCCAGATCTCTAGAACTGGAGCCTCACCAGCAGATGCGGTCTAGTGTCATATCCAGGACATCCTTATCTTGGAGGGGGTATTAACCCACTGCAGCACTTTACAGTCAGCGTATTCAAAACCCCACCGACAGGGCTACACATGAACGGAGAAGGAATAAAAAGAAAACACAAAATAGAGAGAGAGAGAGAGAGAGAGAGAGAGAGAGAGAGAGAGAGAGAGAGAGAGAGAGAGAAAGAAGAGAGAGTGAGAGAAAAGAAAAGAAATCACAGGAACAATTAAAATAATCAGACGATTTAAAAGCGATGGTTTGGTTTCTTTTGTTTAATGGCATAACAAACTTCGTGGGTTATTTAATACCAAATCCACCCTCAAGAAGAACAGGCGTGGTACTATTTAACCCATAGCTAGAGAGATGAGGGAGTTCATACCTTTCCCAGGGGTATTAGTTAAAAAGTGAACGTAATAGCGCGACTATAGTTCGAACTCGATGTTGCAATCCAGCACTTTACCTCTGCACCACGGCGACTCCCCTGACACGAAGTGAAAAATAAAAGTAAAAGAAAAGTAGAAATACGATCACGTGACAAATTAAATTTCTGCGTTTTTCTCCCTTATTTGACCTGTTTGGAAAAACCGCTGTTTTTTACACAATAAGATTTGCACATTACATAGAATAAATACAGGGGTATAATTTCACTACATGATAGGCTTTAAGCTAGTATAGCCAGCTCACAAAATAAAGGAACTCGAACTTTGAGCCAAGCGGCCAAAATCTGTCAATCGAATGGCTGCCATGCATGTTATATGTATTAACTCCCACCCCCGTCACGGACAGGATGTGACACAAGGTCAATTTTTAAGCGGAGTACAGGTGGTTTGAATTTAGTTTTTTCTTTCTCCTAGAGTCTGCCATACTATTTACCCACAGCTGGGAGTATCACACATTTATTCATGCCTTTTCCAAGGGCATTGAGCGCGAAGTGAAACACTCACAGTCACGTCCAAGATTTGAACTCGGATCGCTGAATTCATTTCCTACAACGATAACCGTTCCACGTGGCAGGCTTCCTTGCGTAATATATTTAGTTAGCTTGGCCAGCTGGTAACTGTTAGTGCATTAGATTTTCACTGGGTGTCCATGCTTCTAGCTGTATAATAAACCAGGCTAAGGACTTAAAGTACTGGTTGAAGTTAAGCAGAGATACACCTACTCAGTACTTTGATGGGAGACCATTTAGGAACGGTACGCAAAAAATAGGTCAACCGGATTTCTACAGTGTCTACACATCCGTTTGTGTGTTGGGTATATAAGCAATAACGTGCACAGATTGATGCTCATTTCACCATTACGGTGAGTGAAACCTTGAAACTCATAGCCTTTTCTTTTTCGTCAAATTTGTTTGCAGGTAGGTATTTTATGCAAACTAGCAAGAATATGTCCCCAGGGCGTAAGTATTTAAGTTTTAATGTAAGGAAATATATTAAATTAAAAATACTAATGAAATTAAATAAAGTATATAAAGTTATTACACTTATTTTAAGTATATTTTAATTGATTTCTATATAAAATCATTCATAGGATTGATTTTGATATGTTGAAGAATAAAACAATAATGTTAGAGATCAATAGCACCAGATAATTATTTATTAAACTCTGTTTTGTTAAAACCAGTATGAAAATTAACCATACCATATATCATGTAAACCTTTATTTCTTAGTGATATATAAGACATATTGCGTGACTTTAAACGCACTAATAACACGGACTGTTTTGAGGCAAATCTAACTCGGATGTTCTTCGAAACCTCGTTGATAAGACATATTTATTCTATGTATTAATGATTTTGACCATAAATTAAACACTCATTAATAAACTTACGAAGTTTCGGTTACAGACAGACATATACCGAATCTCCATTATCATAAGATCTATACATTCTCTGTCTATCTACATGTCTGTTCATATCTATCTATCTGCCCCAGTCTATTCATATCTATCTATCTAGATATCTGTCTATTCATATCTATCTGTTCATATCTATCTTAATCTGTTTACCTATCTGATATTTATATCTATCTATCTATCTATCTATCTATCTAAACTCGTATACCTAAACTTTTGCTGTGCACGACTTGTATATATTATCATGCAGGCAATATTCTCTTTCACAAACGCTCGGCCAATGTCGCCACTATTCCTATTAAGCCCCAATGGGATGACATAAACAGAATACGCCAATAATCATGATGTATCTTTATGTAATCAACTACATTATCAATACTAGCAACACTTACCCATATTACATATGGGTGCTACAATCGTTATTATTCAAAATGAAATTAAAAATTGTTTCTAATAATTATTCGTATTTAATATTGTTTTATTTATTTTTATCGTTTATTTACTAAAGGTTACTGCTATTACAATTCATGAGAGTTCATGAATTGTGAGCAAACCCTGTAAGTTAGTTTTAAATAAAGTTTGTTAGAATTAAAAGCGGAAGCAGGTAGATTTTCATAACCGTTTTGGTTTTAATAGGCATTTTGGATGACTCCAATTGACCTCCGGTACTAAATTGGAATAGTTAGTTTAGTTATCAGAGCAGATAGCAGGAATCAGTCAGAAGCAGATAGAAGAATCAGCAAGAACCAGTAACAAGTAACCAGAGAAATGAAGTAATCAAGTAAGACCATCCATTATCTCTAAAGTAAGTCTCTAATCTCTCTCTCTCTCTCTCTCTCTCTCTCTCTCTCTCTCTCTCTCTCTCTCTCTCTCTCTCTCTACCCGATGTTTAATAAGGGTTTATAACATCTGCCTTGTTTACACTGAAGAAGACTGTTTTGTGTTCATTCGGAGATCTCGGATATTCCAGAAAACCCCGCAAAATATTTTTCCGAATAGATTTGTTTATTTTGCCGACTTTGAAGAGTATTATTAACCTAAAGTTTTTAAAAAAGTTCCTAATTTAATTTTTTTTTACATCAATCGACAATGAAGATGAAATGGATTTCTTCTTAATGCAACACCTGGTCGTGCCAAAAATGGTTCTAAGGGAATGTTGTATTACACATTAGGTTACCTATTATTCATCTCCCCTGGCGGCCATTTGTTTATTAGGGTACACCCTTAGAATTGTCTCCGGGACACGACTTCCGGTTTTGTCCATTTATCAGCAAAGTGACCATAGCTTCTCTTGGATAGATTGATAAAATTGATTGTTATTGATATCAGACCTCTGATCAAGTCTGATTGGTTGTTGATATTTTGAATAGCGTCAAAACAAATATTTTTGTGAGATTAAAATAAATTTTTTTTGAATTCTTTCCATAAAGGTAAATTCTGCATTGTTTGTAATTGGTTTAACAATTACAAACAATGCAGAATTTACATTTATGGAAAGAATTCTGAAAAATCCCTTATTCGTTGAATGTAAAAGATTTTTGTAAACAATTTTGATGATTATGAACGAACTCATAAGTGACGTTCTCCTGTGGACGCCTACACATGGACACATCAGTCTGCAAAACCCTATAGCAATCAGCTCTGTGATTCTGGGCCGTGCAGAAGACCTGACAGGAGAGATATTCGATAGGGATGGGTGACGAGAGAGAGAGAGAGAGAGAGAGAGAGAGAGAGAGAGAGAGAGAGAGAGAGAGAGTCATGCGAGAGAGAGTCATGCAAATTAGTGCTGTCAACGCAACCTGATGATGATGATGATGATATAATTCCTGACTGGAAAAGGCTGTTTAAAAAAAGCTGCTTTTAGTTTTGTCATAGATATTTACTACTGTTAGCTTGATTTAGTACAAGGCCACAAATGTGTACATATATATTTACCCAACCCCTTCACCATGAGTAAGATGTGACACAAGGTCAATTTTTAAGCAGAGTTTAACAAGTCTAAATTAAGACTTTTCCTTCTCCTAGTATTGGTTGCCTTACTAAGGCCAGAGAACTCAGTATGCCCTACTATTTACCCATAGTTGGGGTGAAAAGAGATGGATCCATACCTTTCCCAAGAGCATTATTTTTTTTAATGGACGTGATTCTTCTCGCAACGCTGGATTGATGGGCGTGCAAAAACATTGACGTCATTTATTTTTATAAGACCCTCGTAAATTATTCAACGTCTGTTGAGCAAACAGGGCGTTTGCTCAACAGACAAACTATTCAAAATGATTTCCCAGGCTGAATCATTACTATGCTCAGATGAACAAGGTACACCTGAAGAAGGCCGAGGGGTACAACGGTCGAAACGTTGTGTTTATATATATCACGATAAAGATGAGGACAACAGTCCGAAAAATCAAAATAATACTAACAGCTTCGTTCAGAATTTGAACGATTCCATTTCTTATTACGATAACTGTTACGCAAGTGCGCCGCCACAAGTGTGTAGCACTCAGTAATTATCGGAATCACCATAGCAGTGTTAGACTGCTATATTAGTTCTCTAACCATTGTTCCATTGTGAGATGGCGAAATGACTATCTCTGTATTTTAATCTGATAACACAATATTGATATTTCAAAGAAATGTGATAAAAGAGACTTTGCTTTTTCCCGCGTTATCTGCATTCATTGCTTATCTCTTGTAGATTGGATTATCAAATTGTACGACTTCTTATCTACTGAATTGAAATTATTTCCGTTGTTTTCTATACGCATGCGCCGAAAAACACAGACTCACAAGGTTCTCATTTTTCTGTATATCGTAACTGCTAAACTTTTAATATGGAACATGAAAAAAAAAGTTGATTCTGTTTATTTTCTTCAATTAAATCAAAGATTGCCAACCGTTCCCATTCCATAGTGATTCAGTTTTCTTCTCGCAAGTTAACCTGCGCCATAAAAAAATCCAATCTTCCCTCATTTCTTGTAAATGTATTTGTGGTGTAGTAGTTATCATCGTATGAAACGGACTTGGCGACCTGAGTTCAAATACTGTACGAGGCTGTTTACATTTCACATAACGTTAATACCCCAAGCAAAAGTATGAATACAACAGTTCTCTCTCGACCAGCAATGATTAAATAGCAGAGATGGCTGAACTCTTTAACCTTAATATGGCCACCGGTGTAGGAGAAGAAATATTTTGAATCCAAACCAGTTTAATTTCACTTTAAAAATTGATCGTGTGTTGAAATCCTGCTCGTCGCGGAGTAAACACTACCACCTAGCGGATTTACATGATCCCGAAGAAAATCTAGGGGAGTAAACCCCGAAAAACAATCCGGAGCTGGGGTCCCTAATGTGGTGGCATGCTGAATTTCAGCTACCAGCAACTCCTGCGACACCAAACTGCATTGGTTTCTTACTTTTCCTTTGGGTCACGGCGGCACTGTAGAGCGGGGTGGGGTCTGCTGTTTAGGCAACAGCACATCTTTCATATCAACCAGCCCAGGCTACGTAGTTAAAAAACATTTTTGGACACTACGCCGTCGTCTTTAGCAGACAGAAGAATGCCAACAACAACAACCACTCACTCACACATACACACACACACACACACACACACACACACACATATATATATATATATATATATATATATATATATATATATATATATATATATATATATAGCTACTCCACCACTACTCACCTCTCCATGTCGGTTTCCTTAGTAAAAAGAAATCCATGAATTTGAAAAAAAAAGAATATAATCGTCAAATGAAATTCCCAAAATCTTAATGAGGTTAATATTTTGATTTAACAAAAAAGTTCAAAATAAGTTATAATTATTTGGAACTAAAAGATCCAAATAATTATAACTTATTTTAAAAATGATTTGTTCATTCCCTCATAAAAAATGAGGGACAGAAAAATCGTTTTCAATTTATTTTCCTAAACCAAGAAGATAATCGGACAATTGCATGTTTTCAAATGCATGAAACTTTTTGTTCCCCAGTTTTTTCAGTTCACTGGCAAGGTCCAAGTATTTGTCTACCTTTGTTTTTTTTCTTTCGCCTTCCCGCTGTAATCTGCTGGGACTACAAAACCTACCAGTTGACAAGGTTTTTAAAAAAAATCTTGTTAATCAATACTAGATCTAGTTTTCTGGCTGTGATAAGGTGATTCGTCTGTATCTCAAAATCCAATAAAAATTTATGCATTACATTCTCAAGAACGGATTCTGGTTTGTGCATATACCATTTTGTTGTGTGGTTAAAATTTAGTTTCTTTCACAATTCCCAGTGAATCACCTTTCCAATCTATTCGTATCTAGCCTTGTATTTTCGTTGCGCTAGTTTGCTACATTCACTTATTATATGGTTGATCGTCTTGTCTCTGTATCCAGACATCCTACATTTGCTGTTTTGTTGTGTCTTATCTATTTTGCTCCGATATAATTGTTCTTATGATATTGTTTTGTGTTGCAATTATGAGCGAATCAGTTTATTATTATTATTATTATTATTATTATTATTATTATTATTATTTGTTATTGGATGTTTGTTGGCGGAGAAGATATTTTAGTTCAGTCCTCACTCTCCAATGACTAATATTAGAATTAGTACTAACACTGGAGAAAATGGAAGGAAGGGCTTGATAAACTCATTTATCCATGCAAGAATATTTAACATTTAATATATACAATAAACCTACCAGTGGTGTCATGCGGAAAGAATGCACAAACGTATCCCAACAGCGAGGACAAAATAGAAAAAGGCTTACTTGATAAGGATAAGTAAGATAGCCATGTGGCTTTACTGTTCCCTAGCAGGTGTCAGGGACAAGGTCTCTACTGTTCAAATGCCAGAGGTGGAAAGAGCGAGATTAAGTTTTGGGAATTGCCATGTTACCCCCATGGACCCTCTACAAGACATACAAATCATCTAAGGAAGATAATAATTTATTATATACCTACACTTGAAACTATATAGTTGCTTAAAAAAGACTGACTTTGAAAGGGTTAATATGTCGTAAAACAACCAACCAAGCCTGTAATCACAGTGAGTACTGCAAACGGTTTACTGGTATTATGTAACAGAATATATGCAGAGTTTGAAAATTTTGATCAGACTATCTACCACCCCCAGCATGACCATGTTAGACCCAGGGTAAAATTAGCATCATTCTTTCGTGTGTTGAAATTTTAGTTACCGTCAGTTTTTACGTGTATATGTGAAATACACACATAAAAACTTCAGATAATGACAATTTTCCGTTGTCTCTATAACATAAAAATTACTCAATTACAGCATGCATTAAAGAAAGATGCCATTTTACTTTTCAGATAACAAATTGCTACTTTCATCGCTTGGCACATGTAGTAGAGAGTAGGACTGAGAAATAAAAGAACAATCTTCTCATTGTCTCGGTGAACTGAGAAAGACGTTGTGGAAATGATTGTTCTTGAATACGTCATGAGAAACTGTAATTTAAACTAAAAGCCACTGGTTTTATTGTACGCTCAGTTTGGATTTTCATAGCCTCAATTTCATCAGTAAAATCTTCGCGGGTGCCATCACCCAAACCTTGAAGTATTGATATATATCAATACTTCGCGTTTGAGATATAAACGTATCATTCATAATTTGACATAGCCAGCTGTGATATTCGAATAATTCCTTCTTTCTACCTCACATACCCCTCGGTGGGGCTGAAAATACGCTGATTGTATCCTTAGCAGAGTAGTCAGACCTGTCCCAAAAAGTAGTGTGCTAGGTACTAGACTAAATTGCATCTGATAATGAGGCTCCAGTTCTGGAACTCTGGGGAGTGTGGAGTATATTGCTGTTATAAAAAAGGTTTTAAATTAAATCAGAAAAGTGCTCAAATATTGACCAGTAGAACACGTTAAAATCTAAGATAAATAAATTGTTTTCTCACCTTCTCATGGATATAAGTTTCATGTCTTTGGAGAAAAATGCATTATACAGATCAAATATGCGAGTGAAATAGAACTAATAAATGCTCAATATTCCTAGCACAATTTAAAAAGTAGGGGTAACGTGAAAGAAAAAATACCTTCTACTATTACATAATATATAAAAAATATTAGTATTAAATTAGTACCCGGATTATATATATATATATATATATATAATATATATGTGTATGTGTGTGTATGTGTGTGTTTGTGTGTGTTAGTGTAGCGCTGACATGTTACTGACATATGCGATTCTCAAATCAAGTGAACGGCCTTATTGCTTGGGAATTTTATGGCATTTTATTAGAGGTATTTTACTGTTTGTTTTTACCTACTATTGTGGTTTTGAGGAGTATATATATATATATATATATATATATATATATATATATATATAGTATACAGTTGCCGATTTAACTTTTCCGTTGCGGTGGCATCAGTACTTAATTAAAAACATAGAGCAGTAATAATAATAATAATAATAATAATAATAGAGGAAAAAGTTGGATTTTCATCATAATTATATATTTTAGCGAATTTTTGTGCTAAGCCCTGCTGATGTATAAAATATAAATATATAAATGTCTACGATGTATAAAATATAAATATATAAATGTCTACGGTTGGTCCCTTAGCAATAGAATCGTTACGTTCACACCCTTGGCCGCTTTACAAAGACATCGGTGCGCTCACAATCTCACTATACCGTATTTGAAATATCGTCATATAATCTCATAGACATTGTCACCTCACAAAATGTGGAAAGGCATGCCCGGTATTATCTTTTAATCTAAAAAATTCTACATTTTCTATATTCAATCCATATGACTTACGAATGTCCCAACTTACGAATTTTCAGAGTTACGAACAGTTGATTTTTCGCATTGTGTTGAGATCTAAAATTTGATGTACTAATGAGTTTCGGATACGTTTGTGTTAATAAGTTCACTAAAACATTTAAGTTTAATAATTTATTACGCCAAAGAAAAAAGTTTATAAGATGATAAAAATTAAAGCATATTACAGCACATTATTCATTAAATTCTATTCTATTATGTTTTTGTACGATATTGTGTTATTTTACATACTAATGACATTTCAGTTTATTTCCATGGAGAAAATTTATTTCATATGCGAGAAATTAAGTTACGAGCGGAACGAATTAAATTCGTAAGTCAAGGTATCATTGTATAGCGAAAGCAATTCCCACCCCCAAACTAAAACTAAAAAAAAACAAACCCCAAAATACGTTGATAAATGTTGACGACAGAAACAGATGTTGGTAAAGAAGATAAAATAAAACTTCCTCTTGTAAGATTCAAAATTAATAATTGAACAACAGCTCCAACACATTGTGAGACAAAACATTTAATAGGTGTACAGCACATGGTAACGATAAGATACATAAAGTACATAGATACATAAGATGCAAATAAGATATAAGAGTAGAGATAAAAGGACACATTCATGAATGATAAATACAAGATACAATATTTAGGTATAAGCGAGATACCCAAATGTACATAAAATATAAATGTTACAGACATGGAACTAAATGTCCATGCTGTATAAAAGACTTACAGTAATGTAAGGGGGGCCAAAGCCCCACCGAGAAGGGGGTAGACATATGTGCTCGTTCAGAGGCAGTAAAGAAAGTGAGAGAGAGAAGCATTTGAATCAGCCGCTTATATACCAGAGGTCCCCTGGTGGCCACAAACGGTAACACAGCGGGAAGGTAACTCTTCCAGGCAAAGGGAAGATAATCCCCTACAAATAATCCCCCCTAAATTTTGGCCCGGCAAAAATTTACAGAAAGGAATTTCAAAATGTATTTTATATGCAAAAACGGAGTCTCGAATGTTCAAAGTTCAAAGTTCACAAAACGAAGAAATAAAATTTGCATATACATATTCCAGCAAACACGAAATAAAGGCATGAAAAGACAGGAATGTAATTTAAAATACAAGCAAAAGAATTTTCATGTTAGGTTCCAGGTATGAAAAGTTCCTAGGTGTCCGCTAGCGCGGTATTTGTACAATTTAAAGAAATCTCCCTGGTGGTGGCAAATTTCTTCCAAATTCCTGAGTTGAAATAAGGACTGTTTTTATCCTTTTAGGAATAATTTTTCTCCTGGTAAAATGGGAGGCAAAATCTGCCTGAGACGACGTGTTTCCAGTGAAACCAAGGTGAGGGGCAAAAGTGCTTTTACAGGCCATTTTAGTCTGACTTTTGGCCAAGAATTTGGGAAATTCCTGGTAAAAAAAAATTTTTCTTTGGTCGCACGTGGTCGACGTTGTCGCCGCTGAGGTGAAGGTCAAAAGTTCTTTCACGGGCCATTTAGGGTCCGACTTTTGGGTAGGAATCTGGGAAATTCCTGGTAAAAATTTCTGTACTAGTGTACAATTTTCTATAAGTGGGGCAAATGTTTCCCTGTGATATGAGGACAAGCCTTGAAACTCAGCGTCTCTTCGCTTCAACTTTCAATGCTGACCTGGTCAAATATTTTCCTAGACGCCAAGGTCGAGTTGAAATTTTTAACAGTCGGTATTTTGAGTCTGAGACACAAATACCGTGGTCCAGAAATGTACATTTTAGATGTACATTTAGCAAAAAAAAAAAAAAAAAATGCTGCGCAGCCTCGTGGTTGAAATTTAGGTCACATGGGTAATGGGAGACAATGTCCGTACCTCTCGTAGTAGTCGCTGAAATCTGGTCGCACGTGTTGACATTGTAGCCGCCTGAAGTGGGTGAGGGAAGTGTAACAACTGTCCCTGGCTGATGGCTGACAATCGTTCCACGAGGTTAAAAAAAAAAATTCGTGAAGGAATTCTTTCTCTTTTGTTGGTGTTCAGTCCGAGATACGCACAATAGAACGTTAAAAGAAAGGTTTTAAATGCGTGTTTTCAGTCGGGAATCACCACATAAGAATTAAAGTTCTAATGAGAAACAAAGCCTTAAAAAAACGCGTTCATGAAGTCGGCGTCAACACTTGTTAGTCCATAGTACTTTTACAGCCATTTTTGGGGCCGACTTGGGCCAAGAAGGTTACGTGTTCGTATCACGTCGAGGTATCACCAGTTGTAAGATTCAAAGTTAATAATTGAACAACAGTCTCCAACACTCTATTCAATTTCATTCCCTTAACTCTTGTACCATTAACGATTATACTACTGCCAAATGTAAGATGAAGTAGAAGGGAAAAAGTCACGTGACACATGAAGTTTATAAGCATTCTTCTTCTGTGAACTCTTATACATGGACAGATCACTGTTGGCAGACCCGCAAAGACTTATATTCATCAGTTATGCGTGGACACTGGGTGCCGTCCAGAGGACGTACCGAGGCAATGGCTAATAGTGATGGGTGAGAGAGAGAGAAAGACAGACAGACAGACAGACTTTGTGCTCATCACGACTTGATGATGATGATGATGATGATGATGTACAACTTTCCTTGTCGTAGATTATTTTTATATCTCACGTGCCGGGATGGATAACGCTAAGTTCGTAATCAATTTTTAAAGTCTGCTGTGTCGCTTACAGCACAGGTCTGAAAATCTACTAAATATTAATCGGGACATTTTCACTTGGACAAATTTGTCTCGAATAATTAATTCTTCCGCTACCAGCATGATGCAACACAATATCAATTCTAAAAGAAGTAATGCTGGTTTGAAAACAGAGTTTTCCTTCTCCTAGACTGGTTACCCAACCAAAGCTAAAGAAGACAGTCTACCTTACTATTTATCCGTAGCTGGGGGAGGACATAGATGCATGCCTTTCCAGAGGGAATTAGCACGAAGTGAAATGCTAAGAGGATTTGAACTCGGTCACTGATTCTATTTCCTTACAACAATAACCGTTTTAACAAGTGCGACTCTGCAGACATATTTCCAAGTTAGCTATGTATTTGTGCCTGTTTTAAAGCTAAGTTCATATTCCAGCTGATACTGTTTGCATTTCACTTTGTGCTAATGCCCTTAAAAATGCATAAATCCCCTTTTATTCACGATCTCTGAGTAAAAGTAGACTGGGTCCTATATCATTGGTATGGGAACAGGTGTAGGAGAAAGAAAACTCTGAATTTGAACCTCCTACCAACGGGTCACAGGTTAGTGTGTCAGGGTATTTTATTTACCCAACCCCTACGCCACAAACAGGATGTGACACAAGGTTATTTTTGTATCATTTTCGATGGTATTAGCGCTATGTGAAGTGCAAACAGCATTGTCCCTTGTATCGGATGAAAACCAATTATTTCCCACGTTTTACACATCGTGGAGGCGCCTGTGTTGTAATAGTTATCATTGTAGGAGTTAGACACGGCAATACAAATTCAAATCCAGGACGAGGCTAGTTCCATTTCACATAGTGCTAATACTCTTGGGAAGGTATACACTCAGCTATTCTCTCTCCAGCTATGGGTATAGTCAGGCAGACTGGGCTCTTTAACCTAGGTCTAGAAGAATGAAAAATCTGAATTCAAACCTCTACTTAAAAATTAGTGTCTCATCCTGGTCGTGCGGAGGGCTTGGTAAATTTTTCCATATTTTAGTGAAGGTCTAAAATCTACAGTGGATTGACTTAAAGACTAAGCGGTATTCAACTGGTTTGAATTAAGTGTTTTCCTTCTCCTAGACTGGATGCCATACTAAGGCTAAAGTGCTAAGTCTGATCTACAATTTACACCTAGCTTAAGGGCATAGATTCATTCACTTCCTAAATGGCATATGGTTATATTACTAAAACTATTTGTATTTCTCGAATATAATGAGTTTATCTATGACATTTGTAGATGCATTCAGGCGGTGGATAATAAGGTGTGTGTGTGTGTTTTCTGTTTATGAATAACGCGTAGCGAAGCAAAGGGTATGTATGTGCGTGTGTGTATGTGCCTATTTAAGCAACCTACTGATATATATATATATATATATATATATATATATATATACCTTGATGCCAATGTGTGAATTTCGAGGTAATACTATCACTGAAGCAGTACAGCTATGGCAGCCACTTCACTGATCTAAAAAACTACGGATAGCCGATCTTTTACGAGAAGCGATACCTTAATGCATGTGCACTACACTCTGATCCATACGTAAATAATACCCTCAAAGGCGTCGAGAAATATGCTAATATATATATATATATATATATATATATATATATATATATATATAAAGCCATAACTTTATATTGGTCATTAAATTTGTCAAGTTATAATTTAACATTTCTTCTAATCCCCTTTCTGCTTCCATAGCGTGGGTTTCACCTTTTCTATAATAGAAAAAAGAAAAAGAAAAAAAAAGAAAATTTATTTTATAGTATCTGACGTCAGCAAAACCGAGCGTCTCTGTTCCTCCCACCAAAGAGAAAAATGTGTGTCGGCGAAGTAAGTGAAAATTTCAATATAAAAGATTCAACCTACGTAAAAGAAAGTATTTCAATAAGGTCGTGGCTCAACTGATAAAATAATATACCTGTTGATTTGGTTTAAAAATTTAGCTTAATCTGACACACAGCTATATGCGTGGACATTCACTTAGGTTCGAACTCACTAAAACTAGGTCATTAACTATTACTTCAAGTCAATGCATCCAGAGTTTTAGTAAAAGTTTGCGGTGTTAGAGGCACGTGGTGTAACGGTTAGCGTCGTAGGAAATGGACACAGTGACACAAGTTCAAATCCTGGACGAGGCTGTTTACATTTCACATAGCGCTATTAACCTTGGGAAAGGTATGCATCCAACTATTCTCCCTCCAGCTATGGGTAAATAATAGGAGAGACTGGGCGCTATAACCTTGGTTAGGCAACTAGTCTAGGAGAAAGAAAACTCTGAATTCAAACCTGTTAAACTACGTTTACGAAATGGGCTTTGTGTCATATCCTACTCATGCCTAGTTTGCCCTATTATTTACCTATAGCTGGAGAAAGAACAAATGGATTAATGCCTTTCTCAATGATATTAGCGTAAAGTGAAATGCAAACAGCTTTGTCAAGGATTTGAACCCCTATTTCATTTCCTACGGCGATAACCGGGGTGGTAGTACCAGTTAGAGCTGCATCTATGCGTCAAATAGATCTTTCAAAAGTCCAGAAAGGAACAAGTCATTATATTCCGATTATGCATTGGTCACACAATACTTACGCACTTCTTTATAGTCAAACAAGAACAACCACAGTATGAAACATGTCAGACACCCTGTACTGTTAAATAATTTCTAATAGAATGTGGAGCTTTTGCTCTCATCAGAAACCGTATTTTAATGCAAATAATATGAAAGACCTATTTGAAAAATTTAACATTCTGGCCTTTTTTAGAGAAATAAATTTATGCCAAAAAATATAACAATAAAACTGATCAATACCAAACAAAAATGATCCCTCATCATGACCCTCAACAATGTTAACATATCGTTAAAACTGTTAACTACAAAAGTTTAGATATAGATACACAGCATACCATTTCCTAACCTCTAGGCATGAATTAACCACAGAGGGGTTGATATGCTGTTAAAATCAACCAACCAACCAACAAAAACACTGTTTAAGAAATAACTACACAAAAAATGTAAATGAATGTACAATGAACACATGTGGAAACATTCAGTTCATGCTTGCTTCTCAGAATTCCCATTATGCTGAATAATCTTGGATTCACAGCCGTGTCAGCGCGACTGTATGGCTTCACCACTTGAACTCTAACAAAGCGCTTAGAAAAAAGCTAGATCGTAACTATACAAGGATGCTGTGTGCTGTCTTGAACAAATGTTTGACAACACTGCACAAAAAAGCAACTTTATATATATTTATAACCCGTCGGCCGCTGCCGAGCTAAAGGGCTCACTGAATTTCTGAAAATGGCCGTCAAGATTGGATCTTTTGCATCAACCATGGGTCGCAGGGTTTCTATACTTGCCGAAGGTCTGACCGAATGCCCACGTTGTGTTCAGATCTCAAACGACCAGAAATCTGCTATAAAAAACTGATATTCACGGTTAACAGTGGCCTAGTGGTCACATAAAGAAACAACGACTCTTTTTTTCTTTCAAACACAACAAACATTTATACAATAAGAGAATACAAAGTAATTCTTTCTCAAGGCTGTGGGAGCGATGGACCTCTAATTAATAACTTCTGGTCAGAATATAATCAGAGGCTCTGCAAAGATATTGCTCAAGCAAATCGTAAATTTGGCTAAGTGTTTCAATAGTCTTGGCTGAAGTCAGTTTGTCTGTCGGCTCTCAGCATTTGCATCCACTGTTAACACAACCCCAAATCTGCTCATGCTGGTCGCTCAGCTCAATCTGCCCTATCGTCAAAAATGTCTCAGTTAAATAATGTCTCAATCAGAAACTTCTGATTTCCGGCTGGCGTGAAGATATCAGCAATTTTCTTTGGGCATCCCACTTTGGCAAAAGTAGCGCTCTCTTTAGTTCTAATCCGCCAATGCAATTCACTTCCGCTCACCAATCCAAATGCCATCTCTTCCGGTCATTACAAGTGGGTCCCAACAAAGTGTGGAGTATTTTTTCAACATCTGGAATTAATTCATTTCTTCCGGTCACTTTAAGTGATTTTCAACAAAGAGTTTACCGTGCAAACATCTTGATTAGTTTTTATCTATCTAAATTCTGTTTACGGGAAAACATCATTTTTATTTTCACGAGATAACTCCCTGACCAAAAGATCGTTTCTAACAATTACAGTTGACTCAAGTGGAATCGCCCCGGTAGGTCTTCTAACCCACTTGAGATCTACTTTCGATTTCTTCACAGACATTCTATTCATATCGGGTGGCCTTATGTTTTGATTTTACTCAATATAGGATCTGACCCAAAACTACCCGGACAATCTATATTTCCGTTATTTTTCTTTTCTTTTCTTAAATTCCGTTTGAACAATAAATCAGGTCACATATTTACCCCCCCCCCGCACAAGTAGGATGCGATACGTAGTCAATTTCTTAGGCGGAGTTTAACAGGTTTGAATTAAGAGTTTTTCTTCTAGACTAGTTACCTAACCAAGGTTAAGAGCCCAGTCTGCCTTACTATTTACCCATAGCTGGAGGGAAAGTAGTTGGATGCATATATTTCCCAAGGGTATCAGCGCTATGTGAAATGCAAACAGCCTCGTCCAGGATTTGTACTCGGGTCGACGAGTCAATTTCCTATGACTCTAACCATTAGACCATGCACCTCCATAAAAACCCAGCTGTATGGCCACTTGCCCTCTATCACACAAACCATCTGTACAAGACGAACAAGACATGCTGGACACTGTTAGCCAACGTTAAATGTTTCGCTTTTTTTTCTTTTTATTAAACCATTATCAATATGTGATGTTTCATTTTCTCAATTATATTCAATTTATAACAGAATATAATTTAGAAGATAAAAATTAAATTCTGAAGATAAAACATCACATATTAACAATACTCTGATGATAGTTTAATATTAAAAAAAACGAAACTTCTAAACTAATTCTTCAAACTATAATAAGATCATCTTCTGAATACCTTGTTTTTTCTTATTCTATATATTCACACACACACACACACACACACACACACACACACACGGTACAGATGATTTACAAGCAGATCTCACAAACATAATTTACAAACAGATTTTTACATTCAAAAACAATATCCCTGGTCTAGCGCTGGTGAAAGGGGATAGACTCTCTCACTTTCCGGTTGATACCGACAATAGGTTACTCCACCGACTTTACTATATCTAACTTCGTATAAAGCGCACTTATAAACAACTAATAACATTTCGCTTATATGGAAACACGATACTTTCCATTAATGGAAGAATGTGGAATAATGAAAAATTCTCGGTCTCTCAAAGAAGTGTCTTAGAACCACGAAATATTCACGATCTTTCACCTATTCATCCCTGTAGTTCTTCAAACTTGAAACACCGTCTCTTCAATTTCCTTAGCCCCTAAAAAAAAGCTTTGATTTCCGCCGATTGAAAATTCTTTTTCTGAATATTACCAGTTGAAATTGATCCTTAGAACCCTGGGCTCTTCAGGACCATGGGCCTTTTACTCGGGGCACTTCATGGCCATGGGCCTCTTACTCAGGGCCCTTCATGACCATGGGCCTCTTACTCAGGGCCCTTCATGACCATGGGCCTCTCACCCTGAGTTTCTGGCTTGAAAAATTGCTTAACATGTAAAAAATCTTTTTAAAAAAAGGAATCTGTTATTTGACAGCCTGTAAAGTTATTAAATAACAGATAACAACATTCCACCACCACCACCACCACCACCACCACCACCACCACCACCATCATCATCATCATCATCATCATCATCATCATCATCAAGAAGTCTTGCTGATAGCACGGATTCCCTTGGCTCTGTTTGTCTATCCGTCCTTATCGGCAATCGTTCTTGGCACGTGTCCGCATAAAGCTGCTGAATGTAAGGTGTGGCGTATCCTTCATTGCCATTACTCCCAGGTCTACTCGGACCAGAGTTAGGGCCCCATCTATGTGTCATATAGATATTTTTAAAACTTATCCGTATTTGATTCGAATACTGGATGCCTTATAACTGTGTGCGAAATTATGATAATTGTTGAATTGAAATAGTTATTTTAAACAATATACTTGTGAACAAGTTATTAGTATTAGATAGGAAACCGTGTCGACGGTGTTTAGAATACACTGACTGTATCCCACGAAGAAGAGTAAGACCCACTTCCAAAGGAGTGTTCTGTGTATGACACTAAATTTTACCTGATGGTGAAGCTCCAGTTCTGGAAATCGGGGGAGTATAGAGCACTTTCTCAGTGCGAGTACCAGTTAGGGTCCCATCTATGGGTCAAATAAATATGTTTAAAAATTATTCGTATTCGATAGGACCGTATGCAAAAATAAAAAAATAAAAAAATAAAATGAAACTATTACACAAAAATTGTAAATATAAATGTGGATGTTATTCTCTAACCTTTAGGCAGAAAATAATCCTAGACAGGTGGACGTGTCATTAAAATCAATACATCAATTTAAAAAAGCATTAAACAGTGGTTATCAATCGAAATATCCCACGTAAAAATACCAAGAGAATAAAATAGGGAACCCTATGTGGTGTAGTGATTAGTGAGCTAGACTAGCAGTCCATTGATTGTGATTCTCACTAAGTGACCAGTAAATAATCACAATGAAAATAAAATTAATTAAAAGCATCCCCTGCTTCTACAATCGTAAAGTTAGTTGACTGATCGTCTGTTAAAACTCTAACGTTTAATGTTTTTAAAGAATGTTAAAACTTTATATGGCGAAGTGAAAACTGTCTGGGATTTATAAATTCTCTAGAAATTTCTATTTCGAATGTCGATTTTATTTTATTGGCACAAACTTGTAACATTCGACATTGTTACAAGATAAAGCGTTGGCAACTGTCTTTTCATGAGTCTGTTTTTGTCTTGTGCGGCGTTGATGACATCTCAGCACTTAAGGCTAATTAATAATGACAGAAGAGAGGAAAGGCAATGGCCTATGTGTAAATTAGAGAGAGAGAGAGAGAGAGAGAGAGAGAGAGAGAGAGAGAGAGAGAGAGAGAGAGAGAGAGAGGTCAAAGGACCAAGAAAGAGGGAGCAGAGGGACAAGGAGAAAGACAAACAGAAACAAAGAGAGAAGTAGAGACAGAGAGGCGTATATAATTGCACACACACACACTCTCTCTCTCTCTCTCTCTCT
This sequence comes from Doryteuthis pealeii, assembly GCA_023376005.1. NCBI lineage: Eukaryota > Metazoa > Mollusca > Cephalopoda > Myopsida > Loliginidae > Doryteuthis > Doryteuthis pealeii. Next base: position 54,974,976 of record CM042157.1, on the reverse strand, counting down.
CTCTCTCTCTCTCTGGGGAAAATAGAGAAAAAAGCCAAAGAGTGAGAGAAAAGAGTGACAAAGAGAGAAAGGGAGGGGCTAAGGAAGACAGGTAAAGAGAAATAGATATAGAGAAAGGGACAGAAGAGATAAAGAGAACCTCCAATAGGCTTGAATTCACATAGGAGAGCGACGTCATATGCGCGCGCACACACACACACACACACACACACACACACAGATACAATTTTGACCAAAACTTTTCTTCTTATATTTAATCTTCTTTTTTTCGTCTCAGTCATAAATGAAAATCATAATTATCTATGCATCGTGTTCCAGCCGGATTGTGTAAAAAAACAAAAAAAAAACAAACAAAAAAACAAACAAAAAAAACCCGCAAAAGACACAATACAGTACTGTCTGTCTGTCTGTCTGTCTGTCTGTCTCTCTCTCATTGCTGACTGTTAACTACGGAATTGTAGGAGGAGGGGAGGGACTCTCAAAGTAGTTTTGACTAATGATAAGAGTCCCTTTGATTTGAAATCAGTTTTTATTCTCCTAGATCGGTTGCCATATCAAGGTTAGAGCCCAGTCTGTCCTATTTAACCATATCTGGACGGAGAATAGTTGGATTCGTACCTTTCCTAAGGGTATTAACGCCATGTAAAATGCAAACTGCCACGTTCTGGATTTGAACTCGTCTCGCCGTGTCCATTTCCTATGACGGTAACGATTTCACAGGCCGCAGCGAGACGATTTGATCGTTGTATGTTTTTTTTAACTGACCCACTCTTACAAGTGGTCCAGTCCTGGAATATATATATATATATATATATATATATATATATATATATTATTTTTCTTTTTTCAACTCAAAAAATAAAAATAATACTCTGATGAAGGTCGGCAAAATCCGTGTACGGAACATTTTATGCATTTTTCCTATTATTATTATCATCATCATCATTTCAACTCCATCTGATTATTTTAATAATAATAACGTAAATCCATATACATTTTGATAAACAGACCGAAATACATGTGTAAGTGATATCGATTAAATGTGATATCGATAAAATTCATTTTTATCCATCTACATTTCTTTTCTTTACTCATTTTTTCCTATATATATATATATATATATATATATGTATATTATTATTTATATATACACATAGCCCGGTGCCTAAGACGCCCCAAAAGTGGAATGCCGACGGGACCAGGCAGTTTTTGCACTGGCCACCGGATTAGTTCGGTCTATGTGAAGCTCCCCACGTTAAAAAGACCTTGTGTTTGTCTGGCTTGGTGGGAGATAAATCGTGTGGAACCAGGGGGAGCTTTACCCTTGGGTAGCACCCGCCTCGCTTAAAAGGAGTAGGGCTGGGTTTATTGCCCCTCAAAAGGAATTCCGACCAAACCAATCATTTTTTGAAAACGCCTCGACGGAGATTAGCTTCCTGCGTGGCACCCTACAATAAAACGAACTTTTGTCATATTTTGACTTGGTGGGAAGCTAGATAAATACCCACTACATTATTCCTTTCAACATCTCATTTACATTTATTCCAAAAACTTTCAACTGCAGCCACCAATATCATCACTACCAATCAATCGCTCAATTAATATTTAGACTAATTCCATGTGTGTGTGTGTTTGTGGGGGGGGGGGGGGCTGATAATGAATAATTTTTTACAAAAATAAAAACAAACCCAGAGATATATGAAATGACAAATATTTATAATAATATGAATGTTAGTATGAGATCCCTCCCCCACAACCAAATACGACAGAAAAGTTAACCAGGCGAAATGAAAGATGTGGGAATATATATATATATATATATATATATATATATATATATATATATCAGTGGTACCCTAGCTTGCAAGTGTTACAAGCTGTCTCTCGGATGTTTTTTTTTCTTTGTTTTTTGCTTTGTGTTGCAAGCTAATATTTGATGTACGAGCGAACTTCAGATACGCTTATATCAATTTTCCAAAACATTAAAACATATTACAGCACTTAATTCATTACTTGCTAGCTTATCATGATTTTATAAAATACTGTGCTATTTTTCTTTTTTTTTTAAAACGTAACCAAAAAATTAGGGGATGGAACGGATTTCATTCTATTTCAATGTGAAAAATTGATTTGATATACGAGGAAATTGAGTTAAGAACGAAACAAATTAAACTCGTAAGTCAAAGGTACCACTATATGTATATATGTATGCATATACATATATATATATATATATATATATATATATATATACATATTAAATGAAAGAACTCTCACATTTCCGGAGAACTCGATTCTATGTCATCTAACAGGAAACAGAGAGGATATTAAAACTGAATATGAGATGACAAACAAAGAAAAAGAAATGACCAGTGCACATACATACTTTTAGGCGAGTTAAATAAATAAAAAACAACAACATTTTTATCAAAATCAAGTCCCTGGTATGTCAGTCGACTGCGTGCTTTGTCGTTCAGCATTCATTCTGAGCTTATCAAATGAATAAGTAGCAAATTTAGAAAGTGTCATTTTCGCAGCTGTCTTAAGGCAACATCGGATCTTATTAGTGCGAAAAACCTAAATAATACAAAACATCGGATCTATACGCAAACAAGTTGTCCACTGAAGATTTTTCTTTTTCGACAAACACGACGCCTTTCTCTAAGAAAGCATGACCCAATGACTCCTTGTCTGAAGGCTCCGTAAGTAAACCCAGACTTTCTACTCTCACCAGTAACTCAACTCCACTTTAGCAGTGCTCTATGATGATATTGGCGATTCTATCTAGGATGACGTGAACAATGCCATAATGGATATTTAATAAGGTGAGTATGGGACCCCTAGTGAAAATCGAACTCACTTGCAATGGTCTGCCAGCATAGCTTGTTAGTCATTACTCTACACTAGGCGCCCAATTGACATTTTATAGTTATGTTATATCGAGAATTTGGAAAATCAAAAATGGAGTTCAGCACATGCGCATGTGACCACACAAAATTATCATTTAGTTGCAAATTGAACTTGAATTTACGTTATTCTCTATGATGTACCATTTTTTATGGGTTGCAGTGTCACACGTAGAAACACACTCATATGTATGAGAAATTTAGTAATACAGTTGTACTTTGACTTATGATTGCCTCAACTTAAGAGTTTTCCGAGTTACGAGCTGTCAATTTGGGCTACGAGCGAGCTTTCGATACACTTATTTTCAAATTTATTACGCCAAAAACAAATATTATTTATAAAGAACAAATATTACAGCATTCATTATATTTTACAATGTTTTTGTACAATACGGTGCTTTTTTTAATTAAAAAAATGTAACAAAAGAATTAGGGGGAGGGTGATGGATTAATGGCATTTCAATTTATTTTAATGGAAGAAATTGAGTTACTAGAGGAAGCAATTAAACTCGTAAGTCAATGTATCTCTGTATATTGATTTTAGCATCGAGTCCGACATTCGTTAGACAAGGCTTGACTTATCTCTGCCCACTACCTTTATTGTTACTCCACTTACTTTTATTCATTTTCTAGAATAATAAACTAAATAGATCTGGTGGGAAGGAAAATGATGACTTAGTCTTGAATTTTGCGATTTTTACCTAAGATTTATTTTACCAATTTTCAGTACTCTGCATATTGTGCCTTGAGTTTTAGAACACTGACTCCACACCTCACCTGTGTCGGTACCACCTGACTTCTCTGAGTATAACGTTAAATTGCATCTTGTGATGATGTTCTAATTTAAGAGCTCTGGAGAGCATGGAGTTCCCTTCATCACCATTCCTCCCAGGTTCATTCTAACCCGGAGTGGTAGTACGTGTTAGGGTCCCATCCATCGATTAAATATATAAAGATTAGTTTAAAAATGTGTTTAAAAATTCAAATACCCAACAAGAATGAATAACACAAATACACCTTTGGCATAAAACGACTCAATGCCGTAAAACCAACCAACCAACCAACCAACCAACCAGCCAATCACCGGACTCCTAGTTGAAAAATAGCTGAAAATGTATTTTTTTATTTCAGCCTTTAAAGTTTTAACAACATTGTATAGATAATTGTAATGTACGCTAAATTTCAGACCGTCCGAGTATATATATATATGTGTGTGTGTGTGTGTGTGTAACGGCATAAATATCGACCGAATGCGCTGGATAATGACAGATAAAAGGGCTTATCTAATTGGCTGTATTATTTCTAGGTAATAGTAATGTAGAAATGAGGATTCCCCGGACAGAATAATAACAGGACCTGTGGATATGCCACAGTGTGATAATTTAATTTTTACAACGTTTAATGTTTACTTAAGAGCTATTTGCAAAATAATCTTGATTTAACTCTCTCTCTTTCTTTCTTGGAGGGGGGGGGTAAAATATCTATATTAATTTGCCGAAAAAAGTGGCAAAAAACCACATCTCAGAAAATATCTAAGTTATCAAAATATATTCCGTAATTGACAATTTCACAAATAAAACAAACGTAGCTTTTTTTTTTAATTAATTTTAATTTTACCGCCCAAGACCATTTGGAATGTTTTTTTTTGTTGTTTTTTTTTTCACCGTCATCTCCTGTAAATTCAGATTATCTGGTGTCGCTTAAATGCAGATGTCTTATTTGACCCATTTTATTTCACCCAATTTTAGAAATGGAACATTCCAAATGGTTGTGCGTTGCTTAAGTGCCCAACGTAAAATTAAAATTTAAAAAAAGTTTATTTTATTTGTAATATTGAAATTGTGAATTGTGAATTATTATTATATCATCCCGGCCTCCTGCCTTAATTTACTATATGTTTTAGCAAGCCAGCGTCAGGTGATTTTCCGGGTCGTGTTTTTGTCACTTTTTATCGGTAAAATAATGTAGATAGATTTTTTTTTGCATATCAATGCAAATATTTTCCAATCCCCTTTTTGAAAGAGAGAGTTAAATCAAGATTATTATACTTTTTACTTATTGAACTATTTACAATAGCTCTTAAGTAAACCTATCAAACGTTGTGGTAATTAAACTACTATATGTGGTATATCCACAGGTCCTGCTAGTAAACTATTAATAGAAACGATGATAGAACAGCCATTTACGTCGACGGTTGCATAAGCTGCGATGTGCACTTAGGTCACATTAAAATTTTATTTTACGTGACCAATTCAGATAACAAATTTGTTATTTTAGCGAAGTGATATCGATTTATCTCCGAAAAGATCTTTCCCATATTTTTTTTTTTTTTGGGACAACTGTACATATCTTCCCAATTAGTTAATTAACCGTTACTCGTTTTAAATAGACATTCTATTAACCACTGAATCCACGAAAAAACAAAAAAACAAAACAAAAAAACAATAATTCTCCCCTTGCACGTTAAGAGAGTTGGATAGATGTGTATAGATGAGAACTAACTTCGTATAAAAAATTGTCGATTTGCAAATGTAGCTCTGAAAATTTGTACAACGTCTGAAAAATCAATGTTAGTTATGGAAGTTAATTAACGAGGAAATTATTTCATTATTCAATTCTTTCATTCAAGTGAATATTAATATGAAATATCTGAATTTAAAAATGTAAGCATTATGTACCATCTTAAAATTATATATATATATATATATATATATATATATATATATATATATATATATATGAAAAATAGATGGAAATTAATCCGACAGTATGAAATTTAACATTTTGAAAAAACAAAGATGTCATGTAATTGCTGACAAATCTTTTTCGACCAAATCGATAAACTGGTCTTCATCACGAGCAACATAGACGGGAAAAAAGATATATATATATATATATATATATATATATATATATATATATAGTTTGAGAATTTTTTCTTGAGAAGTCTTTCAAGGGCATTTTAATGTTTATATTTTTAACCATTGTAAATAGCGTTCTATGCCGGTGAGGACATTTACACTTATTTTGTAAAAATCAAATCTTTCCCGGCAAGCGCCCCCCAAAATTATTGAAATTTTCTGTATTAAACTGTGATTGGTTTATTGAGTTTTGAGACTCGACACTGATCCCTTTTTATCGATTAACGGCGAGATAATCGTCAGACAGGACTTTATTTTTAGAAGGTATCGTGTCTGTATTTTTTGCCTGTCTCCGTTGTGCGCCACAACGTAAAAATATTAAAAATCCAGGAATAACGAAGATTGACAAAATTATTGTTTTTGTCATAGTTATCCTGGTATTTGATTTATGTGACATTTATTTAATGTCTTTCACTCACTTAGTGAGTTTAATTTAAATTTGCTTAACAGTAAATTTTGTATACGTTGATTAAGAGTCAACGTTAGATTTATTTATATTACAGGAGAGACGAAGATTGTCTAAATATTACGTATTTTGACATAGTCTTCCTGTATGTATTTTTGCTTTATTTGAGAATTCAAATAAAGTAATTACCAATGAGTGAGTAAAATTTATTTAATTGATGTAAAATTCGGTTTGAGACCGTTTTATTTTCTTAATTGTTAAGAAAACATTTTTATTGTTCAGGCGTTTGAATCCTATTTAAAGTAAAAAGTAAAAGGAGAACATAGTTATATATCCAAAGATCAGTAAATTTGTGTCTTAAGTCTTAGACATTTTGTTTTGTCTCGGCAATTTGTCGAAATTTATTTTATTGTAAAGCAGGGATCAAAAGAAAATAAACAACATTTGACGTGTCTGCTCCGTAACCCTTAAAATTACTAACAGAAAACTGTCAACAATTGAGAAGCAGCAGCAGCCCTATATAAGATTTGTCTACAGTCTCAAGACAAGAAAGAAAAAAAAAAGAGAAATTGTTTTAATTTATTATTTACAGATTGCAAGTAAGTTATTTATTGTATTTATTGTAAAATTTGCATACTTGGTATATTTTCCTTGTATCTGGCTTTGTGCCATTGTTAATTCAAGCATAAGGGACTCATTATGCAAGACCACATTTGTTTGTTCATTTAATACATTCATTTAAATTCAACTTTGTCTCCAATCATACTTTTTCAATTGTATTTTTAACTTTTCAACGTGACGAAAAAGGATAAACAAAACGATTTTCTTTTTTATATCTTTTTTCGCGACAATATATATATATATATATATATATATGTTGTCTCGTTTTTATTTCTTTTGTAATATGCACAATAAATAATAACCATAGCAATAATCTATCGATATTCACACATATACATGTGTGATATCATCTATATGATTTGTAACATTCTTAATTGTTTTGTCGTGTAGG
>CM042157.1:54947731-54962731 GCA_023376005.1 Doryteuthis pealeii | reverse complement strand
AAAATTCAGAAAAATTGAAGGGGGTTTATGACAATTTTACTTTTTTCTGGATGATTTCACATGGAAATACCCAACCTGCTCTTCGGGGCGGGGTCTATTAATGAAATTAAAGGTGTGAACCCAGGGAGCCTTCCCCCAGGCAACACCTGTCCCCGCCCTTGATGTAAAGGGGAAGGGATGGACTTATTGGCCAGTGCCTGAAGGGGAATACCGACGGGATTACGCATTTTTGCAACTGCCATCTCATGAGCCTCGGTTCATGGGTGGTCTCATATTAAAAGACCTTGTGTCATACCCGTATACGTGGGATGCGAGGTAAATACCATAACACAGTTTTTATTAAAAACTGGTATGCAAATTATTCGCATCATATACTATGTAAGCATTTATTTCTTAATGATACATAACACACATCACAGGATTTTAAACACATTAACAACCCGCTCTTCGGGGCTGGGCTCTGTTAATGAAATTAACGGAGTGGTCCCAGGGGTCTTTCCCCTAGGCAACACCTGCCCCCTTGATTTAAAAGGGTAGGGCTGAGTTTATTGCCCAGTGCCTGAGGCGCCACCCTTGAGGGGGGATGCTGATGGGATCCACGCATTTTTGTGCCCGCCATTCCATGAGCTACTGTGTGTGGTCCCACATTAATAGTGCCTTGTACCTGAGCGCATTCATAGGATACGTGGTAAATACTCATTAATAACCCGGCCCTTCAGGTCCAATGTCTGTTAATGAAATTAATGGCGTGATCCCAGACCCTAGGAAACACCTGCACCCTTGATTTAAAGGGACAGGACTGGGTATATTACCCAGTGCCTGAGCCCCCCCCCCCTCTTGGGGAATGCTGAGGGAATCCACGCATTTTTGCGCGGTAAATATCACATTAATAATATGGGCTGTTTTGAGGAAGTTCTATCTCAGCTAGACCATAATAGATACATTGTTAATAAATTAGATGCTAATTAAGATTGAATAATGATTATTCAATAACCATTGAGAATATAATGTAAATAACTAAGGAAATTGTGTCGATGTTGGTGACAGACAGATAGACACATTATAATAAAGATTATATTTTTGGTGTTCCAAACTTGATCGGCTGTCAGATTTAATATTCAATGAATTAATTGATACTTCATCGGGTTGATTTTATCTGAATTTTTCTTTTTTAAACTTGAGAGACTCAAAAATAACCTTATCGCGTGTTATGGAGATCTTGGATTTTGACAAGACATTACGATGCATTTTAACTGACTTGTATGTTCACCAATCTTAGGAATATGAAAGAGAAATCTGAACAGTAATGTGTTGCTGGTTTGTAAAAATGAATAAATAAATTAGATTTATGTCTGAAGTTTCTCGTTCATGTTTCCGGTATTTGTACATTGAAATTTATATTAATTTTATTGAATAGTATATATCTATATAATAATACTGGTGTTCCTAAAAATTACAACCCTTATCATCTTACATAATCCTCTGGTTAAAAATGCGACCGCTCGAATCATCCAAGATGAAAGTGTCGTCACCTCAGCTAAATAATGGACCATTCCGTTCTTATTAGAAAGAAAGAAAGAAAAAAGGGAAGAAAAATAACATGCTACAGAGAAAAAATATAATAAGAAAGAAAGAAAGAAGGGGAAAGATAGAGAGATGGTCCCCAATTCAAAGGTGAAATACCAACCTAAAAAATATGGTTGATCCCACACAAGTCTTCGCCAATATAAACAAATTCCCTGTGTAAGCAATCTAGTGGTTTACATCTTTTAGTTTGGTTTAATTTGGTTTTACGGCATATCAATCTCAGTAGGTCATTTAATGCCGATAAAGTTTTGAAATAAATCAATTCTTAATGGAGAATACAGTTTTTTTACAAATACATTTTTCTATTTAACCCATAGATGGGACCCTAACAGGTACTACCACTCCGGGTCAGAGTGGACCAGGGAGCAATGGTGATGAAGGGGTGCTCCACATTCCCCAAACCTCCAAAACTGGAACCTCACCATCAGATAGAGTTTAACGTCATTCCCAGGACATGTAGACTCTCAGTCACTGCCTTCTAGCACCCATGTGATAAAAAGGGGTTGGGGCTTGCCATAAGGGCAATAGGGTTGGAAAAATTATATAGGTGCTAGGGCTTGACGTGACCAGCTGATTGACCGGAGAGAGCTTCTCTGACCGACCGTCTAGCCCAAGATAGGGCCAAAGTGGACTATTGCAAGTCATGAACTGCTTATCCACCCGGGCTCTATCCTTAAGCATCCCTGGTCGCCACCCACGGTTAACAGGTGGCCCCATTGGGGGAGTCTTATCACTCTGTAGAGGTGCAGTCGGTGCATTCTAACGCCCCATTGACAGGGCGGCACATCTTTTAAATGAACAATTAAGCACTTCTTATACGTCATGTGCAATCCCATTCTAAAATTTGTTTATACGTCATGCGAGATCCCGTTTTAGAATTTGCCAATATTTTCCAACATTTATTCAATGATGTAAACGTCAATAAAATCGTTATTATAAATCAAATTTCTAATTAATGAACCTAATCTGTAAATATACGTACATATTCTTTGATATATTAAAATGTGTTACAGTTATATACATACAAAACTCGCATAGAATATATTAGACATTTTCCGTTACGGATTAGTCTAAAGAATCCAAAACACAATATTAGAAAAAATGGTTGTTGTACAGAATAGCCCACCTCCATTAAAATTTGCATTAACTTTATCTTCATTCACCTAAAAATCTATACAAGTGTAATGCTTATATCCAAAATCCAGATAAGACTAATTCTCAGTCATTTGTTTTAATTTTTATTGAACCATTACAGTTAAGCCCCAACATTACTCATCAATTTCAGCCACAACTCAAAGATGAAATACTGACACCTAAGTGTTGATGGCCGAAATGTAGCTAGCTGAAGGCGTAATACAAGACATTGTAGTACCTGTTAGGGTCCTATCTATAGGTTTAATAACCAACAAGTTGTGTTGATAGCATGGATTCCCATGACTCTCTTTCTATCGGCCATCGTTCATGCAAAGTCCTCTAGATGACACCCAGTATCTGCACAGAGCTGATGAATTTTTTTGCTGATCAGCCAACACTGGTGTGTCCATGCGTATGAGTCCACAGGAGAACGCCTCTTATGAGTTCGTCCCTGGTTCCTCAGTTGTGCCCGGCATGTCGTGTTCGTCTTACTGTTGGTTTGTGACATGAGAGGTAAATGTTCGTACAGTTGCTTGTTGTTGAGTTGCTGCTTTCAGTTTTTTGTTCAAAACAGCACGCATAATTTTTTGTGTAGTTCCCCTCTAGGTTTTTCTCCAGTCATTTCATTAAAATCCGGGTTGAACAGCCATACAATAGTACTTACACGGCTACAGCTTGGGAGATTTCCTGTCTTATTTTATTAGAGAGAGATCAGATTTCAATACGGTCCATAATCTGTCAATAGCAGTCTATGCTTTACTATGCGTTTGTTAACATCGCTTTTAAGAGATGAGATATTGCTACCGAGGTATAGATTATCAGTGTTAGATAGGAATACTTGATACTATAGAGCGGTGTGTAAATTATTTGTGTAAAGAATAGTTACTTGAAGCTATAACTATTTACTAAAGAATATTGATATTAGTTACTTGAAGCCATATAACTGTATGCAATCAAATGATTATTATTAAATAGGAAATATTACTTGAAACCATATAATTGTGCATAAATTATGAATATTAAGAATAGTTACTTGAAACTATAATTGTTTACAAATTATAACTATCATTAATTAATTTGAAGCTACATAATTGCTTAAAAATTCATTCAGCATTAAATAACTTAACAAACTAATCAGCCTTTTCGCACCGGATGAACTCTCTCTAAAAGTGAACAGTCACAAATTCTGCAGTAATTAGTGGGTGAGAAATCTAGTCTTTTTATCCTTTAGGCACGCCGTTGAAATTAATATTTGACATAAGTTTTCTCGAAAAAGATGGGTAAGCATTAACCACTAAAATTAATTGACTGATTGATTTTAACGGCAGGTCTACCCGTCTCGGATCATTTTATGTCTAGAGGTTAGTGAATCGCGTTCATTGTCCGTTCATATTTACATTATTGTGTTGTTGTTTCTTAAATTTATTCTTCAGTCCTATTGAATACTCTAACAAGTACTACCACTCAGAATCAGTGGACCTGGGAGTAATGAAAATAAATGACTAATCTACTCTCCCCAAATCTCTAAAATTGAATACAGTTTGATGTCATACACCCTTGCCCCACACTTGCAAACTTGTGTCACATCCTACCCGTGGGGAACGGGTTGGATAAATACTTACCCATGAAATTCATTTTTTTGTGTGAGGGGGCATACCCCTCTGCAGAAGATACAGTCAGCATATTCTAAACCCCGCCAACATGGCTGGATAAACCTCTTTTGAACTATCAATGTTATATTCACTTCTATTCACACGCTAAATTAAGTATCTACTTCCTTCCTTCCTTTTTACGCTTTTCGCATTGGCTGTATTAACACACAATTTTTAGAGGACATCTTCGTCTTGATACGTTAACTTGTTGTGATGAGGAAACTTGTGTGATCAGATGCCCAGTTCTTCCGACAGGTTCAAATGACCTGGACAAACCAATAGGTTAGAAGAAAATTTGATCATTGTATAAGAGTCGTCGTACCACTTGTATGTATTTACCTAAGAGTTGTTTTTGTTATTTTTGCACACATATGGTATCAATTATTCATATCTAATACAAATAATTTACACAGATATGTATGGTTTTAAATATTCTTTTCTAATACTAATATTATATGTATTTACCCAACCTCTTTGCCACGGGCAGGATGTGACAAGGTCATTTGTTAGAAGAGTATAACTGGTTTGGAGTACCCCTTCATTACCATTACACCCACGTCCACTCTGTCCAATCAATGTGTAAAATATATGTTAGAAAATTATTTGTATCAACTAGGAATACTTGATATCGTATAACTGTATGTAAATTATTTGTATTAAGAAAAGTTACTTGATGCTATAATTGTTTATTTAGGATTATTATCCTTAGTTACTTGAAACAATATAACTACTTAAACAAACAATTATTATTGTTATTTGAAACAATAAAATCGTGCATAAATTATTAGTTATAGTATTGGGGTTATGTCATGCCTAACGGTTAGGAAGTAATATATGTTGTGTATTCATATTTATACTTTTTTAGTAATTGGTTTTAACAATATGTTAGAACCATTGGTGATCATGTTGTATGGTATTGATTAAATTCATGTCTATATTCTATGGTATAATTTTATTTCCCTCAAAAAGGACAGAATGTCCTCCATGTTGACATTTTCAAATAGATCTTTCATATTAAAAATAACGGTTTCTGATGTGAGCAAAAAACCTGCATTCCATGAATAAGTGTTTAACAGACAAAGGAGTTTGACATGTTTCACACTGTGGTTGTTGTTCTTGTTTGAGTATATAGGAGTGCGTTAGTCTTGTATGACCAATGCGTTATCGGGACACAATGACTTGTTCCTTTCTAGGCTTTCTTAAAGCTAGTCTCCAGTCTCCCAAAGTGGGTTTGATTAGGAAAAGTTTATTGTAGATGTTGTTATTCCAGGGGTGTTGCTATTTTGTATGAAGAAATCTATTAATTTTAGGTTTCAAGTCAGTATATGGAATGTTGAATTTGTCGGGGATCAAATCTAGATTGCCTGAATCCAAATCCTGGACGAGGCTGTATGCGTTTCACTTCGCACTAATGCCTTTGGGAAAGGCATAAATCCATCTGTTCTGTGTGTAACTACGTGCAATTCGTCGGACAGATTGGGTTCTTTAGCCTTGGTTCGGCAACTAGTTAGGAGAATGAAAACTCTAAATTCAAACCTAGTTTTACTCCATTTAAAAATTGACCTTTTGACATATCCTGCCCGTGGCAGAGTGGTTGGGTAAATATATAGATTATCGAAATTAGATTGGATTACTTGAAACCATACAACTGCGTTCAAGTTATTTGTGTTAGTGATACTTAATATCATGTAAATGTGTCGAAAAACATCCCGAGAAACAACACAAACATGTAAATACAATGTATACAATTCCCTTACCTCTGGGCATAAAATAACCCTAAACTGGTTAACAGGCCGTTAAAATAAATAAATCAATCAAATTTACAATTATGATAATAATAAAAAATCTTTTAATCTTCACAAGTTGAACATTCTATATAAGGTGTCAGTTTCCATAGCTGTTGCGATGCCAGATAGAAAAAAAATGAAATATTCAATAAAACACGTGATAGCAATTATGATGATGATCATCATGTCATACTGACAACACGGATTCCCATGATTCTCTCTCTGTCTCTGTCTGTCTCTCTCTGTCTCTCTCTCTCTCTATCAATCTATCTATCTATCTATCATCCATCGCTCCTGGAAAGTCCTCCTCACGACATCCAGTATCCGTACATTGATCAATGTAAGTTTTTGCAGCTCGGCCCACTCTGGTGTATCCATGTGTAGATATCCCCGCTTCTCCAGCAGTGTCTAACGTGTCTTGTTCGTCTTGGATGGTTTGTGTGATAGAAAGTAAGTTGTCATACATCTGCTTTTGTGGGGTGCTACTTCCAGGAATAGTTCAGGTCAGCACTCAGCATCCTTGTGTAGTTCCCATATAGCTTTTTCTCAATCGTTTCATTAAAGTCTAAGTGGTGCAGTCATACAATAGCACAGTTTGGAAGAATTTTCGCTTTATCTTATCAGAGAAGTCAGATTCCTATATTATTGATAATCTGTCAACGACAGCCCATGCCTTTCCTATGCTTATATTGACATCATTTTCTGTAGATGAGATGTAATGTGAACTGGTCTACATATTTCAGAGGCTTGACACTCAGTGCAGGGATATCTCCACCTTATTTAAAACAAATGAACTCCGTTTTATCTGAGTTCACATAGAGGCCAACGCCACTTCACTGTGTTATACAGCGGTGATTCGGCTTGTGCAGATGTATTTTTGAGAAGCAGTAGATCATCTGTGTAGTCCACATCTATGATAGTTTCTACGGGATATCGCCTGCTTCTTGCCCTTTTCCTTAATTAGAAATGTAATGACGTTCGTAGTACGTAGTCTCGGTATAGACAGTTATATTTAGTAAATATAATAACAACTTGCACACCTGAATTGCTTAGGTAAAAGTAATCGTTAAGTTTGTTGTTTAATTTTTTTGTTTTGTTTTTTTCCATCTTCATTTCTGTTATTTGTTATCGTTGTATTGATTGTTGTATCTATCTAGGTGGATGCAATTGCGGGGGCGGCCATTCATGGTAGTAACTGGTGGTGATGAAGAAACAAAAGATATTTGCGCAATGATGTTGTGTTCGAATTGATGCCGTCGAGTGTAATTGCTAATGCCAATGTTAAAAGTTTTGAATATAGTCGTCCAGTCGGGTGGGGGCAGATGAAGAGGGAAAATAGTGACAAGAAAACACAGTGTGAGGGGGTGGGATAAAAAAAAGGCTGATCAAGAAAAAAGGAGGGGAAAAAAGATGAAGTAAAACGAGGATGATTTAAGAAAAAAGTATATCTTGAAAAAAAAAATGAAGAAAGAAGAAAAGATGATGTAGAAGTGGAAGGTGAAAAAGAATGAAAAAAGAATGAAAAAGAAGAGGAAGAAGAAGAAAAAGAAAAGAAATATGAAACAGAAAAAAAAGAGGAAGAGGCAGAAGACAAAAAGAGGTTGATGAAAAAGAAGAAAAGAGGTTAAAGCAAAAAAGAGAACGAGGAAGAAAAAGAGGAGGATGGAGCGAAAGAAAAAATAGACTCGAAAAATAAAAAGAGGATGAAACAGAAACAGAAAAAAAAGATGAAGAGAAAGAAAAATTAGAATGATGAAGAACAAAATAGTGGCAAGAGAACGCAGTGAGAGAAAAGAAAAAATAGAGAAAGAAAGAAAGGGGCAGAAAAAAAGAAGAAAAAATGAGAAAGAAAGAGACATATCGAAAGAAAAAGAAAAAGAAGCTAAAGACAGACATACAGACAGAAAAAGAAATAAGAACGAAAAGGAGAAAGAAAGAGACACATACAGACAGATCTAAAAAGAAAGAAGAAAAAAGAAAGATAGACACATACTAAGACACACAGTCAGAAAAAGAAAGAAGAAAAAAACCCGAAGTAGCAAGAAAAGTTAACGGTGCGACTTGCACACGAATTGTCAGTGGAAGTAGTAATTGGTGAGGGTGTGGTTGGAAGGTGAGAAAGGAGGGGCGAATAGTGAGGAGGGAAAACGAGTTGGTAATATGTCGGGTGGGGAGGAGCAGACGTTAGTGGGAGGGGCACGCAGCTACAAGTGGGCAAATTCCTGATCACTTCTACCTGCCTAATAAAAGTCATGAAAGAAAAGCAATGAATGAATGAATAAATAGAGAAGCTATGATATGAAATACCTCCTCCTCCAAAAAGAAAAAAAAAAAAAAAAAATTGCAACTAATTTATCTCTATATATACGGACACGAATGCGCATATACACAAAAAGAACAAAAGCGTTTAATAAAAAAAAAATACGCATGAGTAGTATATATCTGACAATCTGCACATGATGTTTATGACGTTACGCTTGTCATATCAACAGGCACACGTGTTATAAAAGAAATAAATTAAATTAAAATCAAATTATAGCTGAAATAGTGGGGTGTTTCCGTGGCGTAGTGGCTCAAGGGCTACACTGCGACATCGTAGTAAGCGAGTTCGAACATCGGTCGCGCTCTTATGTTCACTTTAATACCAATGGGAAAGGTATGGATCCCCTTAACCAGAAATGGGGTAAATAGTATACTACTAATGTTTTACTACAAGGTTGGTTTGGGCATTAAATAGCCGGCGAATGTTGAAATGCCATTAAACAAAGAAACCGAAACCGAAGGCCGAGGAAATACACGCACACACACACACACACACACACTATAATTACGCTGATACGCTTATACAAACAGTAAACACGCTCACGTGGCAAATCCGACCAAATAATGCATCTACACGCACCTGACAGACACTTTAGAAAAGTAAAATCAGGAACGCGCACACACATACATACAAACGAACACAGATGTAAAAATACGACGATGGGATGATGAAAAGTTCCCAGCCTAGCCAAGTAGGTGATGACCTAGAGATATGAAACGTACCTGATATTCCCTGTATTTGACTCCCAGTTTAATACACGTTTCTTTTTTTTTTAAACTTATAAATAAATAAATAGATAAATAAAATATTTAAAAAAAAGGAAAATTTTTTAAAAAGTCATATCTTTCTTCGTAGGACTGACGAAAACTTTTTAGCACCCCTCGTCTGCTTTTATCGGTTTTCTGAACCGGCTCTACAAATATATTGAGCACTTTTTATATTCATTCATGATTCCGATTTATTCGGTTACTTCTTTTTCTCGGCAGTCAAATTTGTGATTCGTTCGATTTTTTTTTTCCTTTTCCGTTAAGTCATCTTCTCATATATATATATATATATATATATATATATATATATAGAGAGAGAGAGAGAGAGAGAGGAGAGAGAGAGAGAGAGAGATCGGGAACAAACCATACACAAAATAATATACAGTTTACATTAAAACATAGGTAACTAACAGCAGCCCCAAAGCCAATAATGACGACTAATACTAAATGATATATTACACACTTGCGAGCAGAGTCTCCTATATACACCTTACTAACATTTTCACGGGAAGCCAATATCACACATAACAGTATACACACGCAAAAATGGCAATTATTATTATTATTATTATTATTATTATTATTATTATTATTATTGACGTGCATCATATGAATTGTTCAGGATAAAAGCTGTTTTTTGTCAGAGCAAATAATTATGTTTTAAAATTTATTCTAAAAATGAATACACTTGAAACATACGTAACATTTTTTTTTTATTTAAGAAAAAAAAATATTTTAGTCATTTAAGGAATCTGCTCTAGATTTTAATTTTCGACTGCTACCCTCGAAAATTGTACACATTATTATACGCACTTGCATAACGCACTACAAACGTGGAAATAGATTTAGAAAGAAACGGTCTCAAAAGTAGTAGGTATGTTGATTATATTCTTTTTGGGGATACGGACAACAAGGGATCATTAAAGGAAGGTGGGGTTATACATTTTTGTAGTTTCATTCCTTTCATAGATGGATATAACTAGATTGATTGAGATCAATTGCATCTTATATATATATATATGATGCAGTTTATCTCAATCAATCAATCAATCAATATATATATATATATATGTGTGTGTGTGTATGTGTATGTATGTATGTATATATGTATGTATGTATATATATATATATATATATATATATATATATATATATATTAACGTAAGAGAGAATTTACGTACTTATATCTCCACTTAATTATTTACACTGATATATAATGTATATGTATGTGTGTATGGGGCGGGGTAATAGTTATCATCGTAGGAAATGGACACGGCAAACCGAGTTCAAATCCTGAACAAAACATAGCGCAAATACCCTCGGGAAAGGTATGAATCCAACTATTCTACTTCCAACTCTGAGTAAATAGTAAAGTAGACGGGGCTGTTTATGGCAACCGTTCTAAAAGAAGGAAAATTCTGAATTCTAACATGTTAAAATCCAACTTATGCAGAGGTGCTAGGTAGATTCTTATAGAGTGTATGCATATATATGCGTGTGGGTGTGTGTATAATATATATATATATATATATATATATATATATATATATATATTATATATATATGTGTGTGTGTGTGTATGTGTGTGCGGGTATATATATATATATATATGAGAGTATATATGCTGTGTATATATATGCGTGTGTGGCGGGTGTATATATATATATATATATATATATATATATATATATATGTGTGTGTGTGTGTGTGTGTGCGTAGATATGTGTCTGTATATATATGTGTGTGTGTGTGTGCGTAGATATGTGTCTGTATATATATATATATATATATATATATATATATATATATATATATATATACATGAAATATTAACGCATGAATTTGATGGAAGAAGAAATGGCAATCATCATATATATGTGTGTGTATTCGCGTATATATATATATATATATATATATATATATATATATATATATGTGCATGTGTGTAATTCGCAGAATTGCCACATAGAATATAATTTGACCCATGGTAAATCTAATATGTAATTTCGTTCCTTTAGAAAGATGAGCTGGAGAGAGAGAAAAAAAATGGATTCATGCCTTTCCGACGATTATCAGTAGAAATGGAATGTCAAAAGTGCCAGTCGGAATTTAAACTCTGCTAAAGTTGCATTAAGAAAGAAGCGGCGGGGTTGCACTTAGTATCCCAACATGGCTGTACAAAGGGAGTATAACTTTGTGTCCCGCTCAAAGTAAAACTTATACAAGTTATACAATACTCTTATTTACATGTGCTGTCTGCACACAGCACACGCGAACACAGACACTCACTTCCGCGCGCCTGCGCACAACAGGAGACAGAGATGAGCGCTCAAAAAATGAATTTAATTTCGTGGGAGTAGGAGGAGGTAGTTAAGCACAGATGGTTGCGCGCGCGTTCATACTGGCACAGTTAGCAGAGAAGGATCGTGCGTACGTAAAGCGAGCAGTTTCTTGATTGTGTTATTCTGCGAGTCGGGACTCCTCCTCTTTCTTATTCTCTTCCTTTTTCCTTTTTCTCCTCCTCCCTCCTTTTCCTCTTAGCCGCTCCTCCACACAATTTTGCCCGTTCTGCTTGACAAGTTTTTTGTTGTTGTTTTTATTTTCTATTTTATTTTTTCACCCACACATTCATTCACGTGGGTTCTCTCTGTATTTATTGCTTTTGAATTCGGTGCCTGTATCCAGTTTCACTGCTAAAAATCCGACAAGTAAGTTCGAAGTAAAATACACTACAAACAAGCGAACGCACCCACGAGAAGGAAAAAGAAGATAAAGAAAGAAAAAGCAGGCAACTGGAAAAAGACAAGAAAGAAAGAAAAAAGTGTCGTTTGCATTTGTCACAAGAGAAAAACTATTGTCTTAATGAAAGATGGACTAGAAGGGAAAAAACAAAAAACAAACGAAAAACGAAAAACAAAAAAATAACAAAAAACAAAAAAAACCGAAGAAATAACAACAAAAGAAAAAAAAAACAAAAACAAAGAAACAAAAACAAAACAAACAATTCCAAGAAGGTAAAAAATGCCCATAAAAGACCTTCATTTTTAATTTTTTTAGATTTTTATGCCGTTACCAACATTTCTATTTATGGCAATTTACCAAAGTAGTTGAAATTAACTTGTGATATATATTCAACTACAAACAATATATTATATAAATATAATATATAAACCAAAACCCTCGAAACTTGACTAATATATTTATATTCTGTCATACCCGTATACAAAAACCTTTATTTCTTACCTACTCAGCTAACTGTCCTCTGGGGGTCATTTAAATCACTAAAGAGACGGAGAAAATCACTTTCGCTTGTCGTCGCCACGGTCACCTACCTACCTATCAGTCGTTCATTTCCATTTCTCTTTTAGGTCACGTGTGTTTTTCAAACGACACTTGGACAAGTTCAGATACGACTTTTTTTATTATCGAAAACTTTCCTTTCGATATTTAAAAAAAAACAAAATCCCTTCCTACTCCTCCGAAGAAGAGATCAGCTTTCGACTCCCCTTCAGTGCAAAGATCAATTTAGTTTGATCGTCTTTACTCTCACTCTATCTCTCTTTCTCTCAGAATTTATCAGGGAATCATCGATACCATGAAGCTGCCAGTAATTGTGGGAATGGTCTACGTTTTGTTATTTGCTCAAGGTAAGTTAACGCACCCCTTCACACGCACATACACACACGCAGGCGAGTATTGCTTGATAAATGTCGTTTTTTTTTAAGTTTTTGTTTTACAGAAAGTTTTAAATTCACACACACACACACACACACACACACACACACACACACACACACACACATTTGTGCGTATATATCTATTTCTGCATGCTTGTACGTATCTAATACGCAAATTAATACATCTGTACACTTCCTCAAACCCACACCAGTACATATACAGTGTGACCCTTAGATAATTACACCCAGTGTCGGATTTATGTGTAGGATCCGATCCAGGAACCTCAAGACTAGCGCAAGGACCATGATAAAACAAAAAACTTATAATAATGATATACAAACAGAGGAGATTTTTTTTCACATTTAATGGGGCTCCTTTGAACAAATTTTAAACAATTTAGAAATTTGGACACCTCTTGTTGCAATGGGTCTTACACCAAAACAACATCGATTAAAAATATATTCTTTTCTATAGACACGGGCTTTGTGTGTGTGTGTGTATGGGGGGGGGAACATACATAATGAAGGGGCCCCAAATTCTATAAACCCAGTGGCCTCTAAAGTACCTGACCCAGAGTACACCCAAAACAATTTTTGAAAATAAAATGCTAATTTTCTTCTAAACTAAAAACGTTATACAATAAAACGGATATTGTTGGGTATCATTTATTACCAAACTCTACAATATTCAATCTGTAACCAAAAATACACATATTTAGAAGTTCAAAAATAAGTACAGGCTTTGTATATATTAATGAAATTTTAATTTTGATTGCAGATTTTCAATGCTGTTAGAGTTTGGTAATAAATAATACCTAATAATATACGTTTTTATTATATAATGTTCCCTTCGAAATAATTAATTCTTCGCATGGGTTTAGAAGAAAATCAACTTTTTCTAAAAAAAAAGAAACAAAGAAAAGAAAAAATGCTTGATGCTTACTTTTGTTGTTGTTGATACTATATTTATAAGCTTAGTTTGGCACAGAGCCACTTATTTATGGCGATACTGTTAACACAAGCTTAAATAACTATTGCACACACACACACACACACACACACACACACACACACAGATAAATATATATATATATATATGCTAATATCTACATTGAACTCATATATACCCACATGTGTACACTCGTAAATGTTTTTAACAGTACCTTGAATATGTATACATACACTCACATACACACACATATATATAGAATAATTTTTTATGCCCAAAACTTTCTTGTTTTCAATACTGTTATATAAAGGATTGATAAAAATATTTGAAAAATTGATATAAAATGATCCTGAATTATTTGTTTTCTTTTATTTACATATTTTGTGATTGTTTAAATTGTTGGAACAACTTTTAGCAAGATTTATATTAACAAATGTTTCTCGATGATTGACTCATCATACATAATACAAATCGTTTGATTTGGTTTCTTTATTTCATGGCATATCAACCTTTGTGGGTCATTTAATGCCAAAGCCATCCTTCTCAAAGAACCGTAGTTGTACTATTTAACCAATAGCTGGGAGAATAAAGGGTTCATCTCTTTCTCAAGGGTATTAGTCCGGAAGTGAACTTACTAGTATGACTAGATTTCGAACTTGATCACTACGATATCGAAGTCCCGCACGTTAGTCACTACGCTATGGGGACCTAAGACCGATTGGAAGCAGTGTCATGTCTGGGTAGATTATGTGTGTAAACTCGTATCTTTTTGGTCGACAAATATGGTACATTTCAAGTTGTGCAAATACTGTTATTTCGTACATTTTTAGAAAAAAAAGGGGGTTTAAATATAAATGACCTTTCGGTGTTCAGAAAGTAACTACATGTTACCAGAGAGGACATAAAAACAAACCTAGATTAAATGTATATAAATATTATCTTCAAAATTGTAATCACCTTCATTTTCAACAACTGCAATCTAATATATATATATATATATATATATATATATATAGAGAGAGAGAGAGAGAGTTTGAATAGAGTATATTTTGGCTGCAAGTTATTATCTAAACAGTCTTTATTAAAAACTTTATTAAAAACTATTTCCTTTTGATTATCTTCAA
>CM042157.1:54937731-54942731 GCA_023376005.1 Doryteuthis pealeii | reverse complement strand
TTTCTTAGTATATATACAATACAGGACTGTTCTGTATTCTATGTGTTAATGATTTTGACTATAAATTAAATACTCATTGATAAATTTGCGCAATTTCTGAGGGTATTGTGACATAAGCCATGACGTAGTTTCGGTTACAGACACCGAATCTCCATTATAATAAAGATTATTTTATATTTTTCGGAGGATAAAAATTTCCTATTTTTTTTATATGTAGTTTTAATTTTGTTTGATTCTATTTATTTGTTTAACGGGTTATCAACCCCTTATGGGTTATTTAATGCTGGAATTTTATTTTATAAATATTCGATTTTGATCATAACTATATTTTCAATGCCCGACTGTATTTTTTAAAAATGCACTTAAAAAAAATTGACTGGTCATTTATTTGCATAGTTATGGAGTATTAAGTATTTCTATACACAGATAATATTTCAAATATAAATAATTTGCAAACAGGGATATAGTTTCAAGTAACTAATTATAATAATCCATTGTAAGCCATTATAACTTCAAATAACTATTCTTAGTACAAATAATATATATATATTATATGATGTCAAGTATGTTATCGTAATTTTTTTTCAAGTGAATCTGAATATTTCAAAGTTGGTCTAAGCTTTTTTCTACAGAAATATTTTATTATTATTGCGCCCAGGTTTTGCGCTCTGTATCCGCTTTTTCTATTTCAAATGTATTTTTCTGTGGAATTTGGATGCGGTGGTGCAGCCAGTGAACCAGATAGATACTTACCTTCTCCAGGGTGGGTAATTGAGGTAAAATAAATCGAAAGGTCCCAGGTGGCGTCTCTCCTTCACCTAAAAAGGGAGTAAGGACCGGATGTATTGCCCGGTGTCTAATGCTCCCCTTAAGGTGAATGCTGACAGGACCACATATCTTTTGCATTGGCCATCGCATGAGTTTCAGTTTGTGCGTGACTTCCCACATAAAAAGACCTGGTCTTAATCTGGCCTGGTGGGAAGTGAGGAACTGTAATTGCAGTCCATTATTTAGGAAGGATTAATTGATTTTTAACATCTCAAACCGCCTGGGGTTATTTTATGCTAAGATGATACGGAATCATTTACATTTATATATTTTTTGTGAAGTTTCTAAAATTTCAATTGATTTAGTTTGTTTTAATGACATATCAACTTTCATGAACTATTTAATTCCAAAAACAATCCTTTTAAAAGAACAGTAGTTGTACTATTTGACTCCTCTCTGGAAAGGATGAGGGGACTCACACAAAGGGTATTCCCAAGGTATTAGTCTGAAAGTAAACGTAATAGTGTGACTTGAGTTCAAATTCGCTTACTTTCATGTCGTAGTTCAGCACTTTAGCCACTACACCACGGGGACTCCCAACAAAAGTTTTTAATGAATTCATCCATCCATGCAGTAACAAAAATATAGCCACGATATGACATTCTTTGCTGCATTACGGTAAAATATACAAAGATCAGATAATGATAATCTAGATGAATGAACTTTACTTATTTGAAAATTGTATCTCAGTGTTAAATCATTACCTCAATCCATAGTTCTGTATAAAATGGTAATTTATGATCCTCCTCGTTATGATTCAAGATTTCTTTATTTTTCCATTCTAAGATCAAATTGATATATAAGACTTACCATGTAAATACTGCAAACTTTGCAAGACAAAAATTAAAATCACAAACACACACACATACACACAGAGGATTGCATACACTGCCGATCAAAAGTCTGTAGACTATATTGCTTTTTTCCTTCTAAACTAAAAAAATGAATCAAGTTTCTTTAAAAAAAATTATGTTTGCATGCATTTATGCAATAATTTAAATCAAAATAAATATAAAATAATTATAATTTCCATTGAGGCAAATTTATATTTTCTTTTCATCATTGAGTTCAATTGGTGAAAGATCTGGAGACTGAGGGGTCCAAGTCCTGATTTGCAAAATTCCCTTGTGTTCCTTTGATTTTAGATAATTCTACGCAATTTGGATCATTATCTTGTTGCAAAACAAAATTTTGTCCAATAATTCAGCAGCCAGAAGGAATTGAATGCCTTTTCTGTATTGAATTATACGCTTCTTTTCGTATAATGCCTCTAATTTGAACATAGTCTCCAGCAATCTTACCTCCAAAACATCCCCAAACCACTTACAGCTCCGCTATTATATTTAATAGTTGGCACAATACAATATTGACTGATTTGTATTTTAATGTTTTTTGAAAACTAATTTCAATCACACATTAATCTAGATGGAATTGAACCCCTACCAAACAATGTAGTGGAAATATTTGTAAATTTCTGTTCTACAGTTTAGAAAAGATATAAGGTTGTAACAAAATTTCCATGTGCTGGTGCAAATAAATTTATAATGCTTGTAGAAAAAATGTTTAAAGGGTTTGCATCTACACAATTCATCTATCCAAATATGCAAAATTAGCCTTTTTTATGAACATTTTTATTCATTTAGAGAAATAATTCAGGGCGGTCTCAAAATTTGGTCGATAGTGTATATACACCAACCTCTGTATATATTATAACTTAAAGGTTGCAGTATTCACAGAGAGTGCTTTATATATATATATATATATATATATATATATATATATATATGTTATTGTGAACGTTTTCTATGATAGCTGGAAGCATAGGAAATATATACAGCGAACCAAGGACAAAACAACCGTTATATATGTTTTGTTCGGTTTTTTGTTCACTTTTTATATATTTCCTCTGCTTCCTGATATCACGGAAAACGTTCACATGAACACAATTGATACACAACTAAATTCATTTATAAAGAAGCATACGTGGACTCAACATCAACCAATAACACCATGAATTATATATCTATATCTATACATCTCTCTCTCTCTCTCTATATATATATATATATATATATATATATATATATATATATTTGAGAGAGAGAGAGAGAGAGAGAGAGAGAGAGAGAGAGAGAGAGAGAGAGAGAGAGAGAGATGGGAGGTTGCATAAAAAGTGGTCGATGCTATTGTTGCAGAGCAGGTATAAATCCTAAAATATATATTATAATTATGAACATTTAACTTCCGTTTCCTGTCGCGTGCACAATCATCAGACGAACATATTTTTAAATTTTTACATGAATTCTGATAAAACAGAATTTATGCCCTTCAATCAAGAGGGCACTATCTCCCCATTAAATGGCAAACCTCTAAAATTAGTAGTCCAAGTCATGTACCTCGGTAGCAATATCTCATCTACTGAAAACGATATCAACATACTTATAGGTAAAGTATGGGCTGCTATTGACTAGTTAACGACCATATAGAAATCTGAACTTTCTGATAAAATAAAACTGAAATTCTGTATCCAAGTCAGTACTACTGTATGGTTGCACCAGAAAAAGCTAGATTTTAACTGTACAAGGGTGTTGCGTAGTGTTTTGAACAAATCCTTGAAGCTACCTCCCCCAGCAAAACAGCAGCTGTATGGCCACTTATCTCCTATCTCCCAAATTATCCAAGTAAGACGAGCAAGACTTTCTTGTTAGTACTGGTGCAGTAAGCGACATTCTCCTATGGACTCCTATACATGGACACACCAGCTGGCGGACCAGCAAAAACTTTCATCAGCTCTGTGTGGACATTGAATGCAATCGAGAGGACTTGTCAAGAGAGATGACTGATAGGGACGAATGGCGAGAGAGTCAAGGAAATCAGTGCTGTCGGCACGACTTGGGTATGATGAATAATATAATGTATATCTATAAACAAAGAGAGCTCAATATAGACAACAGAGCATACATATGTATGTAACAACACAAGCACAAGCAGGATGCGACACAAGGTCATTTTCTTTAGTTTAACAGGTTTTAATTTCGTGTTATAAAGCATATACATCTAAGTTAGGAAGGCCTAGACACAGAGTTAACGCTGGTTGATGACTGTCATTTGACCCGATGAGAAACTGACAGTCGACAAGCGCCATTTATTATACGCTATTCTAACTTATATATATATAGACTCGTGTTATATAGATCGTTATTATCTTGCAACACCCTCTGGTTAAAAATGAGACCGTCCAAATCGTCCAAGATGAAATGCAAAAGATGTAAATCCTGATCATATGGTGTTGCTTATCCACGAATTCTTATTTTTCATGAGTGTTGTTACCTCAGCTAAATAATGGACCATTCCGTTTTTATTATAAAGAAATACAGAAAAAATATAATAAGAAAGAAAAAAAGAGAGTAGGGGTGAGCGCGAGGAAGCGATAACGCTAATCTGTTTCAATTAAACAAAAATGAAGAGAGAGAGAGAGAGAGAGAGAGAGAGAGAGAGAGAGAGAGAGAGAGAGAGAGAGTAAAATCAAGATTATTATACTTTCTACATATTGGACTATTTGGCAATAACTTTTAAGTAAACATATCAAACGATGTAATAATCAAATTACCATTCTGTGGTATATCAACTGGTCCTGCTAGTATATATATATATATATATATATATATATATAATATATATATATTATATATATCCTGAATGGTTCCTGCAGCCTTATGAAATAGAAATTGATTTCATGTCAGTTCAAATACTTATGGCCAGGGTGTTATATATCCTTTATGAATATTATGCTGTTGTCTCGAATTGAATATTGCTTTCGGTCATATCAAAAAATATCTTCAGGGATATTCATCCCCCCCCCCACGAAAGTCAGATATGGATTGGCGTTTTTATTCATTATCGAGAGACTACGTGAGTAGGTGGAGTCAGAGATTTTTTTTTAAAATGCCACAGTTTCCCCTGCATTACTCTTTCGGAGCACAGTAGACATCAG
The DNA here is from genome assembly GCA_023376005.1 of Doryteuthis pealeii. Taxonomy (NCBI): domain Eukaryota; kingdom Metazoa; phylum Mollusca; class Cephalopoda; order Myopsida; family Loliginidae; genus Doryteuthis; species Doryteuthis pealeii. The sequence goes on along the minus strand of CM042157.1, from coordinate 54,937,909 downwards.
GGATTAAACATGCTCTACCCCTTTTAAAAGGAAGAAGCGCTCTAAATGTTACGGTTATCTTCGTAAGAAACAATAAGAGAACACGAGGATTATAAGCTTCTCTCTCCCCCTCTCTCTCCCCCCTCTCTCTCTCTTTCTCCCCCTCCCCCTCTCTCTCTCTCTCATTTATAAAAGCCGC
>CM042157.1:54925231-54932731 GCA_023376005.1 Doryteuthis pealeii | reverse complement strand
GATGTAGGGCGATTTCCAGGCCACAAGGCATGTAATAACCCTACACGGGTTAAGATCAATCAATCAATCATAAGAATTCTTAACTCACTTGAGGACAGATGGAAAACGTGCCAGTTTAAGTATGCAGTGTCTCACACTCTAATGATTAATTTAAAAACAAAACATTTACCAACAAACTATTCTATTACAAATCATACAATTTAAAAGAAAAAGTTTTGGCATTAAATAACCCACAGGGTTGATATGCCATTAAACAAACATACCAAACCAAACCAAGTATGCAGGATTACGTAACAACAAATAAAAAACATTATAATTTCTCAATTAAGTGATCCGCTTAAATCAAGCAATATTTATATCGAACCAACATCTATAAATACATATATAAAGGGTAGTTGGTGTGTATTTATGTCCAGATGAAACTATGAAAATACAACGATTTTTTTACAAAGTAAATATATATACACATTAAATATCACCAGTTCTTGTTTTTTGTACAAAAATTATGAAGATTTGATTTATATTCGAAGATATTTTAAAATTAAAATATACATAGAAATAGCATTGAAATTCTACTTAAAAATGTCCAGCCTTTTTATAAATTTAAAAAGTAAACAAATCAATCCACCAGAGTTTTTTTGTCACCCCCCTCTGTACCCAGACGATGCTGAGTAGCCACTTCTAGTTATAGATATGTCATTGTGGACATTCACGTTATGATTGTAAATCGACACACTATAATAAACCTAACTACGGTAGTAAAAACTATAATGAAGGAAAACAAATATTACCGGTTATATTTGTAATAAAAAAGGTAACAAAGCTTATCAATGTAAATATAAAGACAAAGGATTTTTGTACTCAAAGGAACGGACATATTTTTTGCACATGGATATGATATAATTTCAGATAAAAATAGATTATTGCTTAATTGTGGGGAAACTGAAAACGTTATAAATGACGAATCAAAATTTATTAATTTTGATCCTAATTTAGATATGTCATTGTACAGTTTATTCAACTTCGAGTTTTTTTCTCTCTAATGTTTTTTTTTTTTTTTTTGCTTTGAGTGATCATGCTCTCTGGAAGCGCATTGAGACCCCCTCCCTCCCCCCCCCCCTCGTGTCGGTAATGACTTTTTGTGTGAAGTTTGTCTCGAGAGTTTCCTTTTCTTTCAGTTACATTGACTAAAAGAAAGAAACTCTTATAATTGATTGCCTAACGCCTTTGTGATTTCATCCCTCACAAAAATCTAAGCAAATCCAATTAAGATATTTCAAATTAGCTGCTGTCTCGTGGAGATAACCTGACAAAGACATGATAGGGTTGGAAAAAACAAAAAGCACAAAAAGCCTAAGCTAGTTAATAAGATGGAAAGCAAACTTATTTTTCGCATCGAAACGCTTAACTAGAATTTACAGCGCCGAGCCGTAGCGGAGTTTTTTTTTTTCATATGTAGTTTTTCTATATACTGACAAAACAAATATAAGCGGTTACGTTGAATGGTAAGACTTATGAATAGGGGGAACTACAAGAGTTCTGCACAGAATGAAAATATTCTTGCGACCATTAAACTTCTTATTAAATCTATCTATCTATCTTAGTCTGTTTCTATCTATCAATACATCTTGATCTGTATCTATCTATCTATCTATCTATTCATCCATATTGGTCTTTTTCTATCTATCTATGCATCTTGGCCTGTTTCTATCTAACTATCTATTTGACTCTTTGTCTTTTGTATAAGATATTTGTATTTTGTAGGAATAGTTAATTGAAGATATATAATTGTTTGCAAAGAATTATTATTAAATAGGAAACCATATAATCGCTAATAAAAAACAAAAACTCAATTTATTGTTAAATAATTGAACAAGGGTTGACATGTCGTAAAACTAATCAGCCAATCTCACCTTGTTTGTTTCTCATCTATCTTGGTTTGTTCATATTGATCTATCTGTCTGTCTGTTTATATCAGCATAAAATCAAGTAGTATGAGCATTAGTCGTATGAGTTAGCCTGCAATTATAAACCAATGAGAATGCAGCATGGACTAAACTGCAAAGTATTATAAAACTGGTTTACATGTGCATATTTACATAATGTTTCAGCGACCTTATCAACAAATGTGTTGTGTCAACTGTTAGTTTACGTTTAATTCAGTGAATAAAATACAAAGATATATTGTATAAAAGAATAAAAATCAAATATTTCAGAGCTTAGTCTACTATTGATTGCATGATTATATATGAACTAGCAAGACCTGTGGATATACCACAGTATGATAATATAATTATTACAACGTTTAATATGTTTACTTAAGAGCTCTTTCAAAATAGTTCAATATGTAAAAAGTATAATAATCTTAATTTAACTCACTCACGTTTTTCTTTCTTTCCTTTTTTCATTTTTTCATTATGTTCGATTGAAGCATATTATCATTATCGCTTCCGCGTACTCACCACTTCCCTCTAGATTCATCCTACTCTCTTTCTTTCTTATTATATTTTTCTGTGTAACATGTCCTTTACTTCTCTCTTTCTTTATGATAAAAACAGAATGGTCCATTATTTAGCTGGGGTGATGACACTCATAAGAAATAATAAATCTGTGGATAATCAACACCAGATAATCAGGGTTTCCATTTTTGCATTTCATCTTGGACGATTTAGACGGTCTCACTTTTAACCAGAGGGTGTTGCAAGATGATAACGGACGCACACTTAAAGAACACGAGTATTAATATATAGATGTCAATTTCTATTTATTTCTACTACTGTATACTTTGAAATCCAATAAGTAAATAGTCATTACATTCTTTTTTCCTAAATCAGCAATGTGTAAGTTTTACGGATCTGCTCGCCTGTGGATGAAGACAGTGCATTTCATGCAAGTGTATTTTATTTATTTTATTTTTTATGAAGTTAGTCTTGCGGTAAATGGCACAAAAGAAACATTTTTTTAAGTACCGCCTGGAAACAAAGTTTATTTATGCCATTTACCGCTAGACTAACTTCCATTGCATGTAAATGATATGTGTATGGGAGAAGTTATTTAAAATGGTGGGAGGAAATTATTCTATTCTTAACTTTTACTATCGTCTGGCTTCAAATAAATTTTGTTAAATAACATCATTTTGATACTTATTCTAATTTAAGAATATATCTTATTTCTAGTGGAACATTAGTTAATCAAAACGGATATAATCAGGTATCATTTGTTACCAAACACTACAACATTGATACTCTGTAACCAAAAATTAAATTGCATAAACACATATAAGGGAGCTAGGTTTTTAGATTGTGATAGCAAAGTTTGGTAATAAATAATACTTAATAATATCCGTTTTCATTGTATAAGAAATAACAAAATCCTGGCATCATTGGTTTAGAAATACGTTATTAAAAATTGTTTGGGGTATACTTATTTATGGGCGATACTTATATATATATATATATATATATATATATATATATATATATATATATATATAAATTTACACCAAACAATTTTTTATAAAATATTTTCTCTATATATACTCTAACAAGCTTATATATATATATATATATATATATATATATATATATATATATATATATATATAATTAGTTACGTATTTTTCACTGGTGTTAGCGGTCGATGCTGAAGTAATAGGCATTAACAAAAATATTCACCCGTTTTACCTCCCTGATCCCCTTAAAAAAACCGGCCGATTTTTAGAAATTTACAGAAAATTATCTAATCTTCGGTTTTTAATAATTTCTAAGTTAAAAATGGTGAAATTAATTTTAAAAGAAGTTTTCATTCAAAAATTTCGAATCAACATTTATTCTCACTTTTTTCATCTGTCTCTTGATTAATTCAGATATTTTCTTAATTAATGATTTGTAAGAATATAATTTTTACATTTTTAAAAAGATAATTCATTGGACATTACCTTTTTAAAAATAAAGTAGTGTTTTTTCTAAAGAGAAGTGTCACTTTTGGAACAGTAAAAATGGGAAAATTAAAGTAAATATTGTTGTCAAGGCATTTTTCACTTTTTTGTTTTTACAATAGTCAGTAAAAAATGAAAAATTTAAATAAATACATTTACACGTTATTTCATTTTTTTTTAGGAATTGATAGTTCCTTATTTTTTTAATTCTTATATTTTATATAAGATACCAAGATTTAATACATTCAAATATATGTATTTACGTAATTCCTCCGCCACATTGAAGAAGTCTATCCCCTTTTCACTAGCGCTAGACCAAGGAGATTATTTAGCATCGGAGATAGAGCGCCACACCTACCATCATCTCCTTACTTTAGCATCACTGAGCTTCTCATACACTGACGCTCTACGAATGAGTACGTTATAAATTTTTTATAATTTTAAACTTTTTTTTTTTGCATATGATATATTTGGTATGGAAGTCGATCTATATTATCAATCCTTTCATAGAAAATAATCCTATTTAAGTGACTGACTGATAAGACATGTTTATCATCTGCAACGAAAAAATTGTCTGTAGACTTTTTTAATTAAGTTTTTTTAATTACTTTTTTGACAAGAAATACTTTTTGTAAATTTAATTTAGAAGAAAAACAGTTTAGGAGCCTAATCCTTAAGCATAAGATTTCAAACGTAATATGTAGAAATACTTTTGTTGTCTCCAAACTACTGAAATCTTAAGGCCGTATAATCTGCTTCAGCTAATGAATTACTGACTAATTAACAAACCAGCCTAAGTAATAATTTAAGTAGACCCAATCTTATAGCTATGTAAGATGTAAGACATTATCTATAAATATAATATCTATAAATATATGCATATATAATCTATTTGAAATATTAATGCTCTAAATCAATATTAAATATGGCGGTCTATGCAATTACATTTTCATATCTCTTGGTCTTAATCATCCATTTTTCTTCTTGATGAGTGTGTGACAATAAACCAACTTACCAATCTTGATACGGTCTTGGATTTTATTAAAAACATTGTAACACTTTTTCCTTTACTTTTTCTTTTTGGACATGCGCAGTATAGCAGACGATTTTTAGTAATTGATAAATCTCTTTAAACACGCAATGAATGCGTTCCACAATGCATAGAGTAAAACCGCCTTCTGTCAAGTAAAGTGTTAGCGCAGTTTTCATTTTTTGTAAATCTTGAGCTGATTTTACAAAGTTTTAAAAAAAAAATAGTCAGCTCGTAAGCAGCTCTATACATGCAAGTAATAATTCATTATATAAACTTAAACGTTATTACTACACAGTTATCAGTCCTGTCGGCTAGGGCTTTAGAACGCACCGACTGCACCTCTGCAGAGGAGTAAGAACCCACTAATGGGGCCACATATTGGCTATGGATGGTGACCCATTATGAATAAGGACGGAATCCTGGTGGATGAGCAGTCCATAACATGCAACAATCCACCTAGGCCCTTACTTAAGATAGACGAGCGGTCGGAGATTCCCCCCCCCATCAATCAGCTGGTCACGCCAAGCCCTAGCACCGATAGGATTGTCACAACCCTATTGCCCTTATAGCAAGCCACAAGAATGCGGTGACTGAGGGTTTTCATGTCCTGGGTATGACGTTAAACTCTATCTGATGGTAAGGTTCCAGTTCTGGAGGTATGGGGAATGTGGAGCACCCCTTTATCAGTGTGTGACGTCAGGGCTGCATCAGCCGGTGAATAGCATTTAACGAATAAGAAACTTTGTGACTTTGGTCTTAGCTCGAAGGTGATGGATGTTGAACAACTGGCTGTCAGCTCTGGTGTGTATATATACCCCCTCGTTGCAGTCCTTGAAGGGATACTGGAGAAGCAAGGATAAAAAAAAAACGTAGGGTCATGGTCACAGCCCTGATTCGCTCCACTGCTGACTGTAAATGCCTCAGATGTTGAACCATTAAAACAGATTGTGCTGTGCATATTTTCGTGAAAGGAGATGATGACCCCAAGAAGTCTGGGTGGGCAGCCTATCTTCTGTAGCAGTTTAAAGAGTCCATTTCGACTGACCAGGCCAAATGCCTTTGTTAAGTCTATGAATGCGATGTAAAGTGGAATCTGATGCTCCTGGCACTTTTCCTGCAACTGTCGTAGTGTGAAAATCATGTCCACAATTGACTGGTTTGCTCGGAAGCCATATTTGGACTCCGGGTAAATGCAAAAGAAAGGGTCTGTATGTGCCCCAGTGTGACGCGAGCAAGAACTTTTCCAACTATGCTAAGGAGGGAGATTTTACAATAATTGTTGCAGTCGCTCCGATCTCCTTGTTCTTGTATAAGGTGACTATGATGACGTCCAACATGTCCCGGCGAATATGTCCTTGTTCACAGCAGCTGCAAAGCAGTTCATGTAGTAGTTGGAGCAGCACTGTTTTCCCGCTCTCCAAGACTTCAGATGGTATTCCGTCGCTCACGGTTGTTTTCTTATCAGCAAGGCACTCGATGGCTTTGTTGAGCTCTTCCATGGTTGGTGGTGTGTCTACCTCATCCATGATTGGTAGATCAGAAGGCATTGGCGGCGTTGTCCGTCACTTCGTTTTGGGCTGCGTACAGCTCTAGGTAGTGCTCAATCAAACGCTGCAGCTACTTGGTCAGTGATGACTCTTCCCATTTTAGCCTTCAGTGGCGCAGTTTTTGTGATTGGTGGGCCTGTAGTTTTTTATGCTCTCGTACATGCCCCTTGCATATCCCATGTTGGTAGCTGTCTCTATGCCGCGGCATAGGTTCAGCCAGTAGGTATTGGCGCAATGCAGGGCAGCCTGCTTGGCTTTGTTTTTGGTGCTCTTCCAGGCGTCAAGTGTATTTTAACTAGGCACTACCTAGCCAAGAGAGCTGTCTTCTTAGCTTCAATCGCAGACTTCATCCTTTTTTTCCAAAGGCGGTGATGATTGAATTGTAGATGGCATCTCCGAGGTGAGACCATCTGACGTCAACGGAGGCTTCATCTGGCGTCTTGTTTGTAAGGGCTTCCTAGGAAGTGATGTGGTTTCTCCGTGTTGCCTACACAGCACGTATTGATGCGTGGTCGATCCCTCCTCTTACTGGGGTGAATCTTTCTGGGTGTCATTCGCACTCTGCTTGCAACCAGAGAGTGATCCGAGTCGCAGTCAGCACCATGATACTGGCGGGTGAAGAGGATGCTCGCAAGGTTCGCACGCCTGGTGATGACAAGGTCTAGCTTGTGTCAGAGGTGAGAGCACGGGAGTCTCCATAACACCCGGTGGATGTCTTTACACTTGAAGTATGTATTGGTCACGCATAGGCCATGGTAGCAGCACAACTCTAGCAGTTTATGTCCATTCTCATTTATCTTTCCCACCCAGGAACACCAAGGTAAGTAGGCCAAGCCTCGTGGTCAGCTCACACTCTCGCGTTAAAGTCCCCGAGCAGGTAAAGGTCCTCAATGGACGGGATTCCGGTTATCACCGCATTCAGGTTTTCATAGAACTGGTCTTTTCCCTCAGAAGTAGTGTAGAGGGCTGGCCGTATACACTGA
>CM042157.1:54882731-54920231 GCA_023376005.1 Doryteuthis pealeii | reverse complement strand
AAGTACTGGTGAGAATTTTGATATGAGGGGGTACTAGTTAGCTTTTCTTTTCGTTGGATGTATAAATACAATTACATGTTATTGGTATGTAGATAAGGTCAACAATATTAGTAATATAAAACAATTTTATTAATTATTGCGATTTAGATATAATGTGGATAATTTGATGTAAATAACTAAGGAAATTGTGACGTCGGTAGTGACGTAATTTCGGTTATAGACTAACAGGCAGGCATATAGTTTCGATTATATATATATATATATATATATATATATATATGGACTCTCTATTGCTATATATATATATATCAGTGACAAGCCGAAGCAAGATGACGGAGAGGCTTTGGGGAACGCAGGTGATATATATATATATATATATATATATATATATATATATATATATATATATATATATATATATATCACCTGCGTTCCACAAAGCCTCTCCGTCATCTTGCTTCGGCTTGTCACTGATACTGGTTTCTGGGGAAGGAGAGCATGCGGTGCGTGTCGCACAAGCGCACAACATGTGCAGATATTTCTATAAGTTCTACGGCGGTGGAGGAATGGCGACAGGTGCGGGCTTGACGCGTTTCATGATCCAACTAACGTCGCTGCATCGTTGATCAAACAGTAACGTGCCTCGGCAAGTTTGTGTGACTGAACAGCCTCTTGGGTAGCACTGCTCACCCAGACATTTGAGAAGGGACTAAAAGTTGTGATTTAAACAAATACCCGGTCACATATCAGGGTGAAAACAAAATACTACAACAAAAAACCTAGGCTTACAATAGCCACCTGTAATGTTCGGACACTCCTGGATCACGCAGGATCAGGAAACCCGAACGACAAACTGGTATCGTGGCAAAGGAACTGTCTCGATACGGGGTAGACATCGCGGCACTCTCAGAAGTCCGCTTCAGCGATGAGGATCAGCTGACAGTTAGGGGCTGGGTACACTTTCTTCTGGAAAGGTAGGCCAATCGGAGAGAGGCGGACTGGCGGAGTGGGCTTTGCAATTCGAACAGAACTGGTCAAACATATCGAACAGCCACACGGTGTTAATGACAGGATCATGCACTTTCGGGTCACATTACCAGGCAACCGCTTTATGACTGCTATCTCAGCCTATGCTCCCACTCTTGATAGCGATGAAGAGGTAATTCTGATCTTCTACCAGAGTCTTATGTCAGTCATAACATCCATCGCAAAAGCTGATAAAATCCTACTGCTTGGCGATTTTAACGCCAGAGTGGGACAGGATTACGGAACCTGGGCAGCTCTAGGTAAGTATGGACTGGGAGACATGAATAAAAATGGACTCCACCTCCTCCAGCTTTGTACTGAACTCGGACTTGTTATCTGCAACACATTCTTTCGCCAAAAGCTATCTCACAAGGCGACCTGGATTCATCCACGATCCAAACATGGGCATATGCTCGATTATGTCATAACCCGCAAACGTGACCTCCAGGATGTATGCACTGTAAGGGCCATGCGGGGCGCAGAGTGTGGCTCGGATCACAAGCTTGTGCGCGGTAAACTAAAATTCCATGTCAGGCGCAAGTTTCGCGCTTCGGGAGTGAAAGTCCCTAAACGCATCGATGTATCTAAACTTAAAGACATGTATGTACGGCAGAATCTGCAGAAGGCTTTCGAAGAGGAGCAGTTCGACGGTACATGGGATAACTTCAAGAGAACGGCCTATGAGACAAGCGTCAATGTCTTTGGCCTCAAGAAACGAAAACATCATGACTGTTTTGATGAAAATGATCAACAAATCAACAAACTTCTGGAAGAGAAAGACAAGTTACATCAGAAATTTCCCCGTGCATCTGTTAAAGACTGTGAACCCTCACGACAGAGAGGATACATAAGGCTTACGATAGCAAGGACACGAAAACTCTCTACCATCTAATCAGACAGGTATTCGGCCCACAACGATCAACAATGATTCCTCTCAAATTGAAGGATGGGTCTCTTCTCCATAAGAGTACTGAGAGCATCATGAAACGATGGACAGAGCACTTCACAGACCTCTTTCACAAACCCTCAGTAGTCGACGACAGCGTCATCAACAGACTACCTCAAAGGGAAAGGATCCACGAGATGATGGATCACCCCACCATCGGTGATGTCCGCGTAACAATCAAGGAAATAAATACTGGAAAAGCACCTGGCCTTAATGGCATACCCGTTGAGGCTCTCCGCTACGGTGGTGACAAGATCGCTGCGGACGTCCATCATCTTATCTCTGATGTATGGTTGGGTGCTCCTGTACCTCAGGACTGGGTCAATGCAATCTTGGTCTCGCTATACAAGGGCAAAGGTGTGCGGTCGGTATGTGGCAATCACCGGGGCATAAGCCTTCTCGGGGCAGTGGGCAAGGTTTTTGCCAAGCTCCTGCTCAACCGGCTCACTAAGTGGATCTGTCCCGTAGCTATCCCAAAATGCCAAAGCGGCTTCAGACCTGGTTGTGGAACGATGGACATGATCTTTTCCGCTCAGCAACTTCAGGAGAAATGCATCGAATAGCAGATAGCACTCTACCAGGTCTTCGTGGACCTAACAAAAGCCTTTGACACGGTGAATAGAACCGTGCTATGGATTATTCTCAGGAAACTCGGATGCCCCTCGGGATTCGTTGTTTGAACAACTCCATCAGGGCATGAAGGCACGCTTTCACTTTAACGGGTCCCTCTCAGAGCCAATACCCATCGATAACGGTGTTAAGCAGGGTGATATCCCTGCACCAACACTCTTCTCTATCTACTTTGCGATGACTCTATCATATGCCTTCCAAAACTGTGATTCCGGTGTCCTTATACGATTCCGTACCACTGGCAAGGTTTTCAATCTTGAAGACCTTCCAGACCCTCGTCCGTGAGCTGCTCTATGCTGACGATGCAGATTTCGTTGCACACACTGAGGAAGATCTACAGGAAATAATGAATCACTTCTCTGAAGCATGTACTGCCTTTGGACTTACCATCAGTTTGGAGAAAACGAAGGTGATGCTCACTCCACCACCTGGACAAAGGTATGTGGAGCCCAACATCTACGTTAAGGGAACCAGATTGAAGGTAGTTGATTCGTTTGTCTATCTTGGCAGCACACTCTCCAGATGTGGAACCCTCGACTTTGAAGTTTCCCTAAGGATCGAGAGAGCAAGCAGAGCCTTCGGTGACCTCGAAAAACGAGTATGGTCGGATAGAGGTATTACCATCAGGACGAAGCTCAGTGTGTACGAATCATGTGTCTCATCTATACTCCTGTATTCCTCGGAAACGTAGACTACACATCGTCAACATATCAAAGCCTTGGAGAGATTTCATCAGACATGTCTCAGAAAGATAGTAAACACAGGGTGGCAATCCCTCACGCTGAAGTCCTGCAACAAGCCAAAACGTCCAGCATAGAAATGCGCATTATACGTAACCAGATGCGCTGGGCTGGGCATCTTGCCAGAATACAGGACAGCAGACTCCCGAAGCAATTGTTCTACAGAGAACTGCAATGTGGGAAGCGTCCGAGGCCCAAAAAAGCCTAAAAAGCGCTTTAGGGATGCTATCAAAAACAACATCAAAACTCTCAACATAAACGTTCATGAGTGGGAGAGTATAGCTACGAATCGTGCAGTATGGAGAAAACTTGTCTATGATAGCTGCAAGGGGTTTGAGGTAAAACGGCTCGAACACTCCATCCTGAAACGGTCTCTACGCAAATGGCACATGACGAACGTCATGGACACATTTCCTACATTTAAGCCGGACTATATATGTGATGCGTGTGGCAGGGCCTGCCTGACAAAGGCTGGGTTTCTTAGTCATGTACGGTCGCACACGAGAGAAGACCGGGGAAGAGGCTTATATGTATAATAGTGAATAAAAACAAAGCCAAACGCTTGGGCACCGCGCAATCACCACCGAACTTGTAGAAATGGCCTTATTCTGTGAAGAAGTGGCCATGAATCACCATATATATATATATATATATATATATATTATATATATATATATATATATATATATATATAAAGCAATTGGTAATTTGCTTGAAGCATTGTTAAGTATGTTATAATATATCAATATTTTGAAGGCCAATATTTTCGAATCGATAAGACAAAAATAACATCTTTTTGTTTTTATTTTTCATACGCATTGTATTGGCCTTCAAAATATTAATATATATATATATATATATATATATATTATATATATAAATTTAAAAAAAATAAAAAAGATTTTGGTAAATACCTTCAGGTAATCCCCACCTCAGCAATAACATCCCAGCAAAAATTACCAGGGAGTGCTTAAGATGTCTCCGTCTACACAAGGACGGGCAGTTAAAAAAAAAAAAAAAATGGAGACTGCCTCGAGGACATTGAGATGGTGACTTGTCCTAGCCTTGTGTAGAATTGAAAATTGCTGATCGCTGTGGTTTGTTTTACAGCTATTTGAACTACAAAGATGGTCACCGATGGCAGATTCTCGTTCTTGGGAAAGCTCGGATGTGGTTTGGGGGAGGCTTCTTATACACCTCGGGACGCGTTGTTTTTTTTTTTTTTTTTTTTTTTCCTTCATGTTACCCCACCATTTGCTTGATTGAATCTCTCTTTTACCCATTTGATTTACATTGTGACTTTTAAACGATCTACCGATCGTTACTTTTGACAAAACACCGGTTGAAAGGGCCCTTAAGTTTTCATTTTCTCTTTTCTCTTTAGGAAAAATAAAATTTTGCTGATCAATAAAGTATGCCGTTATTTTTCAAAATCATATATATATATATATATATATTATAATACTCTCTATTGCTATATATATATATACATATATATATTATATATATATATATATATATATATATATACTGTAGTGTGAGATGGTCACTATTTCAGCTTTTGCTGGAATGGTGTACCAAAGGCAGTATTAATTAAAATACATTTGAAACATCTTCACCTGATGAATTCATCGCATGAAACCAATATGGTTGTGAATGTTCCTTTGTCACCCAATAAATAGATATGTAAGACCTATATATTTATCTTATTATATATATATATATATATATATATATATATATATATATATATATATATATATATATATGGACTATCTATTGCTATATATATATATATATATATATATATATATATATTGAAAAAACAAAGAATGTTTACAAATGCATGGCTCATCAGGAGAGAATGTGCAAACCGTTTTGGGGCCTTTCTCTCTACGTAGAGAGAAAGGCCCCGAAACGGTTTGCACATTCTCTCCTGATGAGCCCATGCATTTGTAAACATTCTTTGTTTTTTCAATATATCATATTTACACTGTCGGATTAAGTTCCAACTTTATTTCACACACACACACACATATATATATATATATATATATATATATATATATATATATATATATATATATATATATATATATATATAATACTCTCTATTGCTATATATATAATATATATATATATATATATATATATATATATATTATATATATATATTATATACTAGAAACCCGTGACCCGCTGGGTCACCCATTGAACTCTGGTTATATTGTTAAAAAATCACAATGTAAAATAAATCAGGGAATTTTCCAATTTTAATGAAATTTTCAGTATTGATTTATCAGTAAATGAATTTTATAATGCACCAGTTATTTTATTTCAAAGCTTTCTGACTTAATTAGGTATTTCCGCTATGGCAAATTAATATTTAGAATTCATTTATAATTTGAAACGCCTAATTTTAAGTTTCAAATTTCCTATTTTTAGATTCTAAAAACAAATATCTATTTAATAACTACTTTAGTTTATTATTGTTATCTAATATTTTTTAGAAACACTATATTGAAAATTTAGGACCCCTTCCTTTTGAACAGAACAAATATTGATGTATATTATGGGATGGCCCATAATTCGTTTGCTCGTGACAGATCTTTTGTTTTAAAAACGAATTAAAATTAATTAAATCAATTATTTAAGGTCAAACTTTTGTCTAAAACGATATGTAGTACATCATTAAAAAAAGAAAAATATCATTACAAATACAATATTTTAAAAAAACATTTAAAACGATTTTCAGGCAATTTCTATCGCTTTCGGTCTGAGACGCTGGTTTAAAATGGCTTAAAATGTTGTTTTTTTTTACAAATTTAATATAACATTCGCGATAGCAAAAAATTATCCGATTTTAATGAAATTTTCAGTATTGATTTATCAATTTATGAATTTTATAACACATCAGTTATTCTATTTCAAAACTTTAATTTAGTATTTTTGCTATGAATAATTAATATATAAAATGATTTAAAATATGAAAACCCTGATGTTAAGTTTTAAATATTATATTTTTAGTTTCTAGAAATAAATATCTATTTAATGCAAACCTTATTTTAGATACAAAAGAAGAAAAACTCTATTGAAAATTTAGCCCCCTTTTTAAGCAGAAAAAATATCGATGTATAATTTTTTCTTTTATAAGATAATTAAATAATTATCGAAATGAGTAAAAAAGAAATCTCCAAAAAATTAATTATATATTGTTTTTTTATATTCTATTTTTCGATTTTCGGTACTTATTTTCTCATAGAAAAGCCACCGTAAAAAATTTGTTGTTTCTATTCATAACTTTGGTCTTTTATCTCTTTATTTATACTGTAATTAGTACCGAAAATGATCAACTCGCAAAAAATGTTACGCCCCCAACATAAGTCAAAATTAAGTGACCTGAAAAGAAATGAGAAAGTTTTGAAATAAAATAAATAATGCATTATAAAAATCATTCATTGATAAATAAACAACTGAAAATTTCATAAAAATCCGATAATTCCCTGATTTTTGGTAAATTATTTTCTGTAGGGGGTGCTAAAGTAATTTTGTCAAAACAGCATTTTAGGCTTATCATGTTTACCTTAAAAAGAGAGAAAATATACATAGAGAGAAAGAGGGGATAAAATCAGTCAGCACTCAGCGCTGCCACAAGTAATTTTTTTCAAGCAGGCTGATGTTTTTCTCTCCTCATACTACCTCTATTCTACATGTATTGAGAGAGGGGGAGAGAAATAAACTATACTTATGACAGAGATTGGTTGGTCATTGACTTAATTGTAAATTACGATAATTAGAAGCAAATGAAGTGGGACTTTTTTCAAACAATGATTCGATTTATTATATGATAATATTCTGAGATAGTTTTTATATAATTAGTATGCATAGAAAAAAAACCTTAGCTGGCAAAGTTGGATTTGCTCAGCTTTAGTATAATAATAGAAGATATATATATATATATATATATATATATATATATATATAAATGGACTCTCTATTGCTTATATATATATATATATATATATATATATATATATATATATTAATATATAAAATGGACTCTGTATTGCTATATATATATATATATATATATATATATAATGGATCTCTATTATATATATATATATATATATATATATATATATATATATATATATAAATGGACTCTCTATTGCTATCTAATATATAAAGGAGAGATTTTGGTGTGTACATGTCGACGTATAACTCCAAAACAGGAGGTCACTCAAATTCAAAATCTTGCATACACATTGATATCGTTCTAACTTAAAACCACTCCAAATTTGGTTATTGATTTTTACTGATTAAGGGATATAATTAATTAATCAAACAAAAATCAAACGATTTTTCGAAAGCTGTAGCATAGCTGCTGCTTCTGGTGTATCAGTAGAAGCTTGCGTGCTGATTTTATTATAAATCTTTCTAAATATTTAATTTGTGTTCATTGAATTATTTTTTAGAGCGTGTTAAGATATTTTGCTTTGGAGAGCCGATTATACCAAGTAAAATCATACTTCGTATGTTTTTGAGACTAACTTTTAAAGTAAAATCTAATCTTTGTCCATATTCTTAAATTGTACATTGTTTCAAAACACAAGTTTACGGTAACATTTAAAAAAAAAAAAGATTTTAAATGTCAATAAAAATCACTCACTCACCAGTATAGGGTTATATAAATGTAAATAAAAAAAATGATAAAACGAGTTGTTTTGTAATTATTACTAATGGTTAAAAAAAGTCTCAATAGTTTAGAGAACTAACGAAACGTTTAAAAATGATATGTTTTTAAAATACTATCTTAGATATTGCAATACGAAGAATTTAATGTTTCGATTCTCAGCTTCTTTTATCGTTAAGAACTGGATTTGAATTGTCATGTATAAAATATTAAAAGAAATAAATTACAATGTATTTCTAACTCATCAAGCAATTAAAAACTGAATTTGAAATTGTCCCCAGATACTATTATTATTATCAAACTGGAGTTTCAGTGAAATTTTTCTTAGAAAAGTAATATTTACAATAATTACAATCCCAATATATTATACTAGCAAAATTAGCCGGTCCATGATTTTTAGGAACAACAAAAATAAAGACTGGCCATCAAATCACTACAACGTGATGAGAACATCGTAATACTACCAGCAGACAAAGGCAATGCTACTGTGGTGATGGATAAATCTGAATACTCCAACAAATTGGCGGACCTAATTGTAAATGGTGGCTACTGCAAGGTTAAAAAGAACCCAACCCTGAAGACCGAGAGGAAGCTGTCACAGATCCTTAGTAAGAACAAGGACCTCATACCGCAGAAGAAATACAGACAGCTATTTCAACACTACAGTAAGCTACCATACATATACGGCCTTCCTAAGATCCATAAAGATGGTATTCCACTAAGACCCATTGTCAGCTGCCGAGGTTCAACATGCCATCCATTGAGCCGTTACCTAGTTGAAATAGTCACCCCATTAACAGGTAAGTCCTCATCATATGTCAAGAACTCTGCTCACTTTGTGGAAAAAATCAAAAATTCTCCCATCCATTCCAACCAAATGGTGAGTCTAGATGTAGTGAGTCTGTTCACAAAGGTGCCCACTGATGAGACTCTGACAGTTGTACGGAATAAGTTAACTGCAGATTCAGATTTGGAAGAACGCACCTGTATCCCAATAGACAATCTGATGGAGATGCTGACGTTCTGTATAGAAACAACTTACTTCGAGATGAGTTCTGACGTATACCGACAAGAGGAGGGCCTGGCTATGGGATCACCATTATCCCCGGTGTTGGCGAATATATACATGGAATACTTTGAATATATATATATATATATATATATATATATATATATATATATATATATATATACCTTAGGATTTACACCACTAAAGCCATAAATGTGGCTTAGATACGTAGATGACACATTCATTCTCTGGCCCCACCAGGAAGATGTTCAAATACTAATGAATCATGTGAACTCAATTCATCCATCTATACAGTTCACCATGGAGAAAAAACAAGACAACAAATTGTCCTTCCTAATAACTCGCACAGAGCAAGAATTCAGTTCATCCGTGTATCGTAAGTCTACCTTCACTGGACAGTATCTCAACTTCAATTCCCACCATCCATATAATGTAAAGAAAGGTATCGTCCGTTGCTTACAACATCGAGCAAAAGCCATCAGCAGTGATGAAGTATACCAGAAGGAAATGGACAGCTTAAGAGAGACCCTCCGTCGTAACAATTATCCTGAGAGCATAACATCGGCTATGAGAAATCTGGATCGCAGTACAGAGGATGATACCCGAAAACTCACCACAGTCTGTCTGCTCTATGTGAATTGCTTGGCTGAAAAGATTCAAAAGATATGTAATCCCTATGAGATTAGGACAACATTCAGGAGTGACTCAACTCTTCGTAAATATCTCGTCCGAGTCAAGCCCCCAACATAATTCAACATGACCAAAAATTGTGTGTATTCCATCCCATGCAGCGGTGTCAAAGAATACAAAGGTGAAAAATGCCGCCCACTGAAAGTAAGACTAGAAGAACATCGTAAAGCAGTGGTCCGAGGAGAAATAGAAAAGTCGGTATGGCTGACCATATATGGAATGAAAGGGAAACCATCAGGCCTTATGGGATGAAGTGAGAATAATAGATAGAGAAGAACATTGGAAGAGAAGACGCCTCAAAGAATCAGCACATGATAGGCTGTACTGGGCTGTTAAGTAGACCTAGCATAGAAATGAATACAATATGGGAACCCATAATTAAGAAGGCTAGATCAGATTGAGAAAAAAAACCCCAAAAAACACAATATAAGTCTAGGTAAAAAATGATACATAAGTAAATAGGTAGATATTCTAGCCAAATCAAGAACATTAGGTTTATAAGTTCCCAAAATTCACACTCAGTTGTCCAATTGGACACATGGCCTAGTTGATAAGGTAGTTAGATTAAGACAGTTCTAAGTGACAATTATACCAAGTTCAATCCTGAGTAGAGGCAGTTAGAAAAATAATTAACACAACTAGCTATAGTTAGCGGAATGAGAACAGGATATCCCCGGGGACTAAATAATGGGTTAGATTCAAAGTTCCGTGATGGCTCCCGATTATGACAAGAAAGTTCCCGAATTCGAAAAGAAGGTTCCCGAGTCCAAGAATGTTCCCGAGTCCGAGAAGGTTCCCGAGTCCGACCAGAAATACCTGAAGAAGGCCGGAGGGCATATCGACTGAAAGGTTGTACAAATAACAATGAAGATGGGGACAATAGTACGAATAATGCAGATAATACTCATCTCAAACATAAAAAAGAAATCACTGAAAATTTATGTATTACAGTGTTTATTTTAGGGATTAAAAAAAAAATTGAGAATATTTTTAGAAATGTAATCCTGAATTTTTTAGTGTTTTGAAATTATTCTGTCATAATATTAAAATTTTTTTAATACGTTTTTTTATAATAAAAAAAATCCCGTATAGAAGCTTAAAAAATCTTTTGATATAATTATTCAGACTATACTTATTGGAAAAAAATTGTAAAAATCGTTTTTTATCAGTTATCATAAAATAAGCGGGTTGGGGGAGACCTCGTAAAAAATAATTTTACTTTCAGACATATTTTAATTTGGCTGACTTGCACAACGGTCGGAAAATTAAAACGGAAAGTTTGTTTGGTGGTCCCTTGACAGTTTAACTACAGTCTATGAATGAACTTTTTGCGAATTGAGTTACGGTCTAGGTGATTAAGGTTGTTTGTAAATACATATTGAAAAAAAACAAAAAAACACTTAAGAACCCACAAGTTACTATACATTCAATGTTGAAAATTAATTTTAAAAATTAAGTCAAATTGAAATTATGCATTGCCGTACTGACAAAAACAACTGTCTCAATAATGGAATCAATAAATAATTTCAAGTATTGTTATAAGTGTTTGTCTCTCTCTCTCTCTCTCTCTCTCTCTCTCTCTCTCTCTCTCTCTCTCTCTCTCTCTCTCTCTCTCTCTCTCTCTCTCTCTCTCTCTCTCTCTCTCTCTCTCTCTCTCTCTCTCTCTCTCTCTCTCTCTCTCTCTCTCTCTCTCTCTCTCTCTCTCTCTCTCTCTCTCTCTCTCTCTCTCTCTCTCTCTCTCTCTCTCTCTCTCTCTCTCTCTCCTCTCTCTCTCTCTCTCTCTCTCTCTCTCTCTCTCTCTCTCTCTCTCTCTCTCTCTCTCTCTCTCTCTCTCTCTCTCTCTCTCTCTCTCTCTCTCTCTCTCTCTCTCTCTCTCTCTCTCTCTCTCTCTCTCTCTCTCTCTCTCTCTCTCTCTCTCTCTCTCTCTCTCTCTCTCTCTCTCTCTCTCTCTCTCTCTCTCTCTCTCTCTCTCTCTCTCTCTCTCTCTCTCTCTCTCTCTCTCTCTCTCTCTCTCTCTCTCTCTCTCTCTCTCTCTCTCTCTCTCTCTCTCTCTCTCTCTCTCTCTCTCTCTCTCTCTCTCTCTCTCTCTCTCTCTCTCTCTCTCTCTCTCTACGCATTGAGTTTAATGAAAGGATTATAAATCTTTTTCTAAAAATATTTATTTGTTCAATTGAATATTTTTCTAGAGCGTGTTAGATATTTTGCTTTGGAGAGCCGATTATCTACCAAAGTAAAATCATACTTCGTATGTTGTTTGACGACTAACTTTTAAAGTAAAATCTAATCTTTGTCCATATTCTTAAATTGTACATTGTTTTCAAACACACAAGTTGTACGGTAACATTTAAAAAAAAAAACAAAAGATTATTTAAATGTCAATAACAAATCACTCACCACCAGTATAGGGTTATATAATGTAAAATAAAAAAAAAAATGATTTTTAATAAAACGAGTTTGTTTGTAATTATTACTTAATGTTAAAAAAAAGTCTTCAAATAGTTTAGAGAACTAACAAACGTTTAAAAATTCGACTTATGTTTTAAAATACTATCTTAGGATATTGCAATTACCGAAGAATTTATGTTCGATTCTCAGCTCTTTTATCAGTTAAGAACTGGATTTAATGTCATTTGTTAAAATATTAAAAGAAATAAATTACTAATGTTTATTTCTAACTTCATCAAAGCAATTAAAAACTGAAATTTGAAATTGTCCCCAAATACCTATACTATTATCAAACTGGAGTTTCAGTGAAATTTTCTTAGAAAAGTAATCATTTACAATGAATTACCAATCCCAAATATATCTATACTAGGCAAAATTATGCCGCGTCCATGATTTTTAGAACAACAAAAAATCAAGACTGCGCATCACACATCACTACCCAACGGATGAGAACCGATCGTAGCAACACAGAGACAGCAATGCTACTGTGGTTGATGGATAAATCTGGGAATACTCCAACAAATTGCGGACCTAATATGTAGAAGGTGGATGGCTACATGCAAGGTTAAAAAGAACCCAACCTGAAAACGACCGAGCAGAAGCTGTCACAGCATCCTAGAAGAACAAGGACCTTCCATACCCGCAAGAGAAATACAGAGACAGCTTATTTCAACAACTCACTAGTAGCTACCATACATATACACGGCCTTCCTAAGATCCATAAAGATTGGTATTCACTAAGACACCATTGTCAGATGCGAGGTCGAACCAATGCATCCATTGGCCGTACCTAGTTGTAAAAGTCACCCCGATTAAACAGCGTAAGTTCCTCATCATATGTCAAGAACTCTGCTCACTTTGTGGAAAAAATCAAAAATTCTCCCATCCAGTTCCAACCAAATGTGAGTCTTAGATGTAGTGAGTCTTGTTCACAAAGGTGCCCACTGATGAGACTCTGAAGTATGTACGGAATAAGTTTAACTTGCAGATTCAGATTTGGAGAAGAAACCGCACCGTATATCCCAATAGACAATCTGATGGAGATGCTGACGTTCTGTATAAACAACTTACTTCGAGAGGAGTTCTGGACCGTTATACCCGACAAGAGGAGGCCTGGCTATGGGATCACCATTATCCCCGGTTGTTGGCGATATATACATGATTACTTTGATTTTATACTATATATATATATATAGTATATATATATATAATATAACTATATATTAATATTATATACCTTAGGATTTACACCACTAAAAGCCATAAATGTGCTTAGATACGTAGATGACACATCATTCTCTGGCCCCACCAGGAAGATGTTCAAATACTAATGAATCCATGTTGACTCATTCATCCACTATACAGTTCACCTATGGAGAAAAAACAAGACAACAATTGCTCCTCTAATCAACTCGCACGAACATTCTTTGTTTTTCAATATATCATATTTACACTGTCGGATTAAGTTTCCAACTTTATTCACCACACACACACACACATATATATATATATATATATATATATATATATATATATATAATATATATATATATATAGCTATAATATAAATTGACTCTCTATTGCTATATATATATATATATATATATATATATATATATATATATAATATAATATTATATATATATATAACTAGAAAACCCGGTGACCCGCTGGGTCACCCATTGAACTCTGGTTATATTGTTAAAAAATCACAATGTAAAATAAATCAGGGAATTTTCCAATTTTAATGAAATTTTCAGTATTGATTATCAGTAAATGAATTTTATAATGGCACCAGTTTATTTTATTTCAAGCTTTCTGACTTAATTAGGTATTTCCGCTATGGCAAATTAATATTTAGAATTCATTTATAATTTGAAAGCCTAATTTTAAGTTTCAAATTTCCTATTTTTAGATTCTAAAAACAAATATCTATTTAAATAACTACTTAGTTTATTATTGTTATCTAATATTTTTTAGAAACACTATATTGAAAAATTTAGGACCCCTTCCTTTTGAACAGAACAAATATTGATGTTATTATTCTGGGATGGCCCATAATTCGTTTGCTCGTGACAGATCTTTTGTTTAAAACGAATTAAAATTAATTAAATCAATTATTTAAGGTCAAACTTTTGTCTAAAACGATATGTAGTACATCATTAAAAAAAGAAAAATATCTCATTACAATACAATATTTTAAAAAAACATTTAAAACGATTTTCAGCCAATTTCTATTCGCTTTCGGTCTGAGACGCTGGTTTAAAATGGCTTAAAATGTTGTTTTTTTTTTACAAATTTAATATAACATTCGCGATAGCAAAAAAATTATCCGATTTTAATGAAATTTTCAGTATTGATTATCAATTTATGAATTTATAAAAACATCAGTTATTCTATTTCAAACTTTAATTTTAGTATTTTTGCTATGAAAATAATTAATATATAAAAATGAATTTAAAATAGAAAACCCTGATGTTAAGTTTTAAATATTATATTTTTAGTTTCTAGAAATAAATATCTATTTAATGCAAACCTTTTTTAGATACAAAAGAAGAAAAAACTCTATTGAAAATTTAGCCCCCTTTTTAAGCAGAAAAAATATCGATGTATAATTTTTTTATTTTTTTAAAGATAATTAAATAATTATCGAAATGAGTAAAAAAGAAATCTCCAAAAAATTAATTATATATTTTGTTTTTTATATTCTATTTTTCGATTTCCGGTACTTATTTTCTCATAGAAAAGCCACCGTAAAAAAATTTGTTGTTTCTATTTCATAACTTTGGTCTTTTATCTCTTTATTATACTGTAATTAGTACCGAAAATGATCAACTCGCAAAAAATGTTACGCCCCACATAAGTCAAAATTAAGTGACCTGAAAAGAAATGAGAAAGTTTTTGAAATAAAATAAATAATGCATTATAAAAAATCATTCATGATAATAAACACTGAAAATTTCATAAAAATCCGATAATTCCCTGATTTTTGGTAAATTATTTTCTGTAGGGGGTGCTAAAGTAATTTGTCAAAACAGCATTTTAGGCTTATCATGTTTACCTTAAAAACAGAGAAATATACATAGAGAGAAAGAGGGGATAAAATCAGTCAGCACTCAGCGCTCCACAAGTAATTTTTTTCAAGCAGGCTGATGTTTTTCTCTCCTCATACTACCTCTATTCTACATGTATTGAGAGAGGGGGAGAGAAAATAAACTATACTTATGACAGAGAGTTGGTTGGTCATTGACTTAATTGTAAATTACGATAATTAGAAGCAAATGAAGTGGGACTTTTTTCAAACAATGATTCGATTTATTATATGATAATATTCTGAGATAGTTTTATATAATTAGTATGCATAGAAAAAAAAAACCTTAGCTGGCAAAGTTGGATTGCTCAGCTTTTAGTATAATAATAGAAGATATATATATATATATATATATATATATATATTATATATATAAATGGACTCTCTATTGCTATATATATATATATATATATATATATATATATATATATTATATATATATATATATAAATGGACTCTGTATTGCTATATATATATATATATATATATATATAAATGGATCTCTATTGTTTTATATATATATAATATATTATATAAATATATAATATATATATAAAATGGACTCTCTATTGCTATCTAATATATAAAGGAGAGATTTTGGTGTTGTACATGTCGACGTATAACTCCCAAAACAGGAGGTCACTCAAATTCAAAATCTTGCATACACATTGATATCGTTCTAACTTAAAACCACTCCAAATTTGGTTATTGATTTTTACTGATTAAGGGATATAATTAATTAATCAAACAAAAATCAAACGATTTTTTCGAAAGCTGTAGCATAGCTGCTGCTTCTGGTGTATCAGTAGAAGCTTGCGTGCTGATTTTATTATAAATCTTTCTAAATATTTAATTTGTGTTCATTGAATTATTTTTTAGAGCGTGTTAAGATATTTTGCTTTGGAGAGCCGATTATACCAAGTAAAATCATACTTCGTATGTTTTTTGAGACTAACTTTTAAAGTAAAATCTAATCTTTGTCCATATTCTTTTAAATTGTACATTGTTTCAAAACACAAAGTTACGGTAACATTTAAAAAAAAAAAAGATTTTAAATGTCAATAAAAATCACTCACTCACCAGTATAGGGTTATATAAATGTAAATAAAAAAAAATGATAAAACGAGTTTTTTGTAATTATTACTAATGGTAAAAAAAAGTCTCAATAGTTTAGAGAACTAACGAAACGTTTAAAAATGATATGTTTTAAAATACTATCTTAGATATTGCAATACGAAGAATTTAATGTTTCGATTCTCAGCTTCTTTTATCGTTAAGAACTGGATTTGAATTGTCATGTATAAAATATAAAAGAAATAAATTACAATGTATTTCTAACTCATCAAGCAATTAAAAACTGAATTTGAAATTGTCCCCAGATACTATATTTATTATCAAACTGGAGTTTCAGTGAAATTTTTCTTAGAAAAGTAATATTACAATAATTACAATCCCAATATATATACTAGCAAAATTAGCCGGTCCATGATTTTAGGAACAACAAAAATAAAGACTGGCCATCAAATCACTACAACGTGATGAGAACATCGTAATACTACCAGCAGACAAAGCAATGCTACTGTGGTGATGGATAAATCTGAATACTCCAACAAATTGGCGGACCTAATTGTAAATGGTGGCTACTGCAAGGTTAAAAAGAACCCAACCCTGAGACCGAGAGGAAGCTGTCACAGATCCTTAGTAAGAACAAGGACCTCATACCGCAGAAGAAATACAGACAGCTATTTCAACACTACCAGTAAGCTACCATACAATATACGCCTTCCTTAAGATCCATAAAGATGGTATCTCCACTAAGACCCATTGTCAGCTGCCGAGGTTCAACATGCCATCCATTGAGCCGTTACCTAGTTAAATAGTCACCCCATTAACAGGTAAGTCCTCATCATATGTCAAGAACTCTGCTCACTTTGTGGAAAAAATCAAAAATTCTCCCATCCATTCCAACCAAATGGTGAGTCAGATTAGTGAGTCTGTTCACAAAGGTGCCCACTGATGAGACTCTGACAGTTGTACGGAATAAGTTAACTGCAGATTCAGATTTGGAAGAACGCACCGTATCCCAATAGACAATCTGATGGAGATGCTGACGTTCTGTATAGAAAACAACTTACTTCGAGATGAGTTCTGACGTATACCGACAAGAGGAGGGCCTGGCTATGGGATCACCATTATCCCCGGTGTTGGCGAATATATACATGGAATACTTTGAATATATATATATATATATATATATATATATATATATGTATATATATATACCTTAGGATTTACACCCACTAAAGCCATAAAATGTGGCTTAGATACGTAGATGACACATTCATTCTCTGGCCCCACCAGGAAGATGTTCAAATACTAATGAATCATGTGAACTCAATTCATCCATCTATACAGTTCACCATGGAGAAAAAAACAAGACAACAAATTGTCCTTCCTAATAACTCGCACAGAGCAAAATTCAGTTCATCCGTGTATCGTAAGTCTACCTTCACTGGACAGTATCTCAACTTCAATTCCCACCATCCATATAATGTAAAGAAAGGTATCGTCCGTTGCTTACAACATCGAGCAAAAGCCATCAGCAGTGATGAAGTATACCAGAAGGAAATGGACAGCTTAAGAGAGACCCTCCGTCGTAACAATTATCCTGAGAGCATAACATCGGCTATGAGAAATCTGGATCGCAGTACAGAGGATGATACCCGAAAACTCACCACAGTCTGTCTGCTCTATGTGAATTGCTTGGCTGAAAAGATTCAAAAGATATGTAATCCCTATGAGATTAGGACAACATTCAGGAGTGACTCAACTCTTCGTAAATATCTCGTCCGAGTCAAGCCCCCAACATAATTCAACATGACCAAAAATTGTGTGTATTCCATCCCATGCAGCGGTGTCAAAGAATACAAAGGTGAAAAATGCCGCCCACTGAAAGTAAGACTAGAAGAACATCGTAAAGCAGTGGTCCGAGGAGAAATAGAAAAGTCGGGTATGGCTGACCATATATGGAATGAAAAGGGAAACCATCAGGCCTTATGGGATGAAGTGAGAATAATAGATAGAGAAGAACATTGGAAGAGAAGACGCCTCAAAGAATCAGCACATGATAGGCTGTACTGGGCTGTTAAGTAGACCTAGCATAGAAATGAATACAATATGGGAACCCATAATTAAGAAGGCTAGATCAGATTGAGAAAAAAAAACCCCAAAAAACACAATATAAGTCTAGGTAAAAAATGATACATAAGTAAATAGGTAGATATTCTAGCCAAATCAAGACATTAGGTTTATAAGTTCCCAAAATTCACACTCAGTTGTCCAATTGGACACATGGCCTAGTTGATAAGGTAGTTAGATTAAGACAGTTCTAAGTGACAATTATACCAAGTTCAATCCTGAGTAGAGGCAGTTAGAAAAATAATTAACACAACTAGCTATAGTTAGCGGAATGAGAACAGGATATCCCCGGGGACTAAATAATGGGTTAGATTCAAAGTTCCGTGATGGCTCCCGATTATGACAAGAAAGTTCCCGAATTCGAAAAGAAGGTTCCCGAGTCCAAGAATGTTCCCGAGTCCGAGAAGGTTCCCGAGTCCGACCAGAAATACCTGAAGAAGGCCGGAGGGCATATCGACTGAAAGGTTGTACAAATAACAATGAAGATGGGGACAATAGTACGAATAATGCAGATAATACTCATCTCAAACATAAAAAAGAAAATCACTGAAAATTTATGTATTACAGTGTTTATTTTAGGGATTAAAAAAAAAATTGAGAATATTTTTAGAAATGTAATCCTGAATTTTTAGTGTTTTGAAATTATTCTGTCATAATATTAAAATTTTTTTTAATACGTTTTTTTATAATAAAAAAATCCCGTATAGAAGCTTAAAAAATCTTTTGATATAATTATTCAGACTATACTTATTGGAAAAAAATTGTAAAAATCGTTTTTTATCAGTTATCATAAAATAAGCGGGTTGGGGGAGACCTCGTAAAAAATAATTTTACTTTCAGACATATTTTAATTTGGCTGACTTGCACAACGGTCGGAAAATTAAAACGGAAAGTTTGTTGGTGGTCCCCTTGACAGTTTAACTACAGTCTATGAATGAACTTTTTGCGAATTGAGTTACGGTCTAGGTGATTAAGGTTGTTTGTAAATACATATTGAAAAAAAACAACAAAAACACTTAAGAACCCACAAGTTACTATACATTCAATGTTGAAAATTAATTTTAAAAATTAAGTCAAATTGAAATTATGCATTGCCGTACTGACAAAAACAACTGTCTCAATAATGGAATCAATAAATAATTTCAAGTATTGTTATAAGTCTCTCTCTCTCTCTCTCTCTCTCTCTCTCTCTCTCTCTCTCTCTCTCTCTCTCTCTCTCTCTCTCTCTCTCTCTCTCTCTCTCTCTCTCTCTCTCTCTCTCTCTCTCTCTCTCTCTCTCTCTCTCTCTCTCTCTCTCTCTCTCTCTCTCTCTCTCTCTCTCTCTCTCTCTCTCTCTCTCTCTCTCTCTCTCTCTCTCTCTCTCTCTCTCTCTCTCTCTCTCTCTCTCTCTCTCTCTCTCTCTCTCTCTCTCTCTCTCTCTCTCTCTCTCTCTCTCTCTCTCTCTCTCTCTCTCTCTCTCTCTCTCTCTCTCTCTCTCTCTCTCTCTCTCTCTCTCTCTCTCTCTCTCTCTCTCTCTCTCTCTCTCTCTCTCTCTCTCTCTCTCTCTCTCTCTCTCTCTCTCTCTCTCTCTCTCTCTCTCTCTCTCTCTCTCTCTCTCTCTCTCTCTCTCTCTCTCTCTCTCTCTCTCTCTCTCTCTCTCTCTCTCTCTCTCTCTCTCTCTCTCTCTCTACGCATTGAGTTTAATGAAAGGAAGAGTGTGCATTATATCCAACAGAAATAGAGTTCATATAAAATGGTTTTACGTACTATGTTCAGATGGTTTGCGTAATCTGCATACTACTTTAAACAATTACGGTTTAATAAATGATTATAGGATGTAATTGACATCTAATATCAATGTTTTATTTTCAAATGTATTCAAAGTAATCGTATGTATAATTTTAAATCGAAATCAATTTAGATCGTCTTATAACTCATAAAAGACACGTTACTCAGCATTGAAATTTTCAATATAGAGTTATAAGACGAAACGGAAGTACTGCGTCATTCTGTTGTATAGAGATTAGAATAAACTAATGAAACTGTATAAGACCGGATATAAAAAGATTACAATTATTTCAAATGAATTTTGAAATTTAATTTTAATTTTGAATTGATTTCGATATAAATTATACATATTGTTGCTTTTAATACGTTTGAGAATAAAATAATAATATTAAGAATCAATTACAACTAATAGTTATTAATTAAACAAAGGTTGTTAAAGGTATTATGCAAATTACGTAAACCATCTGTACTATGTAGGTAAAATCATTTTATATAGACTTTATTTCTTCTGAATAAAACGTATCTTTTTTTAAATTTATATGAACTCATTGCACATTCGGGTTTCCGGTTAACGCCGGGGGTACAGCGAGCTTGGGCCGCTGGACTTGTCGAGAGTTTAATAATAGCGTCGATCCCAGGGGGCGGATAGCCCCCTGGGATCGACGCTATTATTAACCCCGGGCAACGACGCAATTTTTGTTCTTTCCCATCTATGAGCTTCGGCTTGTGGGTGGGCCCACATTAAAACGAGGCCTTGTGTCCAGTCCATACAAGTGGGGTATGAGACAAATACCCATTCGATTTTCCGGTTACGGCCGGGGGGGGGGTCGAGTGTTCTTAGGCCGCTGGACTAGCCAGACTTTTGATTAAGAGAGTCGATCGCAGGAGGCTATCCTCCCAGGCAATACCTACCCCGTTGATTTAAAGGGACAGGGCTGGGATTATTGCCCAGCGCCTAAGGAGCCCCTTGAGGCGGAATGCCGACGGGATCGACGCATTTTTGTGCCTACCACCCATGAGCTTCGGCTTGTGGGTGGGCCCATATAAAAATGTCCTTGTGTCACGCCCTCATTGGTGAGATAAGAGGCAAATACAACTCATTGCACACACACATACACTAAATTGCTATATATATATATATATATATATATATATATATATATATATATAAATGGACTCTCTATTGCTATATATATATACAGTACCCGGTCCATGACCGGACTAACAAAAAATAGGAACACCAAAGAGTGAGTGAGGAGAAAATAAGAGATAGGTATACCCAATTTCGGTTCATTTTTTAAATCTCATAAAATAAAATAGATGGGGGATAGACCTCGTAAAAAATATTTCCCCTAATATATTTTCGTGAAAATCGGACCATTAATTGATTTTTCATAGTATATTTTTAAAATCCTCTTGTCGTAAGTTGTTTTTGGCTACGTTAAATTTCAGCCAATTTAACTACCTATTTTTGTAAAAGGCTTTTTTTCTAAAACTCTTTTGTATATATATAAAAATTAAATACTGATTCAAAACAAAATTGAGTTAACTACATCGTATTTTGATTTTTAAAATTTTGTTATTGTTATTATGTTTACTTATTTACGAAATAAGTAGTTATATAATTTAACTACCTATTTTTGTAAAAGGCTTTTTTCTAAAACTCTTTTGTATATACGAAAAAATTAAATACTGATTCAAAACAAAGTAATTATAAATATTTATAAGATAGATCATTTTATTTTATTTCTAACTAAATTAATATCTTAAAGACAGGAATAAAAAATTGCGATATGAATAAGATTTGATTTTTCGTTAAAACATACTTTTGTTGTCCGAAACAAAATAATTTTTTTCTAACTCGCTATAAAAAATAATTTAATGGATAAAGACTCATAAGAATTATATATTGAGAAAGATTATTTTCTCTTCTTTCCAACAAGAAGAAAAAAAATAAACAAAAACTCCAAATATTAGAAGCTTATACATAAAACAATACAACCATCCTTAAACAAAATTAATTTCCAATACAGTACACACATTCTAAAATGCCTATAACATTAATATAATTTTAAAAAACTGGAATACATCGCCCCTAATGATGGCACTTCGAAGTGCCGAAAGTACTCGGGAACTGAACTTTGGTGGACTTATCCACCAATTCCACCCAAACATTAAAAAGTTGGCCAGAAATATATATATATATATATATATATTATATATATATATATATATATATATATTATATATATATCGACTCTCTATTTTATATAGTGATAAGATTTTTCGATTCGTCAGGCCAAAAAGCTTCTAGAAGCCAATTTTCAGAAGTAGAGGAGCTCTAGAACCCATTTTATAGACAGAAATAGATTACAAAATGGCGCCAATTTTCTCACCCCTCCTCAAATTTTTCGAGTTTAAAATCGACATAACTCGGCGAATTCTTCGAATTGGAAGCTCAAATTTGGGGGATTGTCTAATTCTAACCTAGTCTATAACTCTACAAAATTTCAGAAAAATTGAAGGGGGTGGGTGACATGGCCCTGATGATTTGACATGGAATTGCCCATATATATATATATATATATATATATATATATATATATATATATATATATATATATAATCACGTTCTCCTGAGGAAGGTGTGCCTTGAACACCGAAACCGTGGTAAAGAGAAAACATTTCTACAACATATATTATATATATATATATATATATATATATATATATATATATATATATATATATATATAAGATTAATAGTGGTGTATTTATTGGCGATACCGTAAAATTCAGCATAGAATCAATTCGAGCTAAATCCTAAGTTCTTATTTTCTGTTGCATTCATAATTGAATTTAAAATAAATTACCACCAGTGAATATACGTATGTTCATATGAATGGAAGCTTGCAGGTAAAACGGTCAGTCATGTTTTTTTTTAAGGGCAAACTATTTTAATTAAACCTCCTTCGTTTTCTTCCCTACCAAATTGCACAGTCTTTGCTTCGAGGAGGAATACAATGACTAAAAGAATCGAAAATATCTTAAATGACGCCTTCAGATTAAAGTTTATCACGTCACGTTTGTTGTATAAAAAGCAACAGATCTAATAGCATCTTCTTTGCCTTCTCACGATATCGAGAGTTTTCTAATTACTTCATTTACAGATTTATCATTACTAAAATTAAGTTCTTTGTTAATATAGTAAAACTAACCCTTTTCTGTTAATCATTCCATTTGGTCGAATGAAGAAAGAAAAAGAAAATAGTAGAAAGAATACGAACAATAAAATGCCTTTTTTTTAACTGTTTTATATTTGGTCATCGACATGATTTTTAGTCACGATCCTCCGGGATAAATTGATTTCATGACGTCAGATGCGTAATGACTTAGAAATACTACCAATGAGCGAATTTGTTGAGGGAGGTATCAACTACTTGTAATTAAGTAGTTCGATCTCAGGTAAAGGCAAGGATTGGATTTATTGGTGCTATTCTAACCCATGGTGTAATGGTTACCGTCGTAGGAAATGGATACGGCGAGACGAGGCGAGGCTGTTTGCATTTCACATAGCGCTAATACCTTTTGAAAAGGGATGCATCCACTATTCTCCCTCCAGCTATGGGTAAATAGTAGACCTGATTGGGATCTTTAACCTTGATTCGGCAACCAGTCTAGAAGAAGAAAGAAAACTCTGAATTCAAACCTTCGCTTAAGAAATTGACCGTGTGTCACATCCTGCTCGCGTGAAGGGGTTGGTAAATATGTATACTAACCCCTATTAATATTGGTAGTATTTGTGAACTTATAAATCTTGCAAAACTAATTCAATGTAATATTCGGCAATCTAAGCCGAGCTTTGTAAAGGAATACACAGTATTGCAGTTGTATTTTAAATTTCCACATATACTTTGACAGTATGACTGGAAAAATCATAGAAAAAAATAAGGTCAAAAAATGATAAATAATTAGTATCTAATTTACACACCGCGGTATGATATCAATTATTCCTGTCTAATTCAAATAATTTCTGTTTAATAATAATCATTTGTTTTTATGGCTTCAAGTATTCCTATTTAACACCAGTACTTTTCAAGCAATTATATAATTTAAAAGTATCTAATAATGATTAGTAAGCAATTATAGCTTCAAGTAACTATCTTAATACAAATAATTTGAACACAGTTATATGGTTTCAAGTAACTAATAATAATGATAATCTTTAATAAGCAATTATAGCTTCAAGTAATTATTCTAATACAAATAATTTGCACCCAATTATATGGTTTCAAGAAACTAATAATTATTTGTTTCCTACATTTATATAGCATCAATTAATCTTATCTAATATCAATAATTTGCACATAGTTATTTAGTATCAAGTAATACGAATACATTTTAAACAGATCTATTTGACCAGTAGATGGGACCTTAACAGGTACTACCACTCTGGGTCAAAGACACCCTGGGAGTAATGGCATAGAAGGGGTGTTCTGAGTATAAGACTAAACTATATTGGGTGGTGAGGCTCCATTTCTGGAATTATGTGGAGTGGGAAGTACTAAGAACAATTGAAATCATACAGATGTATGCAACTTATTTCTATTAAATAGGAATACTTGATATTATATAACAATGTGCAAACAAATTATTATAGATCTATTTTTTCAATTTAATGAAGCATTAAAGTTATGATTACAATCAAACATTTACTTCATTAAATAACCCATAACGAGTTGATATTCCATTAAACACATAAACTAAACCAACCATTCAAAGGAATTCTTGATTGAATCTAAGCAAATTAAAAAAAAAAAAACTTCTATCACCTGATGATCGATACATTGTGATACTGATAGCCCCGATGTGTATGGTTGTGTTTAAAATTCGTTTATAAAGTAATTTTCCAATCTATCAATCCATCAAATATATATATATATATATATATATATATATATATATATATATATATATATATATAAAGTCATCCACAGACACCGTGTTTCGCCTTTTCATGTCTCTTCAGTATGGTTAGACACAACAACTGCCTCTGACCAGGAGAGAAACCCGACTGGATGATTCGTTAACCTCTCGGCCATTTGACAGCTGCCGTTAAGGGGGTGGGTTTAAACTATCAAATACATACCTTTGTTTATATATCTTACGATCACCAGAGAGATACAGTCTGTAAACAACAGACGATCATTGCTTTATGTTGGCAGTGAAAGTTAATTTAAGTCGCCCCTGGAGAGCTCTACCGGGTTTTTTGAGCATAATTTAAGAGATTATGGATAAGCAACATGGCGTCCAGAGAATTGATAGCAATAAAAAAAGCTTCAGAGTATAAATAAAGGTTGTCAGTCTAATGATCCGAAACTGTTTAAATGAACTGAAGAAAAATCAAGTAAAACAAAAGCCATTCATACCTTTATTTTGTAATCAAATTTAAAAAAATCCAGCCACACTATTTTTGGATGAACTGAAGAATAGTGCACAACTGCACCACAAATTTTCCGTAAAATACTTCTCAGGCTGTAAATTCAGTTTTTCCTTCTCCGAGACTGGTTGCACGCTATTAATTAGCTGGGTGGAGAAGAAATGGACTCAACCCCTTGTCAAAATATACAACACAACTGAACTAAAAAAGAAGAAAAAAAGACAATATAATCTTAAGAAAATAATCAGAATCACTATTCATCTGAAAATTGGTTGAAACTAAAGCTAAAAAGATGCTTGAAAATTATAAAAGTATAAAATTAAAAAGATAATAAATTAATAGAATTATCCAAATAATACAAATATAAAAGGTAATAAACATATTAAAACAAGATTCGTTCGTTTTTTTTTTTGGGGGGGGGGTTGTATTGATATTTGGTAAAAATTATATTTTGAAGCTGTATGAAACTTGTATTTAGCGACACGGTCTTAATAATGAATTATGGGAAATTTCATTGCTATGATAAACAAAGCTTATTCACTTCGAATAATACCTACCATTATCGTATCTTACTCGTTGATAAGTATGGAGACCTGATTTTGTGACACACACACACACACACACACACACACACACACACACACACACATATATATATATATATATATATATATATATATATATATATTTCTAAACTCCGGCAGTATTGTTTGTAATTACAAAAAACAAACTTTTGCCTGGAAAAAAAATTTTAAAAGAGAAAAGACCAAATCATATGCACCTCCTGAAAAAAATCAGAGGATACTATAAATATGACAAAAAGAAAAAAATACTGCAATAGTTGCTTAAGTTAAATATACTAAAGTGCTCAATACAAAAAGTAGAGCTAATAAATAATAATAGAGTAAGCCTAATGAGTCAGAGAATATCTACCTAGGTTTCTCCTAACGGATCATCAGGATAATTTTGAGTCAGAATTATCCTGATGACCCGTGTGTGTGTGTTACGTAGCGTGGACAAGAAGCCAACGGCGCTTGGTTCCTGATA
Organism: Doryteuthis pealeii; assembly: GCA_023376005.1. Taxonomy (NCBI): domain Eukaryota; kingdom Metazoa; phylum Mollusca; class Cephalopoda; order Myopsida; family Loliginidae; genus Doryteuthis; species Doryteuthis pealeii. Next base: position 54,893,485 of record CM042157.1, on the reverse strand, counting down.
TTTTCTCGCTAATGGGATTCTCAAACCATACGCTATCCACGATATTGAGCACTATTTACTTATACCTAGGTTTGTACACACTATATTATCTCTCTCTTTCTTTCTCTCTCACTTGTATATATATATATATATATATATATATATATATATATATATATACATAATAAGACTATACGTCTGTTGCTTGAAGTTCCATGTGATATGCACAATTATCAGACGGAATCAGAATGAGTTATTATTTGCGTGGGTGTGCAAGTTATATATTTCAGAGAGAGATAGAGAGAGAGAGAGAGATAGATAGAGATAGATAGATAGAGAGAGAGAGAGAGAGAAGAGAGAGAAGAGAGAGAGAGAGAGAGAGGGGGGAGAGGGGGCGGGAGAGCTTAAATAAAAACAGAGAAGGTGACTACTATCTAGGTGTAGGTGTTTGCCGTTACTTCCTCATTCAAAAAAATAAATAAAATAAAAAAACAACTTTTTGCTTCATTCATCAAAACAGTCTCACCTCAATTAAGCAAATCCATATCATAGTCTTATGTCTCCCCCCACCCCGGGCTTTTTATTGTATGTTGTATTGGGCATTCCACCAAAAGCGAGAAATTTGTGAATGGCCAATAGAAGGGAATTTATTTGGTTCAATTAATAATTAAGGTCTCATGTTCTGCTGTTGTGCAGAACGTTTATCCATAAATCGAATACATTGAGTTTTTTCGGAAATATTAGGCGTATATTGCCTTTTGAATCTCTCTCTCTCTCTCTCTCTCTCTCTCTCTCTCTCTCTCTCTCTCTCTCTCTCTCTCTCTCTCTCTTTCTCACACACACACCGAGCATTCATTTTTGCAAGAAAAATGCCTGGAAATAATATAAATAACTAATCTAACTGTAATAACATAATCTACATTATCGAAATGGTCATTATGTGTATGTATGTGTATCTATATATGTATGTGTGCATTTATATATGTATGTGTATATGTATATATGTGTTTATATATATGTCTGGGTATGATTGTATATATATATATATATATATATATATATATATATATATATATATGCATGTGTATGCGTGTATATATATGCGTGTATATATATATATATATATATATATATATAATATATATATATATATATATATATATATATATATAATATATATATATATATATGTGTGTGTGTATGTGTGTGTGTGTGAATATTAATAGATAGTTTTGGGTAATTTGTAGCCCAGAATCGATTGAGGTTTTTTAAATAGCTCAATACCATCACAAGGTCATGCGGACATACCTCCCATGAAACTTAAAGTCACTGGACCCCCTTTTAAAATGTTAACCCCCCACACACACATATAAGATAGAGAGAGAAAGATTTTCTGAGCACTAGAAGTCAGTTACTTGAAGTTTCATGTTATGTACACAATTATTAGACGGAATTATATATATATATATATATATATATATATATATATATATAGGGTGTTCGGGATAAATTTGACATATTTATATTTAGTTATTTTTCTCCGTACGTTGGGGCTATTGATGCACACTACGTATCATTTAAAAACTTGGACCCTTCTTCATTCATATACGTGATGACAGATAGAATGGATGACTGGAACCCACCGAATCATGGAAGAGAATAATTTGTATCATGATCATCTGCGCCGGCCAACAAAATAAGGAGATTATGATTGCTACCCAATGCTCCCTCAACACTTTAAAAACAATCAGGCATGAACTGGAGAATTTCAATGGAGACCACGAGCCTGTGGCTAGAAGAAAGCAACATAACAGACGATCTGATTGCGTTCGTACAACAGAATTCCTCGAAAATCTACAGAAGAAAGAGTTTTTGAGACACTTCTCGGTGAAACTGTAACATCAGCTTCTGGAGCAGGATTGAGGCTCTGATCGACGCTAATGGCGGTTATTTTGAGTGAAACTTGTTGAAAGTAGTGTAATTTCCGTGCCCGTTGAATTTCTTTACAATCCATTAAATTTTGTAGTTACCAAGCACTTTTTCTTTTTCCTTATGAAACTGTCAACTTTATCCCGAACACCCTATATATATATATATATATATATATATATATATATATATATATATGGAGAATGAATAAGAAAAGTGTTAGCATATTAAGGTGCTCAATGCTAAAATAAAATACCAGAGCAGATTTAAAATCACAAATGAAATATTATGGTACTAATATCTGACATTGAGACAATATCAGCAACGAATTGTTCAAGTATGCCAGTAATGACATATCACCATCAATTGCTTCGTATTTGAACAACACCACCTGATTAAATCCATTAGTTATGTTGTTGTTAAACAGTATTCGGAAGATCCTGTCCATCGTAACACTGCACCACATACGTGAGAAAATCGACCACTTTACGGGATCATAACAGAGTGGCTTTAAGTGGGGACGCAGCTGTGCCGATATTGTGTCAGATCAGCGCACACTTACTTTCGTAGAAATATCCAAACGCCGGGATTTTTTTAAATGGGCATGGACATGCCCTGGGCCTTTGACGCTATTAAAGGATCAAAGATCTTGAATGTGCTACACCAAACTGGCTGTAATGAGGATGAGATTCAACTGGCCATATTACTGTTGGCAGACACTAAACTAAGAATTCGTATCAAGACTAAATATTCTGCTGAATTTTTCACAATTGGCTGTCTATGTCTTTTTCTTGTGCTCTTGATATTCAACCTCGCTTATGTCCTGTACAATCCGATACCCTTATCGCATCGCTAGGCATATCCACTAGAGATGAAATACGCAGATGATGTAGGCTTCATAGACGAGGACAAGAAGGCACTTAAAATACTAACTGCCTATCGGCAGAGAAACACTAAAATATGTAAACCTATTCATGAATTTCCTGAAATTTTTAGATGCGGCTTGATAATTAGTACTATTTGGATTATTCGTCTTTATTGTTATCTGTACAACGTTTCGGTCGATATGCCCTCCGGCCTTCTTCAGGTATTTCGCGGGAGCCTTCTCAAACTCGGGAACCTTCTTTTCGGAGTCTGGAGCCTTCTCAACCCCCCCCCCACACACACACTTTGTTTTTGAAATCGGGAACCTTCTTGTAATCGGGAGCCATCACAGAACTTTTAACCCAACCTTTTGATTGAACAAATGGTTGGGTTCCAAGTTCCGTAATGGCTCCCGGTTACGATAAGAAGGTTCCCGAGTTCAAAAAGAAGGTTCTAGACTTCCAGAAGTCTCCAGAGTCCAACAAGAAATTCCTGAAGAAGGCCGAAGGGCATGTCGGTCGAAACGTTGTGCAGATAACAATAAAGATGAGGAAAATAGTCCGAATAATCCAGATAATACTATTCATGAATGGGATAAAACAGAGTTCACTCGAGTATATCTCTCGGACACACACAACGTGGGGGAAAACGAAACAGCTCTTAAGGGAAATGAAATTTGGAGGAGGAGAAAAATCCAGTGATCAATGTTCTACAACGTGCCGTTGTGTAATAGGCAACATTGCTTTTCGGTGTTTCTGGAAGATATGGATCCGAGGATCAAATATCCCTCGGGCAAAGAGACTGCACCTATATGGTACATGGTGTGTTTCTTTGATGATGTACAATTGCAACAGCTGGGCAGCTCCAAAGGTGCAGCTATGAATAAGCTTGATGGTAGGTACTACAAACAAGATATGCAACACCATTTCACTATCAACAAGGGTGGTTCAACTACGGTGGCCTATTTTTAAATGCGAGCTGCGGATACTTGAAGAAGAAATTCCCAGGAATTTGCTGTAATTGAGTCAAACAACTACCTGGCATGAAGGGGCCGTCATTGCTCGACTTCTTTGGTAAGTTGCGGGCGGACATTCCAAATGCAGGACTGGGACCCTGTCAAATGACTGAAGGAACTAAGGACATTCCCAAAGAAAAGGGCTGAAGAATGTTCCAAACAATTACAGCGACAGAATACAGTAAATCACAGTAAATCATCATTATAATAACATTGAGGTTTATGTAGAAGTTGAGTTTTATTTGCTGTATCCCCTTATCCATGGGGAATACGTTTGAATAGCACATCACTCAATAAGTCACGGGCCTGACATATTGATGGCGCTACTAATACAAAATCCATATGTTTTTATAAAGTACTAACTTTCAAATGGCACGTGTCAACATTTGAGCCCAATCGGATTATTAGTTTACAATTTACAGTTATTTAAGTGAAGCTACTGTTGCAAATTTTCAAAACAATGGAAAAATCTAAATTTCGTGTGTTGATAAAGCATTGCTGATGGGAAGAATACTGTTCAAGCAAAGCAATGGCTTGATAAGTGTTATTCGGACTCTGCTCCGTTGGAAACAACGGTTAAGAGGTGGTATGCTGACTTTAAACCCGGTCGTACAGACACAAATGATACTGAACGCTCAGGTCGCCCAAATTCGGCAGTTGTCCCGGAAACCACCAAAAAACTCCACAAACACCTTTTGGATGATTGTAAATTAAAGTTGCGTGAGATAGCAGAGGAGTTGTAGATATCAGAAGGCTGTGTATTCACCATTTTGCAATTTTGTCAATGAGAAAGCTGTGTTCAAAGTATGTGCCGCGTTTACTCACAGTCGACCAAAAACAACAACGCGTCGACGATTCAGAGCGTTGTTTGCAACTGTTTCAACGCAACAAAAGGGAGTTTTTGCATAAATATGGATGAAACATGGATCCACCACTTCACTCCGGAGTCAAATCGGCAGTCAGCTGAGTGGAAAGCAGTAGGTGAAAGCCGTCCAAAGAAACCAAAAATGCAAACATCAGCAGGCAAGGTTTTGGCCTTCGTATTTTGGGATGCGCAAGGCATTTTGTTCATCAATTACATTGAGAAAGGAAGAACAAATATAGCGAATATTATATAGCATTATTGGTGCGTTTGAAGGAAGAAATCACAAAAAATGGCCACAAATGAAGAAGAAAAAAGTGCTCTTTCACCAAGACAATGCACCGTGTCATAAGTCGATCGCAAAACTACATGAATTGCACTTCGAATTACTTCCGCACTCACCCTATTCTCCAGATCTGGCCCCAGCGACTATTGGCTATTTGCAGACCTCAAAAGAATGCTCCAGGTAAAGAGATTTGATTCCAATGAAGAAGTGATATCGGAAACTGAGGCATATTTTGAGACCAAAGACAAATCGTTCTACAAAAAAGGCATCGAATTGTTAGATAAGCTTTGGAATCAGTGTATCACCCAAGAAGGAGACTATGTTGGTGAATTGAGTCGAATTTTGCCGAAAAGTTGTTGTTTTATTAGTTAGGCCTGGGACTTATTGAGTGATGTGTTACTTGTATCAATTGTCTAAAAACTTAGATAGTACAGAACCCTTTGTAGACTGTGCCTTTCCCATACATACCTAACTCTAAAAATGTTTAACCTTTGAGATCTGAGTTCCTGAGCCTAAATTTACCCTCTACTATTTGAGCGTAATCTCCACACCGTTAAACCAGTGCTACGGTGTCAGGGAAAAATAAAATTACCACTAGTATAACGGCGTGTCTGCCCCAAAGGGCTAACTGGGAACAGTGCTTGTTCGAAACGTTTGCTTCTGGAAAGAGTTCCTAATAGAGGTATCCCTTCCAATCTCACTATATACAAAGTGTCGCCTACTTTCAATGAAGACTTTAGTATATTTAGTGTGGGCTGAGAGGTCAGTTTAGCTCAGTCGGTAGAGCATCTGTATTGGAACCACAATCTTCCGGGTTCGATAACAGTACTGGCCAACTCAGTGCATGAATGGCATAGCCTGGATATGTGCGGTAAAGTGGGGAGTTGATGGTAGGTATGGCGCTTCACCTCAGACACAAACAATAATCTCCCTCGTCTAGCGCTAGTGAAAAGGGAATATACTCCCTCAATGTCCAGCTGATACCGACAACAGACCACTTCGCCTACTTCACTTATCATCGCATCCCTTATTCTTATAAAGTATCCACTTTTCACTGTCTATCACAATTTCTTTTAAAAGTAAAATTTCTAAATACAGCCCAATAGAGCTTCTTTTTTTGTTGTTTTTTTTACATATGTGGAAATGACAAAGCAAAAGGTCTAATGTTGTTGTCGGGATAGTCTCAATTCTTCCACAATCACTTTTCCAGGACTTTGAAGACCGTTTTAAGGTTCTCTAACTACAATTGGTATCACCGTCAAGTTCATGTCCATCAATTTTTTCAGCTCGTTAGCAAGATCCAAATATTTGTCCATTTTCTTTTTCGCTTTCTTTTACTCTATAATACGCCGGAACGGTAACATCCACAAGATGATAAATTCTTTTCTTGTTAATTAAAACTAGGTCTAGTCGACTGGTTGGGATTGTATGATCCGTTTATATCTCAAAGTCCCACAGAATTGTATGTCTCCTTTTTAGGACATATTCTGGTTTGTGCATATTTGTCAGCATGACCAAATTAGAATCTCTTTAACAATTCCCAATGGATCACCTTTCCACTCAGTCATAGTTTCTCTTGTATTCTTTTTGTGGTAGTTTTCTGTATTCGCTTATGGGATTCACCGTTCAATCCATGTCAACACATAACAGACATTAGCTATTCTGTTGTGTATTATCAATTTTAACAATGATATAATTAGTCATTATGACATTATTTTATACTGCTATAATAGATATTCAGTTTCTCTCTTCAAGTTTCCCATTTTTAGCTCTGTCTAGGTCATCTCATTAACAATTTCCTTAGTTTGTCGCTTGAAATATCTATACAGTTGTTTTTTTCTCCATTATTTGTTTTCTAGATTTTTGTTTCTTGTTTTCCTGTTTGACCTAAAGTCAATTCTATTTGTATTTCAGTTTTTGGCTCAGTCTTTCTTTGTTCTGTTTTTCTATTTGAATCCCTGAATTCTTGCATTTACACAATCCTCAATGTTGGTTAGTCCCCTTCTTCCTTCTTTTCTTGATACATAGTCTATGTCGTATCTCGAGCGTAAAGTCTTGTTCATCGTCATTAATTTCCTTATTTTTTGATACATCTGATTGGGTTCCTTCCTTGTCCATTTTAGGAAGGGTACGGAATATTGTTACATACTCACTTTGCCTTGTATAGTCGTAAACCCGTGACAGTATGCTCACTTTAATCTTGTAGCTTTTGTATTTCTTCCTATTTCATATAGCTTGGTCTGAGTAACGCTTTTAACTGGTTCTGGGCTATCTTCTTATTCAGGATCTGTCTGTCTTATTAAGATTCTAGGCTATTTAAAAGATAGCTCAACAAGGGTTGACACACCATAAAACAAACAAAATTCAAAAAGACTAACATAGCTAAGCTAATATAAATGATTTTAAGTACTTTATTTGAATCTAAAATTGGTAGACCAGTTCACATACCTAGGTAGTAATGTACACAAAGTAGTGTCAATATACGCATAGGAAAGGTATGGACTGCAATAGGCAGATTATCTGTCATATGGAAATCTGATCTCACTGATAAGATATTCTTAAAAGAAAATTCTTAAAAGCCGCGGCCGTTTCAGTGATACTGTACGGATGCAACACTTAGACTCTGATGAAACGCTTAAAGAAAATGCTAGATGGGAGCTAAACAAGGATGCTGCCTACTATTTTGAACAAATCTTAGAAGCATCACCCCACAAGAAAGCAGCTGTACGGCCACTTACCTCCTATCACGCAAACCATCAAAGTAAGACAAAACAAGTCATGCTGGACACTGTTGGGAAGTAAGGGCAAACTTATAAGTGCGTGGTGTAATGGTTAAAGTCATGGGAAATGGACTCGTCGTCCCGAGTTCAAATCCTGGACGTGGTCATTGCATTTCACTTAGCGCTAATACCCTTGGGAAAGGTATGAATCCTACTCTCTCTCCAGCTATGGGCAAATAGCAGGACAGACTGGGTTCTTTAACCATGGCTAGATAACCAGTCTAGGAGAAGGAAAACTCTGAATTCAAACCTGTTGAACTCCGCTTAAGAAATTGACCTTGTGTCGTATCCTGCTCGTGCGGAGGAGTTGGTAAATATATATAAGTGTCGTTCTCTTCTGGACACCTACACATGGACACACCAGTGTAGGCCGCAGCAAAAACCTACCTCAATCAGCTCTGTGCGGATTCTGGATGTTGCGCAGAGGAACATCCAGGGCGTTGACCGATGGGGACGGTGAGAGAGAGAGAGAGAGAGAGAGAGAGAGAGAGAGAGAGAGAGAGAGAGAGAGAGAGAGAGAGGTTGGGTAAAGTGTTGATATTGCGCACTTATCATTCATAATGCTCAATCGTCATGTTGGCAAATGCTATCCGTTTGAAGTTCTGTGCTGAACAGAAAGAAAACGATTGGTTTTTCCTGAATCACAAGTTTCATTGACGCCTTTTGTCTTTGGGTTCACAAGAAAAGAATCAATATTTCGTCATTTCTCTTGCAAAGAACCGTCCGTTATAATAATAATATATAATCCCGGATTAAACGTCTGGACATCAACATACACAGTGTGAATTATATATGTGCACAGACATTGAGGGACTAATTTGTTATTTCAAATACAAAATCTTTATCTATCTATGCTCACATTTATCTATCTATCAATCTATCTATCTATCTATCTATTGCCTGTGGAAAAATAAGCATTATATATATATATATGTGTGTGTGTGTGTGTGTGTGTATATATATATATATATATATATTATATATATATATATATTAATTTAGGGTAGAGTGGACATGAAGTCAATGGCGTCTGGTTACCGACAGTTTCTCGCCTATACAATTCTCCAAACAAGTGCCATATATATATATATATATATATATATATATATATATATGGACATATAACTCTAACGTCACCTGAAGAATGTTTGCAGTTACGCATGCATGAAACCATTGGTCGTGACTGTTCCTATGTTATTAAATATATAAAACCTTTATATATATATATATATATATATATATATATATATATATATATATTTCCTAGTAATATACTATCGTTGTAATCTATATTATGAAAATTTAGATTTTTTAATTTTAGTATAACACACCATGCCGAGAGTTTGGGTAGTGCAATAGCATTACATGTACTATTCCAATGAGGCAATTCCCAACCCCTTTTATAATTTAATAATAATAATAATAATGTATGGTTGCTTTCGCTTTCATTAAAACTTCTCAAGAGGCATAAATATACTGATTGAGGGCTGGTTTAGCCCAGTCAGTAGAGCATCTGTCTAGGGACAACAGGTTTTCGGATTCGATACCGACCCTTGCCAATTCAGCGCATTTTTAATTATTGAGTACTTCTCTTATTTGTTTATTTGCAATTATGAAAGCAATACTACCATTTCTTTCCACGGAAACTACAATAATAACAACTAGCAGGACATGTGGATATACCACAGTATGATGATTTAATTATTACAATGTTTGATGTTTACTTAAAAGCTATTGCCAAATAGTACAATATATATTCTTGATTTAACTCTCTCTCTCTCTCTCTCTCTCTCTCTCTCTCTCTCTCTCTCTCTCTCTCTCTCTCTCTCTCTCTCACAGTTTTTTTCTTTCTGTCCTTCTTTTCATTATGTTCAATTGAAACAGATTAGCGCTATCACCCCTCCCTCTATCTTCCCCTACTTTCTTTCTTTCTTATTATATTTACTGTGTAGCATGTCATTTTCTCCCTCTCTTTCTATATAATAAAAACAGAATGGTCTATTATTTAGGTAAGGTGACGACACTCATAAAAAATAAGAATTCTGCGGATAAGCAACACCAGATACTCAGGACTTACATTTTTGCATTCTTGGATAATTTTGTCAATCTGATTTTTAACCAGAAGGTGTTGCAAGATGATAACAAGCGTATTGATATATAAATAAACATACCGTCTTTCCCCAAAAATAAAACCTGGAGTGATTTTTTTCAGGATGATTTTGATATAAGCCCTCCTTTTGGAATAAACCCTAGTTAAGAGTAATAACATCACAGAGGATGATGATATGATTATTTTTGAATGAATTGTCGTTAATGAGTTTTTGAATAAAGAACATGTCAATGGTAAATAAATGTTGATCATTTTTCGTAATTTTTCTGTTTATTTAAAAATTTCGTAATTTTCTATTTAATGTCGTTTTTCAGTATATGAAGAATAAAACATTACTCGAAAATAAGCCCCCATGTTATGTTTTGGAGAGATAATTAATATAAACCCTGTTTTATTTTCGGGGAAATACGGTAACACTGATGGATAGAGCAAGTTTTCAACTACAACACGTTATTTTTTCCGACTTAGTCGCCCCGTGAATATGGGCCGTGATGAATACTGGCAGTGGCGTGCCAACGTCGTGATCCAGTGGGGTCAAGAGTTTGGACCGGCACCCACTTCAGTGGCCAATAAATACTAATTTAGTTTTTTCAAAGCTTCACCTATCCACTTTCAACTTCAAGGTATTCATAGTTCAGAAATATAGGCAAAAGTTGGGCAATATTTTTCAATGTTATAGCGATGCAAAGGTTTTTTATGGGGCGACCCCCCCCACACACACCTGAAGCTGCACCCGGGGCAGTTACCCCTCCCTGACCGCGCTTTCATCCGCGTTTTAATTACTGTTGCAGTCACAAGAGGAACGCCCCAAATGTAATGCCTCATGTTTATCTGAACTGGAATTACAACACAGGAGCAAAATAACACCATCGAATAGAGAAAGTTTTCAGCTACAAAATATGATTTTTTCCGCATCACCCACCATTGAT